>JASTWF010000160.1:0-168532 GCA_030390025.1 Squalus acanthias | reverse complement strand
GGGGTCGGGGTCGGTGGAGGCTCTGGCCCGTTCGGGTGGGGCCGGTGTCGGGGCGAGTCGGGTGTGGCCGGGGTCGGGTGGGGCCGGTGTCGGGTCGGGTCTAGACGGTCTCGGGTCGGGTAGGGTCATTGTCAGGTCGGGTGTGGCCGGGGTCAGTTCAGGAGGGGCTAGGGTCAGGGCGGGTCCGGTCGGATGTTGTCGGGTGGTTTCGGTGTCGGTGTCGGGTCGGGTTGGGACGGTGTCGGGTCGGGTGGGGTCATTGTCTTTTTGGGTGCGGTCAGTGTCGGGTTGTGTGGGGCCTGGGTCGGGTGGGGCCGGGGTCGGCTGAGGCCGGAGCCGGCGTCGGGTGGGGCCGGTGTCGGGTCGGGTGGGGTCGGTGTCGGTGTCGGGTGGGGCCGGGGTCGGGTCAGTTGGGATCGGTGTCGGTTCGGGTCGAGTGGGGCCGGGGTCGCTGTCGGGTCGGGTGGGGCCGGTGTCGGGGTCGGTGTCGGGTAGGGTGGGGCCGGGGTCGGGTCGGGTGGGGCCGGGGTCGGGTCGGGTGTTGCCGGGGTCTGTGTCGGGTTGGGTGCGGCCAGGGTTGGGTCGGGTCGGGTGGGGCTGGTGTCGGGTCCGGTGGGGCTCGTGTTCGGTGTCGGGGTCGGTGGAGGCTCTGGCCCGGTCGGGTGGGGCCGGGGTCCAGGCGGGTCGGGTGGGGCCGGGTTCGGGTCGGGTGTGGTCGGTGTTGGGTCGGGGGGGGATCGATGTCTGTTCGGGTGGTTTCGGTGTCGGGTCGGGTGTGGCCAGGGTCGGTGTCGGGTCCGGTGTGGCCGGGGTCAGGGCATGTCGGGCTGGGGTGGTGTGGGGCCCGGGTCCGGTGAGGCCGGGGTCGGCTGGGGCCGGGGCCGGGGTCGGGTGGGGCTGGTGTCGGGTCGGGTGGAGTCAGTGTCGGGGTCGGGTGGGGCCGGGGTCGGGTCGGGTGGGATCGGTGTCGGTTCGGGTCGAGTGGGTCCGGGGTCGGTGTCGGGTCGGGTGGGGCCGGTGTCGGGGTCGGTGTCGGGTCGGGTGGGACCTGGGTCGGGTCGAGTGGGGCAGGGGTCGGTGTCGGGTCGGGTGGGGCCGGTGTCGTATTGGGACGGGCCGGGTGCGGCCGGGGTCGGTTTCGGTTCCGGTGGGGCTGTGGTCGGGTTGCGTGGGGCAGGGTTCGTGTTCGGGGTCGGGGTCGGTGGAGGCTCTGACCCGGTCGGGTGGGGCCGGGGTCGGGGCGGGTCGGGTGGGGCCGGGGTCGGGTTCAGGTGTGGTCGGTGTCGGGTCGGGTGGGGTCGGTGTTGGGTCGGGTGTGGCCGGGGTCGGTTCAGGAGGGGCTAGGGTCGGTGCGGGTCCGGTCGGGTGTTGTCGGGGTGGGTCGAGGTCGGTATCGGTTCGGGTGGGGTCGGTGTCTGTTCGGGTGGGGCCGGTGTCGGGTATGGTGGGGTCGGTGTCGGGTCGGGTGGGTTTGGTGTCGGGCCGGGTGTGGCCGGGTTCGGTGTCGGGTCCGGTGTGGCCGTGGTCGGGGCAGGTCGTGCCGGGGTCGTGTGGTGCCGGGGTCGGGTGGGGCCGGTGTTGGGTGGGGCCGGGGCCGGCCTCGGGTGGGGCCGGTGTCGGGTCGGGTGGTGTCGGTGTCGGTGTCGGGTGCGGCCGGGGTCGGGTCTGGTGGAGTTGGTGTCGGTTCGGGTCGAGTGGGGCCGGGGTCGGTGTCGGGTCGGGTGGGGCCGGTGTCGGGTTCGGTGTCGGGTCGGCTGGGGACGGGGTCGGGTCGGGTGGGGCCGGGGTCGGGTCGGGTGAGGCCGGGGTTGGTGTCGGGTCGGGTCTGGCCGGGGTCGGGTCGGGTCGGGTGTGGCCGGGGTCGGTGTCGGGTCGGGTGGGGCCGGTGTCGGGTCGGGTCGGGTCGGGAGCGGCCGGGGTCGGTGTTGGGACCGGTGGGGCCGGGGTCGGGTCAGGTGTGGCCGGGGTCGTGGTCGGAGTCGGGGTCGGTGGAGGCTCTGGCCTGGTCGGGTGGGGCCGGGCTCGGGTCGGGTGTGGTCGGTGTCGGGTCGGGTGGGGTCAGTTTTGGTTCAGGTGTGGCCGGGGTCGGTTCAGGAGGGGCTCGGGTCGGTGCAGCTCAGGTCAGGTGTAATCGGGGTGGGTCGGGGTCGATGTCGGGTAGGGTGGGGTCGGTGTCGGGTCGGTGTCGGGTCGGGGTGGGTCGGGATCCGTGTCGGGTCGGAGTCGGTGTCGGGTCGGGTGGGGTCGGTTTGGGTCGGGTCGGGTCGGTGTTGGGTCGGGTGGGTTCGGTGTCGGGTCGGGTGGGGATCGGTGTCGAATGGGGGTGGGGTCGGTGTCGGGTCGGGGTCGGTGTTGGATCGGGTGGGGTCGGTGTCGGGTCGGGTGGATTCGTTGTCGGGTCGGGTCGGGTGGGTTCGGAGTCGGTGTCGGGTCGGGTGCGGTGTCGGATCAGGTGGGGTCGGTTCGGGTGGGGCCGGGACGGGTTGGGCCGGGGTAGGAGTCGGATCGGGTGTGGTCAGGTCGGGAGGTTTCGGTGTCGGATCGGGTGTGGTCGGTGTCGGGTCGGGTGGGGTCGGGCTCGGTGTCGGGAGGGGCCGGGGTCGCTGTCGGGTGGGGCCGGGGTCGCTGTCGGGTGGGGCCGGGGTCGGGTCGGTTGCGGCCGGGGTCGGTGGCGGGTCGGGTGGGCACAGGGTCGGATCGGGTCAGGTCGGGTGTGGTCGGTGTCGGGTCGGGTGGGGACGGGGTAGGTGTCGGGTCGGGGTCGTGTCTGGTGTGGCCGTGGTCGGGTCGGGTGTTGCCGTTGTCGGTTAGGGTGGGGCCGGTGTCGGGTCGGGTGGGGCCGGTATCGGGTCGGGTGGGGCCGGGGTCGGGTCAGGTGGGGACGGTTTCGGTGTCGGGTGGGGCCGGGCTCGGGTCGGGTGGGGTCGGTGTCGGGTCGGGTGGAGTCGGGTTGGGTGGGGCCGGTGTCGGGTCAGGTCGGGTGGGGCCGTGGTCGGTGTCGGGTCGGGTGTGGAAGGGGTCGGGTCGGGTGGGACCGGGGTCGGGTCGGGTCGGGTCGGTGTCCGGTCTGGTGCGACCCGGGTGGGTCGGGTGTGGTCGGTGTCGGTGTCGGTGTCGGGTCGGGTGGGGCCGGGTTCGGGTGGGGTCGGTGTCGGGTCGGGTGTGGCCGGGGTCGGTGTCGGGTCCGGTTGGGCCGGGGTCGGGTCGGGTGGGGCTAGGGTCGGGGCGGGTCAGGTCGGGTGTGGTCGTGTCGGGTGGGGTCGGTGTCGGGTCGGGTGGAGTCGGGTCGGGTGCGGTCGGTGTCGGGTCGGTTGGGTTCGGTGGGGGTTCGGTGTCAGTGTCGGGTCGGGTGGGGTCGGTGTCGGGTCGGGTGGGGTCGGTGTCGGATCGGGTGGGGTCGGTGTTCACCTGCCATCTATTATATCAGCTAACAACACAAGGGTAGGCAATTGTGTGTTTTAGCCAATGTTCATGCGAAGTTTCTGTTAATATGGTATCAAACATTGAAATCTTTATTTTCAACACTTTCCGTTCTTCGAAACATTTCTGTGCACGTTTGGATGTGGCTTAGTGAGTTGCAGTGAATGGTGAGACATAACAATATCCGCCGCAATGCTGATGAGTGTGACAGGAATTGTTTGGACATTGTAGGGATGCTTTGTCTTGTTGGTGTGGGCTGGTGGCAACCTGGCGCATCATGTGTCTTCCACGGCGTGCAGCGAAGTGAAGAAAATCTGCCCATGGTGAGGCCATCTCTGGTGCCCTGGGCAGCAATGTGGTCGGGTGTTGATGCCCTCTGTGCTGTGCAACATCAGGAGTTGTGGAACAGGTTGGTGTTGTTGTTGGTGCTGCTGGTGTGTCTGGTGCTGCAGCTGTTGGGGCTGATCGTGGTGGGACTCTGAGGCCCAAGGTGAGACTGTATAAACCATACCCGTGCTGATATAATAGATGGCAGGTGAACTTGAGATGTCAGAAGCAATCAGTCAATGGTGAGAGAGATTGTTCCATTGAGGGGACTCTGGATAGAGAGTTTGCTCCAAACACTTGCAACCTGCATAAAGCTCAATCTGTCTTCCAAATGCAGTAAAGAACAGCGTCTGTGGTTGGAAAGTGAACAGCTGTGAGATGGGAGCTTTTATATCACATTTCCAGCTGTCAAGTAATGAAATGATTCCATGGCTTTTCAACTCCCGCTCTGCTTACCTGACGTGATCCCCGAGCAGCCTGGACCACCTGGGCGACCTGGTTAACTCTGAAGGTGACCTGAAAATAGTTGTTAATCCTTTGTTAACAAGGTCATAATGACCTGAATTGCCTCCCATACCGCTACATGTCGGGTCTGCTAAGCGCCGACAGACCCGACATTTGGGAAAGGTGCATGGCGGTGGGTTGACAGCGGGGTCCAGACCTGCTGGGGAAAAATCCATTTTCCCAATTGACCCACCACTGATCGCGCCCGCTGACCCTTGCGAAATTCCCCCCTCACTGGGAATGTATCTTACTCTGTCCAACTGCCCATATATTCAGGGACTGTCCGTAAATGTATTTATTAAATAAAGTGCTGTCTGTGTGAAGCCTTTAAATGTCCCGGTCTCATTCCCTGATGATCAGAATTACCCTCCTGGAGCTCAGTGACTGGCCTCGTCATGTTTGGAGAAACTTGTCTAATTTCTGCTGATCCTTAATTCCCGGAGTTTATGGGAATGGGGTGATTTTCCCAGAATTAAAAGATAAAGTGGTGATTCCCTGTACTTTATACTCTGTGCATTATATTAATCTGTAGAATATCTCGGGGTGAGTTATATTGTGAAACGCTAACTGCTGCTGTTAAATCAGTCCCCCAGGATTTTATATATCACGGAGAATTTATGCTGAAATAAAAACAGGAAATGCTGGAAATACCCAGCAGGTCAGGCAGCATCTATAGAGAGAGAACCAGAGTTAATGTTTCAGGACGAGGACCCTTCGTCAGAACTGGAAAAAGTTACAGATGTTACAGGTTTTTAAGCAAGTGTCGGGGCCGGGAATGGTGGGGGGAGCGGAGGAAAGAACAAAAGGGAAGGTCTGTGAGTGGGTGGAAGACAGGAGAGATTAAAAGACAAAAGGGATGATGCTGCAAGGAAAAGTTCATGTTAATGGGACAAGTTAAGAAACAAAAGATGACTCTAGATGAGGTGTGAATGGCAATGGCAGAATCATCAACAGCTGTCATGCGAGAGAAAAAAAGGGAAAAGGAAAAACAACAATGAAAAAAGTAAAATAGGGGGTCGAGTTTATAATCTGAAATTTTTAAACTCGATGTTGAGTCCAGATGGCTGTACAGTGCCTAATTGAAAGATGAGGTGCTGTTCCTCGATCTTATGTTGTACTTTGTTGGAAGACTGTAAGAGGCCGAGAATGAAGAGATCAGAGTGGGAGTGATACGCGACCAGAAGCTCGGGGTCATACTTACGGACTGAACGGAGGTGTTCGGCAAAGCGGTCACCCAATCTGCGTTTGGTCGCCCCAATGTAGAGGAGACTGCATCGTGAGCAGCGAATACAGTATACTAAATTGCAAGAAGTACAAGTAAATCGCTGTTTTACCTGGAAGGAGTGTTTGGGTCCCTGGACAGTGGGAAGGGCAGAGGTAAAAGGGCAGGTGTAGCATAGAAACATAGAAGTTGGAGCAGGAGTAGGCCATTCGGCCCCTCGAGCCTGCCCCGCCATTCGATGAGATCATGGCTGATCATCCAAACTCAGTACCCTGTAGCTGCCTTCTCCCCATATCCCTTTATACGTTTAGCTTAATGCTATATATTTAACTCACTCTTGAATATATTTAATGACTTGGCCTCAACTAAATTCTGTGGCAGAGAATTCCACAGGTTCACCACTCTCTGGTTGAAGAAATTCCTCCTTATTTCTGTCCTAAATTGCTTACCCCTTATCCTTAGATTATGACCCCTGCTTCTGGACTCTCCGACCAACGGGAACATTGTTCCTGCATCTAGTTTGTCCAGACCTGTCAGAATTTTACATGTTTCGATTAGATCCCCTCTCATTCTTCTATACTACAGCGAGTATAAGCCCAATCGACCCAATCTCTCCTCATATGTCATTCCTGCCATCCCAGGTATCAACCTTGTGAATCTTCGATGAACTCCTTCCATGGCAAGAACATCCTTCCACAGATAAGGCGACCAAAACTGCACACAGTACTCAATGTGTGGTCTCACCAAGGCCCTGTACAACTGCTGCAGGACATCCCTGTTCCTATACTCAAACCCTTTCGCTATGAAGGCCAACATACCATTTGCCTTCTTCACCGCCTGCTGCACCTGCATGCTTACCTTCAGCGACAGGTGCACAAGGACACCCAGGTCTCGTTGCACTTCACCTTCTCCCAATCTATTGCCATTCCGATAAAAGTCTCCCTTTCTCTTTTTGACACCAAAGTGGATAACCTCGCACTTATCCACGTTATGTTGCATCTGCCACGCTTCTGCCCACTCACCCAACCTGTCCAAATCATCCTGAATTTTCTCGGTATCCCCCTCGCTGCACACACGCCCAACCAGCTTTGTGTCATCTGCAAACTTGGAGATATTGCATTTTGTTCCCTTATCTAGATAATTAATGTATATTGTGAATAGCTGGGGTTCAAGGACCGATCCCTGCGGTACCCCACTAGTCACTGCCTGCCACTCGGAAAAAGACCCATTAATTCCTAATCTCTGCTTTCTGTCCGCCAACCAGTTCTCTGTCCAAGTCAATACCTTGCCCCAACCCCATGTGCCTTAAATTTACACGCTAATCTCTTATACGGGACCTTATCGAAAGCCTTTTGAAAGTCCAAATACACCACATCTACTGGTTCTCCCTTATCTATTTTCCCAGTTACATCCTCAAAAAATTCCATTAGATTAGTCAAGCACGATTTACCTTTTGTTGACTTTGTCCGATCCTGTCACTGTTTTTCAAGTGCTCAGCTATTACATCCTTTATAATGGACTCTAACATTTTCCCCACTAGATGTCAGGCTTACCGGTCTGTAATTCCCCGCTTTCTCTCGACCACCCTTTTTGAATAGTGGGGTAACATTATCTAACCTCCAATCCATGGTTCCAGTTCCAGATTCCATCGAATGTTGGAAGATGATCAGCAATGCATCTAATATTTCTAGGGCCACTTCCTTAAGTACCCTAGGATGTAGATCATCAGGCCCTGGGGATTTATCGGCCTTCAATCCCGAAAATTTCCCAAACACCATTTCCCTGCAAATACTGATTACATTCAGTTCCTCCTTTTCTTCAGACCCTATGTTCTCCAACATCTCTGGGAGGTTATTTGTGTCATCCTTTGTGAAGACAGAACCAAAATATGCATTTAATTGGCTGCCATTTCTTTGTTACCCATCATAAATTTCCCCGCTTCTGACTGCAAGGGACCGACACTTGATTTCACTAATCTTGTTCTCTTCACATATCTATAGAAGCTCTTACAGTCAGTTTTTATGTTCCCTGCTGTCGTACTTTCATGTTCTATTTTCCCCTTCTTAATTAATCCCTTTGTCCTCCTTTGTTGAATCCTAAACTGCTCCCAATCCTCAGGGTTACCGCTTTTTCTGGCCAATTTATATGCCCTCTCCTTGGATCTTATGCCCTCCCTAATTTCCCTTGTTAGCCACGGTTGAGTCACCCTTTTTGTTTTTTAGTTATGCCACACTGGGATGACCAAATTCTGTAGTTCATCCATGCAGTCTTTGAATGTTTGCCATTGCCTATCTACCGTCAACCCAATGTGTGACATTTCCCAATCAATCCTACCCAATTTGCGCCTCATACCATCGTAGTTTCCTTTATTTAAATTCAGGACCCCAGTCTCTGATTCAACTACTTCACTCTCCATCCTAATGAAGAATTCTATCGTATTATGATCACTCTGACCCAAGGGGCCTCTTCCAACAAGATTGCTAATTAATCCTTTCTCGTTACATAATACCCAGTCTAAGATGGCCTGATCTCTGGTTGGTTCCTCGACATATTGTTCCAGAAAACCATCCCGTAAACATTCTAGGAAATCCTCCTCCACAGTATTTTCACCAATTTGGTTAGCCCAATCTATATGTAAATTAAAGTCACCAATGATGACTGCTGTGCCCTTACTGCATGCTTCTCTAATTTCCCTTTTAATGCCGTCCCCAAACTCCGTATTATTGTTTGGCGGTCTATATAACACTCCCACTAACGTTTTCTGCCCCTTGTTATTTCTCAGTTCTGCCCATACAGATTCCACATCATCAGAGCTAATATCCTTCCTTTCAATTGTGTTAATCCCCTCTTTAACCAGCAATGCTACCTCAACTCCCTTTCTTCTTTACCTATCTTTCCTAAATATTGTATACCCCTGGATGTTGAGTTCGCAGCCTTGGCCACCCTAGAGCTATGTTTCTGTAATCGCAATCAAATCGTATTCATTTACCTCTATTTGTGCAGCTAATTCATCCACCTTGTTGCGAATGCTCCTTGCATTAAGACACAAAGCCTTCAGGCTTGTTTTTTTTAACGCTCTCAGACCTATATGAATTATTATTTACTGTGACCATGTTTGATTTAAAACGTGGAGTTCTTTGCCTTCTACTTGAGTTTTTCTCCTTCCTGTCTTTTGCTTTTATCATTGTTTCCCCTTTCCTCTGTCTCCCTGCTCAGGTTCCCAACCCCCTGCCACTTTAGTTTAAACCCTCCCCAACAGCACTAGCAAACACTCCCCCTAGGACATCGGTCCCGGCCCTGCCCAAGTGCAGACTGTCCCATTTGTACTGGTCCCAGCTACCCCAGAACCGGTTCCAATGTCCAAGGAATTTGAATCCCTCCCCCTTGCACAATTCCTGCAGCCACGTACTCATCTCCTGCGCTTGCAAGGGAAGGTGCCGTGGGAAGGGGAAGGGATATAGGGGATGATTGATTGTACCAGTGTGTCGTGCAGGGAGCGGGCCCTGCGGAATGCAGAAAGGGCAGGTGAGGGGAAGATGTGTTGGTGGTGGGATCACGCTGGAGGTGGCAGAAATGGCGGAGGATGATCCGTTGAATGCGGAGGCTGGTGGGGTGAAATGTGAGGACAAGGGGAACCCTATCATGGTTCTGGGAGGAAGGGGAAGGGGTGAGTGCAGAAGTGCGGGAAATAGAACGGACACGGTCAACAGCCGTGTCACCATGGTAGAGGGGATTCCTCAGTTGAGGGAAAAGGAAGACATGTCAGAAGCACTGGTATGGAACAGGCATCGTCAGAAAAACTGGGAGAATGGACCAGCGTCTTTACAGGAAGCGAGGTGGGAGGAAGTATATTCCAGGTAGCTGTGGAATTCAGAGGGCTTATAGTGAATGTTTGTCAATAGCAGCTATAGAGTTTGTTCTGTACCGTTACAATTTGAAATGCCCCTGTGCTCCTAGTTTATAGGGGAGGGGAGTCTGTCACTTTATTCCCCATTAAACTGGCTCTACATTTATTTCATTTTTAACTGGACCGACAGTTTTGGGGGAATTTTCGGAAGTTCCCTCCCCGAGCGTAGCCTCACACACAGGGGGCGGATTATGGGGAATTCCCGGGTTCACTGCCCCCGGTTTCCCCAGGAGCCGCCCGCTGTGTGCGAGGCCCAACCGCTGGCCGGTGTGTGCCTGTACTCCGGTTAGATTGGAACCATTTTACCGGCAGGTTTAAGATCCTGAATATCAATCTTTACTCAATGTTCAGGACTGTGAATGATTGTAAACATTTACACCTGAAAGAATTCCCGATTCCCCAATATTCACAATCCAGGAAACTAACTCCTCGACAGGACACACCCTGCACGGTATTGGAGTAAATATCGAACTGTTAGTGATTTAAACTCGGGTTTCTCAACTGTTTCCAGTTGAAATGCTGGATGTGGAAAACATTTAACATTAATTTTATCTTTACTGCCGGATTATATTTTATGTTTACATTCTGCTGTCCAGCCTTATTAAATATGATTTATTGTAAATCAATTATCAGACTCACAGTGACCTGTATTTGCTGATCCGATAAAAACTGTAAAATCACAACTTGTTCACAGGGATCCATTCTGGATTCTCCAGTCCTAAGGGAATTACTGACCGATCCCCTTATAATTGGTCATATTTGTGTTGAATCTACTTCTCTCTGGTTCAACTGAACTGTTTGTTACCCTACATTACGGAGCAGCAACACAATCCGTGACTGTTCTACAATTTATCCAACAGTTAGAGACAAATAAACAGTTACCTCAACACCCCGCATTTGTGCAGTACGGGTCCCAGCCGCTGGAGTCCCTCACACTGAATGGAGTCGCTCTCTAGATCGAGTTCTTTTATTGTATCACAGAGTCCAATGACGTGAGACAGGACAGCACAGTCAATCGGAGTCAATGACAATCCACGAAATGTAAGTGATTCCACAGATCCCACTGTTTTCCGAGCCAGTGCTTTATTCTGAGACTCAAACAGGTAGTGGAATGTGTTCAAGAGGTTCCTTTTCCCAGTTTCACTCCCTGTGTTCCCAATCTGTCCTTCAACCTTCTCCATCACCCAGTCAATCACTCGGCAGGTGGATTTATGAATAAATGGACCCAGAAACTCTTCCAGGGGCCGAGCTGCCTGTGGGGAGGAGAGACCAGCAACAAAACGGAGAAATATCTCAAATCTCCCATCTTCCTTGCTGTGGGCTTCTCTGAGGAGTTTCAGGGTGTCCCCGGGATCTGGAGTCAGGAATTGTGCGAGTGCAGCTACAAACTCTTGGATGGTGAGGTGCGGGAATGTGTACACCACGCTCTGGGCAGATTCATCTCTCTCCAAAAGTTCCATCATGAACCCAGACAGGAACTGGGAAGGATGCAAATTGTACTTGATCAAATCTCCATTTCTAAACACAATCTTCTTCTCGGAGACTCCTGTGAAGGCCATCTCACCAAGCTTCATTAACACATCACGGGGGCTTTCAATCTCTCGGCCATGGTTTTTCAGAATGTTGTAGATATAGTAGGAATATAGTTGAGTGTTGGTCTTGGGAAGTCGCTGCTGTTTCCTGTCTTTTTGTGTAAAGAAGGGGCCCAGTGAGAGGCCGAGGATCCAGCAGTAGGAAGGGTTGTAGCACATGGTGTACAGGATCTCGTTCTCTTTCACGTGTTTGAACACAGCTGCTGCCACCGCCTGATCTTCAAAAAACTTGTTGAAATATTCCTTCCGTTCTTCACCAACAAATCCCAGGATTTCAGCCCAGACACTGATCTCAGCCTTTTCCAATAAATGTAATGCAGTGGGGCGGCTGGTCACTAGCACTGAACATCCTGGGAGCAGCTTGTGCTGTATTAAACTGTACACAATGTCAGACACTTCACACCAGTCTTCAGGATCTGTGCACATGTGCTGAGGTTCTGTATTTCTCCGATTGTCAGCGAAATCGATCCTGTCCTTGAATTCATCCAAACCATCGAATATAAACAGCAATCTTTCTGGGTTCTTCCAGAGCTCTGCCAGAACTTTCCCGAAGTAAGGATAGAAAAAGAGTATCAGGTTCCACAGGTTTATTCTACAGTTAAGAGCGTTCAAATCCCGGAATTTAAAGCTGAAAACAAATTGAAAGTTTGGGTATATTTTCCCAGTGGCCCAGTCATGAACAATCTTTTGTACCATTGTTGTTTTTCCAACCCCCGGGACTCCGCTCACTGCTCCTGAACTCCCAGATTTGGATTTTCTCCGGGAAAAACTGCTGTGGAAGAATTGATCATTACGGATTTTTTCCAGCTCTCCCAGGAGATGTTGTTTTCTCCACTCTTCATGGTCTCGGCCTCTTGCCAGCAATTCATGTTCTACAAGTGTCCGATCTCGAACAGTAGAAATGACCGTTAGCGCAGTGTATCGATCAACCAGCTGAAAAATCTTAACCTTCTCCTTTATTAGGATAGTGTTAACTCTCAGTGTTTCAGTTTGTACCCGGAGTGTTTCCTTGTGTTTCTGCTGTACATCTTCAATTAGAACAGACAGAAAGTGGTTTCAATGTTCATTATATTGTCACAGAAAGCTCCGATATACTGCACTGCTTTTCTTTAAAATCGTAGACAGTTAGAAAACCAAAACAGATCATGAAAATCTTGGTTGACAGGAAATGTCTGATAGAAGTTCCAAATCTACATGGGACACCAATATTTACTTAACATGGCGAGCTGGGAGAAGGACAAATGTTCTTTCAGATGGTGAATACTATCTGTCACACAATGTACTGCAGACATCTCATTACAAATCCACAGGTGATTCTGGTTATATGGCTGTAGTCATAATAATGAATAAATGATTGAACCACCCACCCAGCAGAGCGGTGCACTTGTACAAATAGCAAATCCGGGAATTGGGCAGCACTGAGAGAGGGACAGACTCACAATGTACTGGCTGACCAGCACTGAGAGAGGGACAGACTCACAATGTACTGATTGACCAGCACTGAGAGAGGAACAGACTAACAATGCACTAATTGGGCAGCACTGAGAGAGGGACAGGCTCACAATCTACTGATTGACCGGCACTGAGAGTGGGACAGGCTCACAATGTACTGATTGACCAGCACTGAGAGAGGGACAGGCTCACAATGTACTGATTGGGCAGCACTGAGAGAGGGACAGATTCACAATGTACTGATTGGGCAGCACTGAGAGAGGGACAGGCTCACAATGTACTGATTGGGCAGTACTGAGAGAGGGACAGGCTCACAATGTACTGATTGACCAGCACTGAGAGAGAGACAGACTCACAATGTACTGATTGACCAGCACTGAGAGAGGGACAGACTCACAATGTACTGATTGACCAGCACTGAGAGAGGGACAGGCTCACAATGTACTGATTGACCAGCACTGAGAGAGGGACAGGCTCACAATGTACTGGTTGGGCAGCACTGAGAGAGGAACAGGCTCACAATGTACTGGTTGGGCAGCACTGAGAGAGGGACAGGCTCACAATGTACTATTTGGGCAGCACTGAGAGAGGGACAGACTCACAATGTACTGATTGACCAGCACTGAGAGAGGGTCAGGCTCACAATGTACTGATTGGGCAGCACTGAGAGAGGGACAGGCTCACAATGTACTGGTTGGGCAGCACTGAGAGAGGAACAGGCTCACAATGTACTGGTTGGGCAGCATTGAGAGAGGGACAGGCTCACAATGTACTGATTGGGCAGCACTGTGAGAGGGACAGACTCACAATGTACTGATTGACCAGCACTGAGAGAGGGTCAGGCTCACAATGTACTGATTGGGCAGCACTGAGAGAGGGACAGGCTCACAATGTACTGGTTGGGCAGCACTGAGAGAGGAACAGGCTCACAATGTACTGGTTGGGCAGCATTGAGAGAGGGACAGGCTCACAATGTACTGATTGGGCAGCACTGTGAGAGGGACAGGCTCAAAATGTACTGATTGACCAGCACTGAGAGAGGGACATAGAAACATAGAATCCAGGAGCAGAAGTAGGCCATTCGGCCCGTCGAGCCTGCTCCACCATTCAATACGATCATGGCTGATCATCCAAATCCAGTACCCTGTCGCTGCTTTAATCCCCACAGTACACATATCCCACCCTACCCCTGTAATCCCACGCATTTAATTCCCCCTAACATATGCCATCCTATCCCCATAACCCCACATATTTAATCCCCCCCTAACACTAAGGGTCAATTTATCATAGCCAAATCAACCTAACCCGCACATTTTTAGACTGTGGGAGAAAACCGGAGCACCCGGAGGAAACCCACGCAGACACGGGGAGAATGTGCAAACTCCACACAGACAGTCACCCGAGGTCGGATTCGAACCACGGGTCCCTGGCGCTGTGAGGCACCAGTGCTAACCACTATGCCACCGTGTTGCCCTTGGGACAGGCTCAAAATGTACTGATTGGGCAGCACTGAGAGAGGGACAGACTCACAATGTACTGATTGACCAGCACTGAGAGAAGGACAGATTCACAATGAACTGATTGACCAGCACTGAGAGGGGGATAGGCTCACAATGTATTGATTGACCAGCACTGAGAAAGGGACAGACTCACAATGTACTGATTGACCAGTGCAGCAGATTCTATTCTCTTGCTACGATTCGATGAATAGGAATGGAATTGAATTAAGAAAGATGATTAAGGGCATCGGGAAATTAAGATGAGGGAAGGTCGAGGAAAATTGATTAGCTTCCTTTATTGAAGTGACTTCAGAGTCCTGAATTTCAAGTGATTCCGATTTTTAATGGAATTAACATCATTGCTGCAGGAACAGGCTCACTGAGAAGGGAATCAAGTACTAACAGAAAGTTCCAATTAGGAGGTAAGGATTAAGATGGAATTGAGGTTCAATTATTTCACCAAAAGGGTAATACAATAGGGGATCAAATTACCAGGGAAGGGCATTTGGGGCAATGTAAATGGGACCGAGAGACAATTCGGTAAGTTTCTGTGGCGACACTGAGCAGATCGACAGGTGAGATCTTCACTTTTACAGGAACAGACCTGTTTGGGCCAAGTGGATTTATTCTGCTTCTCAGAATTTTCCTGCTGTAATTTTGTTTCAGAAAATACTAACAGTGTTTGAGTGGTGTTGCACATATAGACTGCATGGCCTCGAATTTGATCGGGCGTGCAGTGAACGGAGCGTGCACTGCACATGCCTCTTAGCGTTGACTCAGGCAGCAGGTATTATTTGTTCTGATTGTAAGGAGCCAGTGGTGCAATTAGCGCTAACCATGTTATTCACTGTCTATGCGCCTGTGTTTTCCTTTGGGCGGGGTGGGTGCTCGATATCGGGCCTCCTCGACGCCAATTAAAAGGTAATCAGCACTTTGTAAATGTACCCTTCAGGTACAGAGAATAGGGAGACAATTGAGAATTGGTCCAATGGCTGCTAGAGCTACAGATCATGCCCCTAGATTCACAAACACTGCCCTGGAATCCCTGGTAGAGGTATTGGACAGGACGAGGGACATTTTCTGTCCACTAGTGGGCAAGAAACCCTCCAGTCATCAACACCATCGACAGTGCGAAGAGGTGGCCGAGCAAGTCAAGAAACCATTGAACTTTACGGCGCAGAAGGAGGCCATTTGGCCCATCGTGCTGGTCGAAAAAGAACTACCTAGCCTAATTCCACTTCCCAATTTTTGTCCCGTAGCCCTGTCATTTACAGCGCTTCCAGTGAATATCCATGTACTTTTTAAATGTGATGAGGGTTTCTGCCTCTACCACCCTTTCAGGCAGTGAGTTAAAGACACCCACTACCCTCTGGGTGAAAACATGTCTCCTCAACTTCCCTCTAATCCTTCTACCAATTACTTTAAATCTACGCCCCCTGATTATTGACCTCTCTGCTTTGGGAAATACGTCCTTCCTATCCATTATATCTAGGCCCCTCATAATTTTATACATCTGCCTCATAATTTTAGCAGTGCAGGAGGTTTAGCTCCCAGGACATGTCTGCAGTTCCGTAGTGACCTCATTGGAGTGATCAAGGTAAGAATACCGCTCTCCTACTCTCTGCTCACAGCTTCCCCATCTCCAGCCTCACTACTCACTATACTCATAATACTCCCCTACCCACTTCTTTTCATCCCCCTACAATCACTGCACCACACTTCACTATATATCCTCCCCACAAAGACACACAACCCAAATCTGACATCGTACACGCTGCATACCAGCTGTTCCACCTTGACAGCCACATTCTCAAACACCATCACAAGACTGTTGCGAACACATTCTCTTCCTTCCGAAAAATCGGCAGTGCGCGATCGAATATCTAGGCCGTTGGCTAAGCACTTCGCCCATTGGGACATCATCCATTTGGCTCATCCAGGGAATCCCCAATAAATTAATTTTCTCTGCTGATTAATCGCTGCATTAGACCGACTGACCACTGGGTGTTTGATGTTTTATCCCGGTAGTGACTCGCACTGGCAGCAAAGGCCAGTCGCATGAACAGCTGGATAAACTACTGGAGTAATGACAACATCTGCAAATTTAGAGATAATCCCAAGCCTGGTGTGAATTCTAACTTCATCCCACACATTTCAATGATACATTTCAGTATCAGTGACAAGTGAAAATGAAGTTGAATTTTGTTAGCCCAGCTCTTGAACTTTTCACCCCCAGTTTTTGGAAATCTGTAAACCAATGATCAGAGTTAAAGCCTCTGATAATCAGAACCGAAATCACCTGTTTGAAATCTTCAGCCCATCACCTACCTTTCAGCTGACTGGGAACTTCGGATAAACCTTCTGTGGCTTTCATGTCATTAAATCTCAAGAAACCTGTTTAAATAAATTAGTTTTCATGAAAGCTAATCTGTGCACGACTTTGGTAAAATATGTAATTTTAGATGTGAAGTTGAATTCAGTGGGTGATTTTACCGTACCACGCTCCTGTATTTCTTTCAGTATTTTGTCCAGCTTTGGCACCCCATGGCGCATTTTCACAAAGGATTCCCACATCGTCCTTCGAGCCCGAGAGCCTTTCTCCATCACCAGATTTAGGAGAAGTTTGGAACTGTCCGCTCGGTTTCCCTTCTCCGCGAGCTCAGTGACTTTCTGTAAACAATAATGATGAATATATCGATGAGCGGAGTGAAGGGACTGCAGGGATAATGAACTGGAAGTGATTTTCCTCTTATTGCACTTGGGCGAGAGGACAGCCTGGGTGGGACAGGAAGAGGAAAGCAGGGCGGCGTTGTTTTCCTGCTGTTAACAGAGCCTGGCTGCTTTCGAGCTCATACACTATCACAATACTTTCCCTCCCCCTGTTCGCCCCCACTCCCCGCCCAACCCCACCACACCTGTCTCTGGCACAACTGTGCACTGTTTTCTTTCAAATATCTACAACCAATCTCGGAAAAATGTGTAGAATCACCGACCATCTTTACCAATTTGAACACAGAAACTGTTCTTGTTGCTGCAAAGTTCACCCTGACACTGGTTCATCAATGGAAATGAAAATCGGGCGCAGTGTAAAATAGGCGCTGATTCACTCTGAGCCCGTTTCATGATAAGATCAATTTCAGCCCATATTCACCAAGTTTATTGAATTCGATACTTTTGATTCCGTTCAACAGCAGGAGCTTGGTAAGTAATTTCATTGAAGTGAATATGAGTTACCGATTGGTTAATCGGTTGACACTAACTTCGCCAGGCTGTTTTCAAAGGGTCAATGACGCTGTTCAGCAGAATATTGCGCAGCAGGTTCTAAATATTCACACAATAATTTTACTCCTTCTCAGGAAATGCAGATACTCTGAGTTCCATGAAATGTCAATGATTCGTGCAGGGATTTACTGAAGCGGTGGGATAAATCGCTTTTCCATGGGAATATGTCAGGCCATTTTACCGAGAGGGCCTGCTCCCGCTAAGACCATGTAGACCCCACACCTCCAGGGACTGTACTTCATGTATTTAATCTCCACACCTCAATCTCCCCACATTAATCTGAACACAGCTGTCTGACTCCACCAAATGCTGTCAAGGGGAATCCTGAATATCTGCTCATTGACATTTCCACTAATTAACTGTGGTTTGATTATTTCTACTTATTTCTTCTGCTGTAGCAACATTGTGTTCCCTCCAGTATTTTTTCACTCTATTCTTATTTCGATAATCTATAGTTTTATTCAATTGACACCAATTTTTTGAGAGATTTTTTGGACACATTAATGCTTCGATACTGGACGGGCTGCTACAAATTCAATTCAATGGGAATTGGTGGTGACCATTGGTCTCGTCTGAGGCTTGTATCATGTCTCTGGTGTAGTACTTACGGTCCAATGTCCACAGTATTATCTACAGTTCGTTTGTTTTATCGTTTCAAGCATTCATAAGACCCGGATCATGTTCCCCTCATCTCTTTTTTTTTTCCTGCAAGGCGATAAATTCACCTCCGTGACTGTGTTTTATAATGGAAGGTCCTCGTGCCTAGTATGAACGTTCTGCCCTACTCTGACCCCATTCCCCATTATTCGTCCATTCTGATGTTAGGGGGCCCAAACCTGCTCAGCAATGGCCTCAGCAAAGCTCTATACAACTATCGGCCATGAATGGGAGTGTTTAACCTAATTTGGTAGGGAGATGGGAACCAGTTTCAAGAATTAAAGAGGAGAAACAAGGTCTATCGAGTATTGCGGGAGACAAATAGCGACAGAATATGGAACAGCCCAGAGAGAGGAGGAATCAGGCAGGGGAGAAATACAAAACAGACTAAGGCGGGTCTAGAGTGCATGTGCATCAATGCACGGGGCGTGATCAATAATGTCGGTAAGCGGCAGGCATATGGTTATTATATAATAGCAATATGGAGACCTGGTTCAAACAAGGGGAGGAATCAGAAATTAGCATTCCTGGATACAAAGAGTTCAGGGGAATAGGGAAGAAATATAGTGGGGTGGGGGAGGGTGACAGTAGACTGGGGAAAACACAATGTAAATGCATTGGTGGAATGGAATGTGTAGAGGAGAACATTCTTGATGAATACATTTCAAACCCAACAAGGAAGGAAGCAGTGCTCGGTCTAGTTATGGGAAATGATGTGGGGTAAGTGGAGCATGTTTTTCATGGGACAGCATTTGGAGAACAGCGATCACAATATCATTAGGTTTCGAGTAGAAAGGGAAAGGGACAATGAACAACCTAACGTGAAGATGCTCAACAGAAAGAGGGCTTACATCAGTGAGCTGTAAACGGATCAGTTGAATTGGAAACAAAGATTGGCAGGTAAAACTGTAAATGAGTAATGGGAGGTTTTCAAATAGGAGATATCACAGGTACAGACCAGACACGTTCGTATGAGGGAGAAGGAATGGCATCCAAAGCTGGAACTCCCTGGATGACTAAAGATATAGAGGTTAAAATTAAACAGAAAAAGTTGGCTTATAATAAATGTCATATTCCACAAATGATGTTAGAGAGTTGGACAAGTACTTGAGGATGAGGAAGTTACAGGACTTTGGACAAAAAGTTGGAATTCGGGACTAAGCAGGACTGTTATTTCAAAGAGTCTGCAGCGACACGACGCGTCAAGTGGCCTCCTTCTGTGCTGTAATTTTCTATGATTCTACTAATTATAGCTGCGTAATTTTATGACAATCCTGAGGATCTTCATGGAACCAACAAGTTGGTTTAGCTCTGGTATCTGAATCAATATAATTTGGATCATTCTATTCGGTTGATCTGACACTCCCCACAGGTTTTTTGTTGGGTTGTTGGCGCTCTTTGGGTCCAATACTTGTTCACGGGTTTAGCATTTTCTAAAACAAATATCTTTCCTTTACCACGCAAATGATTTTTTTATCCTCTCACAGTTCCTTGATTTACTTTATGTAGTTTGTAGGTCACTCAACTTATGAACTTCCTTCCAAATCCCGTCAGTTGTTTCCCGCCTCTCTTGGTTTCCTTTGATTTCAGCCCACCAAGGGTTATATCGGACCCGTTACCCTGTCCTTGGTACAGAGATTGACGGATCTGCCGGGTATTTTCATATTTCTGTTGTTGTTTCAGAATTACACCATTATCAGTTTTAACACTTCCTTTCTTATTTGGCCTGTTCCTCTCCTGTAACATTCTATGATTCTAAGATCTGATTTCCTGTCAGTTCTGTGATGTTTCAATAATCCAAACTCATTCTGTGTCTCTCCCACTTACCCGATGTTCTTGTCCACTGAAATGCCACTCGTATGTTAACAACGAGCTGACTCCGTCCACCCCTCCTTCAACCGCCTGTTCCAGTCTGTCCCGGTAGAATTTCGTCAACTGGAACAGCTGGTAATCGTCGCACTTTGTCAAGAACTCAGTGATTGTAGAGTTCGGATCTGTGAACACAAATGGAGAAAACTCCTCTTGTACCAAACGGCTGAAACCTCCTGTGAGCCACATTATCAAACACCTTCTCAAAACCCATATACACCGCCGATGCTGCATGCCATCGATCTAGAGTCCATTCTTTATAAAAGCGTGCAAATCTGTCAGACACATCTTGCCTACACCTAGTCCATTCCAACCTTCCCTGATCATCCCCTGTATCTCAACATTCACTAATTGAACCTTAAATTACGGACTCGAGCATTCTGCCCATAACTGCCGTAGACTGTTCTAGTTACCCGGTTTATCCTCTCTCCTCCATTGTTGAACAGAGACGTTACTTGGGCTCCTTCAGTGCTCCAGTCTATTGTTTGTATCTAAAACAGATTGAACAATTGTGGGGAGTCTGTCCTCCCTCCTCTGTGATTTGATTTAACAGCCTGGAGTGTGTTATCTCTGGGCCCAGTCACTTACCCATCTTGACTATTTTTTCAGCTCCAAATCCTTCCCTACATTTAACTCCAACTATGATCCCACATCCTCCTCTAGTCCACCTTCTCGCACTACCACCATCATTTTTAGAAACTATTGGAAATGTTTGAGACCTCCTCAAAACATCATCCTCCACAATTAGATTCCCCATCATCCCCAGTGATAGAATCTTGAATTATTGCTTTACTTTTCATAAACCCTCACTTTTTATATTATCCGTGGGCCTTAAACCGATACCCTTTTAACCACCCTTCCCCACCCTACAGCCAGAGATCACCACACTAATGCTTTGTTTTACATTCCATTGCCTGACTTTAAATTCCCTCAATATAGCCCTCAAACCAGGCCAGCGTCCTGGACTCAACTACTTCCAGCTGCTTCATCAGTGACCTTCGCTCCATCATAAGGTTAGAAGTGGGGCTGCTCGCTGATGGTTGCAGTTTGTTCGGCCCCATTCGCAATTCCTCCAATGATGAAGCAGTCCGTGCCTGCATGCACCAATACGTGGATAACATCCAGTTTTGGCCTGATATGTGGCAAATTATATTCGAACCAGACAAGTTTTTTTTTGAATTTGTTTTATGGGATCTGGGCGTCGCTGGCAAGGCCAGCATTTATTGCCCATCCCTAATTGCCCTTGAGAAGGTGGTGGTGAGCCGCCTTCTTGAACCGCTGCAGTCCGTGTGGTGATGGTATTTTGTTTCATAGCGGTTAGTTAGAAAGAAGTGGCTTGCTAGGCCATTTCAGAGGGCAGTTAAGATCAACCACATTGTTGTGGGTCTGGAGTCACACATAGGTCAGACTAGATAAGGACGGCAGATTTCCTTCATAAAAGACTTTAATGAACCAGATGGGTTTTTAACGACAATCCAATAGTTTCATGGTTACCATTACTGATACTAGCTTTTTATTCCTGATTTATTTAAGTCCCCAGCTGAGGTAGTCGGATTTGAACTCACGTCTCTGAAACATTAGTCCAAGACCTCTAGGATTACTAGCTCAGTGACTTTACCACTACGCTACCATTCCCAGTGCTGGGCAATGACCATCTGCAACGAGAGATACCATAGCCATATGCCACGACAGACAATGACATTATCACCAAGTCCCCCACATCAAACAAAAAAGAACTGGACCAGCCACATACATCCCCCCTTGTCTACGGGAGCAGGTCAGAGGTTGGGTATTCTGTGGCGAGTGGCTCACCTTGTGACTCCCCAAATTCTCTCCCCCACCTACAACACACGTCAGGAGAGTGATGGAACACTTTCCATTTGTCTGGACAAGTGCAGTTGTAACAACACTGAAGATGGTTAACACCATCCAGGACAAAGCATTATGCTTGATCAGCACCCCATCCATTGGGTTAAACATTGATTCCTCCACCATTGGCTTACCGTGGTTGCAGATTACTGTCTACTGGATGCCCTCCAGTAACTCAGCAAGGCATCTTCGACCGCGCCTCCCATACCCACGACATCCACCCCCTAGAAGGACAACGGCACCAGGTGCGTGGGAACACCTTCGCTTCCAAGTTCTCCTTAAAGTCACATACAACCCTAACTTGGACATATATCACCACTCCTTCATTGTCGCTGGATCAAATCCTTGGAACTCGCTACCTAACAGCACTGAGGGAGCATCTTCACCACATGGACTGCACCGATTCAAGAAGGTGGCCCACCATCATCTATTGAATGGCAACTTGGTGTGGGCAATAAATGAGGGCCTTGCCAGCGACACACACGTCCCGAAAATTATTTTTTTAATGTATTTCTAGTTGTGTTTTTGGTTTTGACCAGGACAATTTTCTGCTCTTCTTGCCTTCACAGAAAATGTCACAGCCGGTCAAAGATGTACTTCCCTCTGAAATCAGATAGCTGTATCATTCTCCTCTCACCCTCGGCTCACTCGGGGTGACCTCCTGCTCCCTGGCTTCAAACTATTGCTCAGGAAGACAATCCTCTGAGTCACTGTCTCCATCCACCTTACAGTCCCCATCTATTGGACAGTTCCAGTACTCAGGGGCTCCCTCCACCTGTGACTTTGATGCCTTTCTGGATGGTCACTCACTTCCCTCTTTCCAATCAGCCCCTGTCCTGTTCTCTGTGTGAGCTGGAGGTTCTTGCATGAGATCTGGACCCTTTGTCAGGTCAGAAATTATATTCTAAATAATATTCTGTGTTCTTACCTGTGACCATTATCATTCTTGTTGAAGATGTTGGATCTTCTCCCCTGGTTGGACCTTCAGCCATGGCGGTGACAGGCGTTCCCAGATTATGATGCTCAGTAATAACTAAATTAATAGGAGGGTTAGATAGAAATATTAAAATGAGAAGGACAGCGCTGCCTTGTTAAAGATGATTTCAAGCCCCTCCTTCCCCATCAGTACAACAGCTGTTAGCTCCGTGATCGAGCATTTCCCGAGTGTTACGATCAACTCTCCACATCAGGTGTGACACAGACAGCTGCCCAGTGAAATCCAGTGAGTCCCGCTGATCTCCACAACCAAGTTCCAGACGGGCTCCCGTCGGCCGAGACTCGCACATTGGTGAGATTTACTCACACAGTGCAGGCCAAAGCCAGCCTTATTCCTGAGGTAGAAAATATTCTGCAGGGAAATATGGAGCGAGTGATCATTGATGAATTCAATGATCCACCACTCGGTTTTACACAATGTGGCGCTATTGTATTTTTTATTCGCATATTTGTATTTATAAATTTTGATTTGAGTTTTGATATTAAATTATGGTACTTTATGAATATGATTTCTATCCGTACAAAATATATAGCTGGGTGTGATCCCTCTCTTCTTATGGGCTGTGACACTGTCCGTGTGTTCATGGAGATGTGTCCTGGTTGGTGTTTCTGTTTGAATATATTGACCATATCTCTCATGGTGTCAGCACCTGACTGATGAGCACTGTAGGAGGTGAGGACATGTACTGCTGTTCAACTAATATTAACACCAATGTATAATGTTATGCATCCTGTAAATTTAAACAGTGAGGTGATGCATAGCATTGATTTGTGAAATATTTTCACAGGTTTTATCAATCTCAGGAATGGCCATGAATATACAAGTGGTAGATTTGCCTGCTGTTTTACAGTGAATATTCACCACTTGTGCGCATGTCTCGCTGTGTGTGGCCTCGCACGTGCGTCAAATCAAACTCTCAGTCAGCGTTCCTTCCATTCCCCACTGGGGAAATGTAAAGTGATTCAGTCTCGGATCAGAATTTTCTCCAAACGATACTTGAAGTTATTTTCCGGCATTAACTTACAACCAAGTTTGAGATCTTGTAAAATTCAGTTATCTGCTGTGTCACTCACGCTGACACTGGTACAATAAACACACAGCAATAACAACTTGTCCATCGAAACACACCACAAGGTGCTTCACAGAAGCCAAGTACGACAAAAGATGGGCTCAGACTAAAGGGGGTAGAAGGAGGCGTGGACAGAATGTTGGTCACAGCAGTGAGTTTCGGAGGGTTCTAAAGGAGGAGGGAACTGGAGAGATTGAGGTGGGGAATTGATGAACATTGAGCCTGGGACAACCGAAGGCACAGCCGCCACAGACAGGGGGAGGAGAGGGTGAAATGTTACAAGAGGCCAGAGTTGCAGGAATGGAGAGATCTTGGTGGTGGGGGATTGTAGGGCTTGAGGAGCTTAGAGACAGGAAGGGATTTAAACAACGATGGAACTTGTAAATTGGAGACGCTCAGGAAACCGGGAGCCAATGTAGGTTCACAAGCACAGGGATGATGAGTGAGCAGGGTTTTTAAGCTAATTCTCACCCCACAGTCGCAGCTACACACACACCGGTAAGGCCCCGACGCCCCGCTGACCCGGCCACGACAACCCGCTGACCCAGCCCCACACACACACCCCACTGACCAAGACCCACACCCACACCGCACTGACCCAGCCCCAAACTCCACTGACTCAGCCCCATACCCCACTGACCCAACCCCTCACCGCACTGACCCAGCCCCACACCCAACTGACCCAGCCCCACACCCACACCCCACTGGCCCAGCCCCAAACATCACTGACCCAGCCCCTCACCCCACAACCCAGCCCCACACCTCACTGACCCAGCCCCACACACACAACACACTTACCCAGCCCTACACCCACACCGCACTGACCCAGCCCCACACCCACACCGCACTGACCCAGCCACACACCCACACCCCACTGACCCAGCCCCACACCCCACTGACCCAGCCCCACACACACACCCCACTGAACAAGTCCCACACCCCACTGACCCAGCCCCACACACACACCCCACTGACCAAACCCACACCCACACCGCACTGACCCAGCCCACACCCACACCCCACTGACCAAGCCCCACGCCCCACTGACCCAGTCCCAAACACAGAGCCCACTGACCCAGAACCACACCCCACTGACCCAGCACCACACCCACACCGCACTGACCCAGTCCCACACCCACACCCTACTGACCCAGCCCCACACCCATAGCCCACTGACCCAGCCCCACACCCACCTGACCCAGCCCCACACCCCACTGACCCAGTGCCACACCCACACCCCACTGACCCAGCCCCACACCCACCGCCCACTGACCCAGCACCACACCCACCTGACCCAGCCCCACACCCCACTGACCCAGCCCCACACCCACAGCCCACTGACCCAGCCCCACACTCACCTGACCCAGCCCCACACGCCACTGACCCAGTGCCACACGCAAACCCCACTGACCCAGCCCCACACCCACATCCCACTGACCCAGTCCCACACCCCACTGACCCAGCCCCACACCTACACCCCACTGACCCAGCCCCACACCCCACACCTCACTGACCCAAGCCCACACCCCACTGAAACAGCTCTACACCCACACCCCACTGACACAGCCCCACACCTCACACCTCACTGACCCAGCCCCACACCCCACTGACCCAGCCCCACACCTCACACCCCACTGACCCAGCCCCACACCTCACACCCCACTGACCCAGCCCCACACCCCACTGACCCAGCCCCACACCCCACACCCCACTGACCCAGCCCCACACCCACACGCCACTGACCCAGCCCCACACTAACCTGACCCAGACCAACACCCACACCCCACTGACCCAGCCCCACACCCAAACCCCACTGACCCAGCCACATACCTCACTGACCCAGCCCCTCACCCCACTGACCCAAGCCCACAACCCACTGACCCAGCGCCACACACCACTGACCCAGCCCCACACCCCACCGACCAAGCCCCACACACACATCCCACTAACCCAGCCCCACACACAAACCCCACTGACCCAGTCCCACTTCCACACCCCACTGAACCAGCCCCACACCCACACCCCACTGACCCAGCCCAACACACACACCACACTGACCCAACTCCACACCCCACTGACCCAGCCCCACACCTCACTGACCCAGCCCCACACCTCACTGAACCAGCCCCTCACCCCACTGACCCAGCCCCACACCCCACTGACCAAGACCCATACACACACCCCACTTACACAGCCCCACACACAAACACCACTGACCCATCCCCACACCCAACCCCACTGACCCTGTGCCACACCCACACCCCACTGACCCAGCCCAACACCCACCTGACCCAGCCCCACACACCAACAACCCACTGACCCAGTGCCACACCCACACCCAACTGACACAGCCCCACACCCACACCACACTGACCCAGCCCCACACCCCACTGACCCAGCCCCACACCCCACTGACCCAGCCCCGCACCCACACCCTACTGACCCAGCTCCACACGCACACCCCATTGACCCAGCCCCACACCGACACCTCACTGACCCAGCTCCACACCCGACTGACCCAGCCCCTCAAGCCCCTGACCCTGCGCCACACCCCACTGACCCAGCCCTTCTCCCACACCCCTCTAACCCAGCCCTACACACCACTGATCCAGCACTCGCACCCCACCGACCCAGCCCCACACCGACACACCACTGACCCAACCCCACACCTCACTGACACAGCCCCACACCCCACTGACCCAGTCCCATACCCCACTGACCCACCCCATACACACACCCCACTGACCCCGCCACACTCCCACACCCCACTGACCCAGCTCACACCCCACTGTCCCAGAACCACACCCCACTGACCCAGCCCCACACCCAATGACCTCGACTCACACCCACACCCCACTGATCCAGCTCCACACACTCACCACACTGACCCAGCCCCACACCGACACACCACTGACCCAACCCCACACCTCACTGACACAGCCCCACACCCCACTGACCTAGACCCACACCCCACTGACCCAGCCCCATACCCCACTGACCCACCCCATACACACACCCCACTGACCCTGCCCCACTACCACATCCCACTGACCCAGCTCACACCCCACTGACCCAGAACCACACCCCACTGACCCAGCCCCACACCCAATGACCTCGACTCACACCCACACCCCACTGATCCAGCTCCACACACTCACCCCACTGACCCAGCCGCACACCCACACCCCACTGACCAAGCCCCACACCCCACTGACCCAGCCCCACACTCACCCCACTGACCCAGCCCCACACAACACTGACCTGGACCCGCACACAAACCCCACTGACCCAGCCCCACACCCAGACCCCGCTGACCCAGCCCCACACCCAACCCCGCTGACCCAGCCCCACACCCACACCCCATTGACCAAGTGCCACACTCACACCCCACTGACCCAGCTCCAAACACACCCCACTGACCCAGCCCCACACACACACACCCCACTGACCCAGTCCCACACCCCACACGCCACTTACCCAGCCCCACACCAACACCCCACTGACACAGCCCCACACCCCACTGACCCAGCCCCACACACTCACCCCACTGACCCAGCCCCACACAACACTGACCTGGACCCGCACACAAACCCCACTGACCCAGCCCCACACCCAGACCCCGCTGACCCAGCCCCACACCCAACCCCGCTGACCCAGCCCCACACCCACACCCCATTGACCAAGTGCCACACTCACACCCCACTGACCCAGCTCCAAACACACCCCACTGACCCAGCCCCACACACACACACCCCACTGACCCAGTCCCACACCCCACACGCCACTTACCCAGCCCCACACGAACACCCCACTGACACAGCCCCACACCCCACTGACCCAGCCCCACACACTCACCCCACTGACCCAGCCGCACACTCACCCCACTGACCCAGCCCCACACCACACTGACCTGGACCCGCACACAAACCCCACTGACCCAGCCCCACACCCAGACCCCGCTGACCCAGCCCCACACCCAACCCCGCTGACCCAGCCCCACACCCACACCCCATTGACCAAGTGCCACACTCACACCCCACTGACCCAGCTCCAAACACACCCCACTGACCCAGCCCCACACACACACACCCCACTGACCCAGTCCCACACCCCACACCCCACTTACCCAGCCCCACACCAACACCCCACTGACGCAGCCCCACACCCCACTGACCCAGCCCTACACCCACATCCCACTGACCCAGCCTCACACCAACACCTCACTGACCTAGCCCCACACCCACCCCCCACTGACCCAGCCCCAAACCCACATTGCACTGACCCAGCCACACACCCCACTGACCCAGCCCCACACCCACACCCCACTGACCCAGCCACACACCCCACTGACCCAGGTCCACACCCAGACCCCACTGACCCAGCCCCACACTCACACCCCGCTGACCCAGCCCCACACACAACTGACCCAGCCCCACACCCACAACCCACTGACCCAGCCCCACACCCACACCCCACTGGACCAGCCCCACTCCCCACCTTCCCAGCTCACACCCACTGACCTCGACTCACACCCACACCCCACTGAAACAGCCCCACACCCACTGACCTCGACTCACACCCGCACCCCACTGACCCAGCCCCACACCCCACTGACCCAGCTCACAGCCACTGACCTCGACTCACACCCACACCCCAGTGACCCAGCCCCACACCCACTGACCTCGACTCACACCCACACCCCACTGACCCAGCCCCACACCCACTGACCTCGACTCACACCCACACCACACTGACCCAGTAACATAATCCAAATTAAATGTCTGCATTGCGAAGTTTGATGTGTAACAGGAAGTAAATGTGCCAAGTGACGCGGGCAGCAATATGTGTGACGATTACAGAAAGTGTGCATTATAAATACGAAGCTAAATCTATTATTGACGAATCTCCATTGTTTCGCTCATGCTTAGACTGATGAACTGGAATGTGTTCTCACTGCATTGTTTGGAACAGGCGGGAATGGCTGGCGGACATGTGTTAATGGTCACTGCAGCGCCCCCAGTGCTGGGACGACTGAACAATATTCTCTGTTATAAAAGGAATTGAAACAGGCGTTATCAATGTTAAAAAAAGTTTTATTAATCCATGGCAACGGGAAACCTTATGAATTATATGTATCTATACCACCTGCTGTGTTATAATGTTATTTTTCTGGTTTAGCAGAAACTGTATGAAAATATATTCCACGTATCCAGAAGATGTTGCTGCCGCTTGGCTGCCGAATGCACAGATAGGAATTTGCAGTGAATCAGGGAGATTTCTGGTAATTGGGGAGGGAAGGACTGAGAGTGTAGGGGGAACAGGTAATGCAAGGCTTACGTGAGAGTAATGATATAAATCAGTTAATATGCATATCTTGTGTTTTCGTGGGAGTTGGTTGAACTACTTCCTGCAATACAGCTGTAATGGGGCTATATTTCTGCCACCTCTCCCCACTCACAGCTTACCTGGATATCTTCCTGCCGCCTGGTGGTTAGAAGAAGTCCCTATTCCCGGAGCCCACCTGCAAAACCTCGAAAGCAGTGTCTGGAAATTGGGCCGCCATGCGTCAGCAGCGGTGACAATCCACGAATTTTTATAAAAATAATGGGATGGGCATGTTTAAGGCCTTCTCTGCGGCCGCGTGATTATGTGTACGTTCAAAGGGCGGTGTCCGTTCTGCGCACTTAAAGCAATTTCTACCCCCTTAGCATTTTTGGCTAAAAAAATCTCGAAACATTATAGTATAGGGATAGAGAACAGAAACCAGAATATGCCACAAGTGTAGCCGTTAAAAATTGTTTCACGTTTGTAACTATGTTATATATTTTTTGCAGGTCAGTGAGTGACTGGGCAGAATTTTGCAACAGTAGTTGAAATGTTCAGAGATGTTTTATTTGAAGTGAGTTTCATTCTACTAAGCTGATTTTTGATCAAAGCTTGGAGTATTGTCATTTAATAAATCTCCGGGAGAAGGAGTCTCTTCATTTGTACCGGTTCCTGGGGCCTGATCACCTTCCCCAGGAGCAGGGCCTTGAATCTGACTCTGTTCACTTGTACCGGTTTCTGGGGCCTGATCACCTTCCCCAGGAGCAGGGCCTTGAATCTGACTCTGTTCACTTGTACCGGAACCTGCGGCCTGATCACCTTCCCCAGGAGCAGGGCCTTGACTCTGACTCTCTTCATTTGTATCTGTCGCGCTCCTTTCATTGCTGCTGCCGAGTGTGGCCTGATTCTCGTAGCTCCTCGAACCTCGACTCCGCTTATTCAAGTCGTTGCTACATCCACATGGTTTACTGCAGGTGGGTCAGGGTGAGTGTGGGACGTGCGAATGGGTCAGGGTGAGTGCCGGACGTGCGGGTGGATCAGGGGGTGAGAGCGGGACGTGCGGGTGGTTCAGTTGGTGATTGCGGGACATGCGGGTGGGTCAGGGGGTGAGTGCGGGACGTGCAGTTGCGTCAGGGGGTGAGTGCGGGACGTGCGGGTGGGTCAGTGTGAGTGCGGGATGTGCGGGTGGGTCAGAGGGTGAGTGCGGGACGTGCGGGTGCGTCAGGGGGTGAGTGCGGGATGTGCGGGTGGGTCAGGGGTTGAGTGCGGGACGTGCGGGTGGGTCAGGGGGTGAGTGCGGGACGTGCGGTTGGGTCAGGGGGTGAGTGCGGGACGTGCGGGTGGGTCAGGGTGAGTGCGGGATGTGCGGGTGGGTCAGGGGGTGAGTGCGGGACGTGCGGGTACGTCAGGGTGTGAGTGCGGGATGTGCGGGTGGGTCAGGGGTTGAGTGCGGGATGTGCGGGAGGGTCAGAGGGTGAGTGCGGGACGTGCGGGTGCGTCAGGGGGTGAGTGCGGGATGTGCGGGTGGGTCAGGGGTTGAGTGCGGGACGTGCGGGTGGGTCAGGGGGTGAGTGCGGGACGTGCGGTTGGGTCAGGGGGTGAGTGCGGGACGTGCGGGTGGGTCAGGGTGAGTGCGGGATGTGCGGGTGGGTCAGGGGGTGAGTGCGGGACGTGCGGGTACGTCAGGGTGTGAGTGCGGGATGTGCGGGTGGGTCAGGGGTTGAGTGCGGGATGTGCGGGAGGGTCAGAGGGTGAGTGCGGGAAGTGCGGGTGGGTCAGGGTGAGTGTGGGTTGTGTGGGTGGGTCAGGGGATGAGTGCGGGACGTGCGGGTGGGTCAGGTGATGAGTGCGGGACGTGCGGGTGGGTCAGTGTGAGTGCGGGATGTGCGGGTGGGTCAGAGGGTGAGTGTGGGACGTGCGGGTGCGTCAGGGGGTGAGTGCGGGATGTGCGGGTGGGTCAGGGGTTGAGTGCGGGACGTGCGGGTGGGTCAGGGGGTGGGTGCGGGACGTGCGGTTGGGTCAGGGGGTGAGTGCGGGACGTGCGGGTGGGTCAGGGTGAGTGCGGGATGTGCGGGTGGGTCAGGGGGTGAGTGCGGGACGTGCGGGTACGTCAGGGTGTGAGTGCGGGATGTGCGGGTGGGTCAGGGGTTGAGTGCGGGATGTGCGGGAGGGTCAGAGGGTGAGTGCGGGAAGTGCGGGTGGGTCAGGGTGAGTGTGGGTTGTGTGGGTGGGTCAGGGGATGAGTGCGGGACGTGCGGGTGGGTCAGGTGATGAGTGCGGGATGTGCGGGTGGTTCAGGGGATGAGTGTGGGACGTGCAGGTGGGTCAGGGTGAGTGGGCGACATGCGGATGGGTCAGGGGGTGAGTGTGGGATGTGCGGGTGAGTCAGGGTGAGTGCGGGAGGGTCAGGAGGTGAGTGCAGGACGTGCGGGTGGGTCAGGGGGTGAGTGAGGGTCGTGCGGGTGGGTCAGGGTGAGTGCGGGACGTGCGGATGGGTCAAGGGTTGAGTGTGGGATGTGCGGGTGAGTCAGGGTGAGTGTGGGTTGTGTGGGTGGGTCTGGGTGAGTGTGGGTTGTGTGGGTGGGTCAGTGAGTGAGTGCGGGACTTGCGGGTGGGTCAGGGGGTGAGTGCGGGACGTGCGGGTGGGTCAGGGTGAGTGCGGGATGTGCGGGTGGGTCAGGGGGTGAGTGCGGGACGTGCGGGTACGTCAGGGTGTGAGTGCGGGATGTGCGGGTGGGTCAGGGGTTGAGTGCGGGATGTGCGGGAGGGTCAGAGGGTGAGTGCGGGAAGTGCGGGTGGGTCAGGGTGATTGTGGGTTGTGTGGGTGGGTCAGGGGATGAGTGCGGGACGTGCGGGTGGGTCAGGGGATGAGTGCGGGATGTGCGGGTGGTTCAGGGGATGAGTGCAGGACGTGCAGGTGGGTCAGGGTGAGTGGGCGACATGCGGATGGGTCAGGAGGTGAGTGTGGGATGTGCGGGTGAGTCAGGGTGAGTGCGGGAGGGTCAGGAGGTGAGTGCGGGACGTGCGGGTGGGTCAGGGGGTGAGTGAGGGTCGTCCGGGTGGGTCAGGGTGAGTGCGGGACGTGCGGATGGGTCAAGGGTTGAGTGTGGGATGTGCGGGTGAGTCAGGGTGAGTGTGGGTTGTGTGGGTGGGTCTGGGTGAGTGTGGGTTGTGTGGGTGGGTCAGTGGGTGAGTGCGGGACTTGCGGGTGGGTCAGTGGGTGAGTGCGGGACGTGCGGGTGGGTCTAGGTGAGTGCGGGACGTGCGGTGGGTCAGGGGGGGAGTGCGGGTCCAGCGGGTGGGTCAGGGTGAGTGTGGGTTGTGTGGGTGGGTCAGGGGGTGAGTGCAGGTGGATCAGGGTGAGTGCGGGACATGCGGGTGGGTCAGGGTGAGTGCGGGACTTGCGAATGGGTCAGGGTGAGTGCGGGACGTTCGAATGTGTCAGGGGGTGAGAGCGATATGTGCGGGTGGGTCAGCGGTTGAGTGCGGGACGTGCGGGTGGGTCAGGGGGTGAGTGCGGGACGTGCGGGTAGATCAGGGGATGAGTGCAGGACGTGCGGCTGGGTCAGGGGGTGAGTGTGGGACGTGCGGGTGGGTCAGGGGGTGAGAGCGGGATGTGCGGGTGGGTCAGGGGTGAGTGCGGGACGTGCGGGTGGGTCAGGGGGTGAGTGTGGGATGTGCGGGTGGGTCAGGGGGTGAGTGCGGGATGTGCGGGTGGGTCAGGGTGAGGGCGGGACGTGCGGGTGTGTCAGGGGGTGAGTGCGGGATGTGCGGGTGGGTCAGGGGGTGCGTGCGGGACTTGCAGGTGGGTCAGGGTGAGTGCGGGACATGCGGGTGAGTCAGGGGGTGAGTCTGGGACGTGCGGGTGGGACAGGGGGTGAGTCTGGGACGTGCGGGTGGGTCAGGGGGTGAGTGCGGGATGCACGAGTGGGTCAGGGGGTGAGTGCGCGACGTGCGCGTGGATCAGGGTGAGTGCGGGACGTGCGGGGTGGTCACGGTGACGTGGGACATGCGGGTGGGTTAGGGTGAGTGCGGGTGTGCGGGTGGGTCAGGGTGAGTGAGGGACGTGCGGGTGGGTCAGGGCGAGTGCGGGACGTGCGCGTGGATCAGGGCGAGTGCGGGATACGTGGGTGGCTCAGGGGTTGAGTGCGGGACGTGAGTGTGGACCAGGGCGAGTGCGGGACGCGCGGGTTTGGTCAGGGTGAGTGCGGGACGTGCGCCTGGATCAGGGTGAGTGCGGGATGTGCGGGTGGGTCAGGGAGAGTGCGGGATGTGCGCGTGGATCAGGGGGTGAGTGCGAGTTGCGCGGCTGGGTCAGGAGGTGAGTGCAGGACGTGCGGGTGGGTCAAGGCGAGTGCGGGACGTGCGCATGGATTAGGGTGAGTGCGGGATGTGCGGGTGGGTCAGGGAGAGTGCAGGACGTGCGGGTGGGTAAAATCAGACCTTGCCCCTACTTTTACAAGACATAAGAATTTCACGGGCATTTGTTGGGCAGTAGTTGGGCAAGTAGCCCAACGCTGCGCCAGCGAATGTCAATTTCCAGTGGATGCATACGATCTGTGAGGTGGATTCTTGCAGATCGCAAGTTCCTGGTTTTCGTGCATGCACGGTCCTATATGTTTCACTGAAATCACCTCTCATTCTTCTAAACTCCAGAAAGTATAGGCGCAATCGACTCAATCTCTCTTCAGAGGACAACCCTCTCATCCCAGGAATAAATCTAGGGATCCTTTGTTGCACCACCTCTATGGCAAGTATATCCTTCCTTAAATAAGGAGACCAAAACTGTGCACAGCACTCCAGGTGTGGTCTCACACGAGCCTACTCCAATTTCGAAAGACTTCCTTACCCTTGTACTCCAAACTTCAAGCAATAAAGGCTGACTTGCCATTTGCCTTTCTAATTGCTTGCTGCACTGCATTCTAACTCTCCGTGTTTCTTGTACTACAGCATTTACACCTCTCTGAACACCAATATTTAATAGTTTCGCTCCATTTAAAGATATACTCTTTTTCTATTCTTCCTACCAAAGTGAATAACCTCACATTTCGCAACATTATACTCCATCTGCCACCTTATTCCCCACTCAATTAAGCTGTCTATATCCCTTTGCAGGCACTTTGCATCCTTCTCACATCCTACTTTTCCACCTATTTTTAATTGTCAGCAACTTGTATACTTTGCACTCGGTCCCTTCATCTAAGTCATTAATATAGATTGTGAATAGCTGAGGCCCAAGCACTGATCTAGCGGCACCCCACTACTTACAGCCTGCCAATGTGAAAAATGACTGGTTTCTCCCTACTCTCTGTTTTCTGTCTGTTAAACAATACTATATCCGAGCTAAAACATTACAACCCACCCAATGTGCCCTCATCTTTCTGAATAACCTTTTACGTGGTACCTCATCAAATGCATGTTGGAAATCCAAATAAAGTACACCCAGTTGTTCCCATTTATCAACCCTGCTTGTTACATCCTCAAAAACGTTAATACATTTGTGAAGCACGATTTCCCTTTCATAAAACCATGTTGAACCTGCCTAATCATATTATGATATTTCTGAGTGCCCTGTTACCACTTCTTTAATAATGGATTCCAGAATGTTAACGACGACTGATATCTGGATAACTGACCTGTTGTTCCCTGTTACTTCTCGCCATCCTTTCTTGAATAGCGTGGTTACATTTGCAACCTTCCAATACACGGGACCGTTCCCGAATCTAAGGAATTTCGGAAGATCACAACCAATGCATCCACTATCTCTGCAGCCACCTCTTTTAGAACCCTAGGGTTTAGGCCATTAGGTGCAAGGGATTTGTCAGCATTTTGTCCCAATAGTTTCTCAAGTACTTTTTCTCTACTGAAACGAATTAGTTTAAGTTCCTCGCTCTCACTAGCCCCTTGATTCCCCACTATTGTTGGTATATTATTTGTGTCTTCTACTGTGAAGACAGACAGAAAATATTGTTTAAAGTCTCTGTCATTTCTTTGTGCCCCAATACAATTTATCCTGTCTCAGCCTCTAAGGGTCCAACACTTACTTTTGCTACCCTCTTCCTTTTTACAGGGCAGTTATGTTCAACAGTGATTATTTCTGTTAATTATTTCGAAGTATATGGTTCTCACAGCGGTGCCATGATATGATAGTAAATACAAAGAGCATTGCACTAAGCAAAGTCAGAGGCTAACTTTAACTTTCGACCATGGTGTAAATTGACGATATCCGCCCATTTACACCACGCCCGATTTTCCTATCCGTTTATATCAACCGAAGGGGGGATCGGGCCTGGTGTATATCGGGTGCTAATTCAATATTCCCAATGTTACACTATCGCCCAAACTTAAAATAACCCCCAATGAATTACACAGATCAGCCTTTCAAAACACTAGTAATTCAATGTAGTGAAGCGTCTATTTGGTTTGATGGTTCTCGCGTGAAACAGTTTCAGTGCAATTCAATAGGATGTGACCGGACAGCAGGAACCTCATTGAACTGGAAAGCTCTGAAAGGCCACAATCATAGTTGAAGGTGCGACAAAAAGGAAGTATTTTAGCGCAACTGGGGAACGCTATGACAATGTTGCGCAGATTGTACCTGGAGTATGGGTGAAATGCTACAATCTATAACATCCACGACTGGAGAGCAGATCAGCGCCGCGGGCTATACCCGCTCTTCCTCGAGTACAGATGAACGGGAAACGCTGCACCGCACCTGAGATTAGCAGCACAATTAAATGCGCACAGAATTGGAGGTATTCCTTGTGACACAGGCTGGGGATTGCCTGGGAGCTAGGGGACAGATTACGGGTATAAAGAACCTACTCTGGTGGGCGGGATATGACAAGTCATGTTCCCCAGGGATCTGACATGGTACAGCAGTTTTCACCGTATATATTAATGACTTAGATGAAGGAAGAGAGAGTTGTTTATCCAAGTTTTCAGATTGCACGAGGTCAGCAGGCTCAGTCGGTTATGTAGATCGGAGCAGGAGGTTACAACGGGAAATAGAAAAAATAAGGGAGTGGCCAAAAGTACGGTAGGTGGAGTTTAGTGAGGGAAAGTGACCCGAGAAAGAAAAATCGGAATATTTTCTGCATGGCGAGAGACTAGGAGCCGTGGAGTGATTTAGGTGCCCATGTACACAAATCACTAAAAGCTACTGCACAGGTACAAAAAATAATCAAACAGGTTAATGGAATGTTGGTCTTTAACTCAGGGGTGCTGGAATACAAAGAGGAGGAAGTGATGCTTCAATTTCTCAGCGCCTTGGTCCGACCTGACCTGGAGTACTGATTTCGGCTTTGGTCAGCAAACCTGCGTAATCGAATGGGATCCCCAAAGAAACACATGTTCTGCAGTTAATGACGGGAGCGTTGCAGCTCTCCCTAAAGCCCAAAGAAAAAAACAACCATGAGACCATGGGGTTAAAATTCAAATTCGACGGAGGGGAAAAACGAGGAGCAGCGGATTGGCCGCCTGTTGTACACATATCTCCTGTATTCTGACCCGGAAAGTCCATTCCCTGGTGTTTATATCCTGGACCATCTCCTTTATTGTGACCCGGTTCAGTCCATTCACTGTAGTTCGTATCCTGGACTATCCCCTGTATTGTGTCCCGGTTCAGTCTATTCCCTGGGATGTATATCCCGGACCAACCCCTGTTGCACTGTAAAGCTGTGATATAAACTCTGGGCTGAGCTGCCGCGCTGTCGGGCCGTGTGCTGAAAGGAGCCGAGTTCCCTCAGTCACATAGCGCGGCCCCTGTAATCCGGGCAACCATCCTGTTTCTGACCGTCACTCACACACCGGCCCGCGCTGCCCGGCACAAGAGGCAAACCCCTCCCACTGGAAATCCCCGGATTCACGGCAGGAGCGGCACTGCGTCTCCGCGGGGGAGCAAGGGAGCGACACTGCGCCTGTGCGGGAATGCACGGGAGCGACAGTGCGTCTGCGCCAGAGAGCATTGCCGCTGTGCAAGCTGTCATATAAGTGATTGGCGTAACAAGATCTCGGGGCTGAATGAGCTCCTCTGATTTCTATCTGTCTGTGGTATTGTACTGCCCGATATTTCTACACGAGTTAATTAACTGAAGCCAATATTGGCAATCATGTACATGAAGGCTCTCGCGACACAGTTTTAAGTTGAAGTTCGTGCCTTATTTAAACAGCACTAGCAGATTATCTTCCATTAGTACCGGAGAGTGAGTGGCTACACTTAAACTTTGATATCAGAGGTATAACAGAAAGTGAATGTGACAGGGCCAACAGTAAGCGTGAAGCTTACAGGAAGATTTCCATAAAAATGGGACTTTTAATTCATTAACAGTGAATCTCGGTGACCTTGCTCATACTTAGACAGATGAACTGTAAATTGTTTAAACTGTGTTTGTTGGAAGAGGCCAGAATGGCATTTGAACAAGTTCGAATGTTCACTGCACCGCCCCCAGTGCTGAAAGGCTGAATAACAGGTGGAATAATATTCTCCCTTGAAAAGGTATTGAAAAAGGCATAATCAATATAAGAACTGTTATTAAGTCACGGAAAGAGGAAGTCTTACGAATTATATAAACTACTGTTCCGAAACAACCGCCCTATATTCTTAGTTTACTGTTATAGACTTCCTGTTAAAAATACTCCAGGTCTCCAGAAGATGTCCCTACTCCTGGACTGCCGAGTACACAGACAAGAGTTTACACTGAATGTTTGACGGTCTCTTGGATATAATTGGGAGCCAACTTGTACTGAGATCTGACAGATTGTTACCCTGGCAATAGAGGAAATCACTCAACGAGAATAACTGATCACGGAAGTAACACAACCAACATCACATGTTCGGAGTTTAGTTCAGAACATTAACCCTGAACATTCAGCCAGTGTTTCTAACCATGAGGCTCTGATTCCAATAATGGATTTTTACACCACCAGACCTGACACTGCGGGTTTACTGAATCCACCGGCAGTTCCAGCTGAACGGAACATTTAGCATCGCCGCATCTACAGAAATACATCAATAAAATAATCACTTTGTTGGAAATCGAACACTTCTGATTTTATAAACTGACTAACTTAAAGCATCCGAATATGTACCTGTTAACAATTACCATTTAAAATGCTGCTAAACGATAACATCAACAAGTTCCATCCCACCATCAAACTCTCCATGGACTGCTCCTCAGAATCGGTTTCATTCTTGGACACACGAATCTCCATCAAAGACGGACACCTCAGCACTTCACTCTACCCCAAGCCCACGGACAGCCTCACGATGCTCCACGTTTCCAACTTCCACCCTAACCACGTTAAAGAAGCCATCCCCTGTGGACAAGCCCTGCGAATACACAGGATCTGCTCAGACGAGGAGGAACGCGATGGACACCTACGGACGCTGAAAAACGCCTTCGTAAGAACGGGATATGACGCTCGACTCATCAATCGACAGTTCCGACTGGCCACAGCGAAAAATCGCATAGACCTCCTCAGAAGGCAAACACGGGACACAACCAACAGTGTACCCTACTTCGTCCAGTACTTCCCCAGAGCGGAGAAACTACGCCATGTTCTTCGCAGCCTTCAACATGTCATCGATGACGACGAACACCTCGCTAAGGCCATCCCCACGCCTCCACTACTTGCGTTCAAACAGCCGCCTAACCTCAGAAGTACCATCGTTCGCAGCAAATTACCCAGCTTTCAGGATAACAGCGACCACGACACCACACAACCCTGCCACGGCAACCTCTGCAAGACATGCCAGATCATCAACACAGATACCATCATCACACGAGAGGACACCACCCACCAGGTACATGGTACATACTCATGTGACTCGGCCAACGTTGTCTACCTGATACGTTGCAGGAAAGGATGCCCCAGAGCATTGTACATCGGCGAGACCATGCAGCCACTGAGACAACGTATAAATGGACACCGCACAACAAGCGCCAGGCAGGATTGTTACCTCCCAGTCGGGGAACACTTCAGCAGTCAAGGACATTCAGCCTCGGATCTGCAGGTAAGCGTTCTCCAAGGCGGCCTAAGAGACACACGACAACGCAAAATCATCGAGCAGAAACTGATAGCCAAGATCCGCACTCATGAGGATGGCCGCAACCGGGATCTTGGGTTCATTTCACGATACATGACGTAGAGTCATCTAGACTGAAGTCGTCGTTGGCTGATTCACAGATGTGATTTCCAGTAAAAAAAGTAAAAATTTTAAAGTTTATCGTTTTCCATACAGACTGCAGCTTTTGACACATTAGACCACCTGTAACCCCACCTCATTGTCTCAGTTGTATCTTGCTATGTCTTTGATGTGGTGCCTTCCTGCCTGACCTGATTGTTTCTCTGCCGAGGTGTGACAAAAGGCAGTCAGGAGGATTAAATGTAGTCGTCTGACATTGTACGCTACACATGCATTGTTCTCTATCTATATATGCTTTGTCGATTTGTGTTCCTTTACTTCACCTGACGAAGGAGCAGCAGCTCCGAAAGCTTGTGATTTCAAATAAAACTGTTGGACTATAACCTGGTGTTGTGCGACATCTCAATATATGTCCACCCCAGTCCAACACTGGCATCTCCGCATCATGGCCACTTCTGCCCAATGACGGACCTGAACTGTGCTCGGTCCTTTTCCCAAGTGACGGGCCTGTCCTGTGCTCGGTCCTTCTCCCCAGTGACGGGCCTGTCCTGTGCTCAGTCCTTCTCCCCAGTGAAGGGCCTGTCCTGTGCTCGATCCTTCTCCCCAGTGAAGGGCCTGTCCTGTGCTCGGTAATTCACCCCAGTGGCGGGCCTGTCCTGTGCACGGTCCAACTCCCCAGTGACGGACCGGTCCTGTGCTCATCCTTGTCCCCAGTAACGGACCTGTACTGTGCTAGGTCCTTCTAGCCAGTGACGGGCCTGTCCAGTGCTCAGTCCTTCTCCCCAGTGACGGGCCTGTCCTGTGCTCGGTCCTTCTCCCCAGTGACGGGCCTGTCCTGTGCTCGGTCCTTCTCCCCAGTGAAGGGCCTGTCCTGTGCTCGGTCCTTCTCCACAGTGACGGGCCTGTCCTGTGCTCGGTCCTTCTCCCCAGTGACGGGCCTGTCCTGTGCTCGGTCCTTCTCCCCAGTGACGGGCCTGTCCTGTGCTCGGTCCTTCTCCCCAGTGACGGGCCTGTCCTGTGCTCGGTCCTTCTCCCCAGTGACGGGCCTGTCCTGTGCTCGGTCCTTCTCCACAGTGACAGGCCTGTCCTGTGCTCGGTCCTTCTCTCCAGTGACGGGCCTGTCCTGTGCTCGGTCCTTCTCCCCAGTGACGGGCCTGTCCTGTGCTCGGTCCTTCTCCCCAGTGACGGACCTGTCCTGTGCTCGGTCCTTCTCTCCAGTGACGGGCCTGACCTGTGCACGGTCCTTCTCCCTAGTGACGGGCCTGTCCTGTGCTCAGTCCTTCTCCGTAGTGACGGGCCTGTCCTGTGCTCAGTCCTTCTCCCCAGTGACGGGCCTGTCCTGTGCTCGGTCCTTCTCCCCAGTAACGGACCTGTCCTGTGCTCGGTCCTTCTCCCCAGTGACGGGCCTGTCCTGTGCTCAGTCCTAACCCCCAGTGACGGGTCTGTCCTGTTCTCTGTCCTTCTCCCCAGTGACGGGCCTCTCCTGTGCTCAGTCCTAACCCCCAGTGACGGGCCTGTCCTGTGCTCTGTCCTTCTCCCCAGTGACGGGCCTCTCCTGTGCTCAGTCCTAACCCCCAGTGACGGGCCTGTCCTGTGCTCTGTCCTTCTCCCCAGTGACGGACCTGTCATGTGCTCAGTCCTTCTCCACAGTGACGGGCCTGTTCTGTGCTCGGTCCTAACCCCCAGTGACGGGCCTGTCCTGTGCTCGGTCCTTCTACCCAGTGACGGGCCTTTCCTGTGCTCGGTCCTTCTCCACAGTGATGGGCCTGACTCGTGCTCATCCTTCTCCCCAGTGACGGACCAGTCCTGTGCTCCGTCCTTCTCCCCAGTGACGGGCCTGTCCTGTGCTCTGTCTTTTTCCCCAGTGACGAGCCTGTCCTGTGCTCGGTCCTTCTCCCCAGTGACGGGCCTGTCCTGTGCTCGGTCCTTCTCCCCAGTGACGGGTTTGTCCTGTGCACGATCTTTCTACCCAGTGACGGGCCTGTCCTGTGCTCAGTCCCTCTACCCAGTGACGGGCCTGTCCTGTGCTCTGTCTTTCTCCCCAGTGACGGGCCTGTCCTGTGCTCGATCCTTCTCTCCACTGACGGGCCTGCCCTGTGCGCTGTCCTTCTCCCCAGTGGTGGGCCTGGCCTGTGCTCGGTCCTTCTCCCCAGTGAAGGGCCTGTCCTGTGCTCGGTCCTTCTCCCCAGTGAAGGGCCTGTCCTGTGCTCGGTCCTTCTCCACAGTGACGGGCCTGTCCTGTGCTCGGTCCTTCTCCCCAGTGACGGGCCTGTCCTGTGCTCGGTCCTTCTCCCCAGTGACGGGCCTGTCCTGTGCTCGGTCCTTCTCCCCAGTGACGGGCCTGTCCTGTGCTCGGTCCTTCTCCCCAGTGACGGGCCTGTCCTGTGCTCGGTCCTTCTCCACAGTGACAGGCCTATCCTGTGCTCGGTCCTTCTCTCCAGTGACGGGCCTGTCCTGTGCTCGGTCCTTCTCCCCAGTGACGGGCCTGTCCTGTGCTCGGTCCTTCTCCCCAGTGACGGACCTGTCCTGTGCTCGGTCCTTCTCTCCAGTGACGGGCCTGACCTGTGCACGGTCCTTCTCCCTAGTGACGGGCCTGTCCTGTGCTCAGTTCTTCTCCGTAGTGACGGGCCTGTCCTGTGCTCAGTCCTTCTCCCCAGTGACGGGCCTGTCCTGTGCTCGGTCCTTCTCCCCAGTAACGGACCTGTCCTGTGCTCGGTCCTTCTCCCCAGTGACGGGCCTGTCCTGTGCTCAGTCCTAACCCCCAGTGACGGGCCTGTCCTGTTCTCTGTCCTTCTCCCCAGTGACGGGCCTCTCCTGTGCTCAGTCCTAACCCCCAGTGACGGGCCTGTCCTGTGCTCTGTCCTTCTCCCCAGTGACGGGCCTCTCCTGTGCTCAGTCCTAACCCCCAGTGACGGGCCTGTCCTGTGCTCTGTCCTTCTCCCCAGTGACGGACCTGTCATGTGCTCAGTCCTTCTCCACAGTGACGGGCCTGTTCTGTGCTCGGTCCTAACCCCCAGTGACGGGCCTGTCCTGTGCTCGGTCCTTCTACCCAGTGACGGGCCTTTCCTGTGCTCGGTCCTTCTCCACAGTGATGGGCCTGACTCGTGCTCATCCTTCTCCCCAGTGACGGACCAGTCCTGTGCTCCGTCCTTCTCCCCAGTGACGGGCCTGTCCTGTGCTCTGTCTTTTTCCCCAGTGACGAGCCTGTCCTGTGCTCGGTCCTTCTCCCCAGTGACGGGCCTGTCCTGTGCTCGGTCCTTCTCCCCAGTGACGGGTTTGTCCTGTGCACGATCTTTCTACCCAGTGACGGGCCTGTCCTGTGCTCAGTCCCTCTACCCAGTGACGGGCCTGTCCTGTGCTCTGTCTTTCTCCCCAGTGACGGGCCTGTCCTGTGCTCGATCCTTCTCTCCACTGACGGGCCTGCCCTGTGCGCTGTCCTTCTCCCCAGTGGTGGGCCTGGCCTGTGCTCGGTCCTTCTCCCCAGTGAAGGGCCTGTCCTGTGCTCGGTCCTTCTCCGTAGTGACAGGCCTGTCCTGTGCTCTGTCCTTCTCCCTAGTGACAGGCCTGTTCTGTGCTCATCCTTCTCCCCAGTGACGGTTCTGTCCTGTGCTCGGTCCTTCTCCCCAGTGACGGGCCTGTCCTGTGCTCGGTCCTTCTCCCCAGTGACGGGTCTGTCCTGTGCTCGGTCCTTCTCCCCAGTGACGGGCCTGTCCTGTGCTCGGTCCTTCTCCCCAGTGACGGGTCTGTCCTGTGCTCGGTCCTTCTCCCAAGTGATGGACCTGTCCTGTGCTCCGTCCTTCTCCCCAGTGACGGGCCTGTCTTGTGCTCGGTCCTTCTCCGCAGTGATGGGTCAGTCCTGTGCTCGGTCCTTCTCCCCAGTGATGGGCCTGTCCTGTGCTCGATCCTCCTCTCCAGTGACGGGCCTCTGCTGTGCTCGGTCCTTCTCCCCAGTGACGGGCCTGTCCTGTGCTCAGTCCCTCTCCCCACTGACGGGCCTGTCCTTTGCTCAGTACTTCTCCCTAGTGACGGGCCTGTCCTGTGCTCTGTCCTTCTCCCCAGTGACGGGCCCGTCCTGTGCTTGGTCCTTCTCCCCAGTGACGGGCCTGTCCTGTGCTCGGTCCTTCTCCCCAGTGACGGGCCTGTCCTGTGCTCGGTCCTTCTCCCCAGTGACGGGCCTGTCCTGTGCTCTGTCTTTCTCCCCAGTGACGGGCCTGTCCTGTGCTCGATCCTTCTCTCCACTGACGGGCCTGCCCTGTGCGCTGTCCTTCTCCCCAGTGGTGGGCCTGGCCTGTGCTCGGTCCTTCTCCCCAGTGAAGGGCCTGTCCTGTGCTCGGTCCTTCTCCGTAGTGACAGGCCTGTCCTGTGCTCTGTCCTTCTCCCTAGTGACAGGCCTGTTCTGTGCTCATCCTTCTCCCCAGTGACGGTTCTGTCCTGTGCTCGGTCCTTCTCCCCAGTGACGGGCCTGTCCTGTGCTCGGTCCTTCTCCCCAGTGACGGGTCTGTCCTGTGCTCGGTCCTTCTCCCCAGTGACGGGCCTGTCCTGTGCTCGGTCCTTCTCCCCAGTGACGGGTCTGTCCTGTGCTCGGTCCTTCTCCCAAGTGATGGACCTGTCCTGTGCTCCGTCCTTCTCCCCAGTGACGGGCCTGTCCTGTGCTCGGTCCTTCTCCGCAGTGATGGGTCAGTCCTGTGCTCGGTCCTTCTCCCCAGTGATGGGCCTGTCCTGTGCTCGATCCTCCTCTCCAGTGACGGGCCTCTCCTGTGCTCGGTCCTTCTCCCCAGTGACGGGCCTGTCCTGTGCTCAGTCCCTCTCCCCAGTGACGGGCCTGTCCTTTGCTCAGTACTTCTCCCTAGTGACGGGCCTGTCCTGTGCTCTGTCCTTCTCCCCAGTGACGGGCCCGTCCTGTGCTTGGTCCTTCTCCCCAGTGACGGGCCTGTCCTGTGCTCGGTCCTTCTCCCCAGTGACGGGCCTGTCCTGTGCTCGGTCCTTCTCCCCAGTGACGGGCCTGTCCTGTGCTCGGTCCTTCTCCCCAGTGACGGGCCTGTCCTGTGCTCGGTCCTTATCCACAGTGATGGGCCTGTCCTGTGCTCGGTCCTTCTCCCCAGTGACGGGCCTGTCCTGTGCTCATCCTTCTCCCCAGTGACGGACCAGTCCTGTGCTCGGTCCTTCTCCCCAGTGACGAGCCTGTCCTGTGCTCGGTCCTTCTCCACAGTGATGGGCCTGACTCGTGCTCATCCTTCTCCCCAATGACAGGCCTGTCCTGTGCCCGATCCTTCTCCCCAGTGTCGGACATGTCCTGTGCTCGGTCCTTCTCTCCAGTGACGGGCCTGTCCTGTGCTCAGTCCTGCTCCCCAGTAACGGGCCTGTCCTGTGCGCTGTCCTTCTCCCCAGTGGCGTGCCTGTCCTGTGCTCGGTCCTTCTCCACAGTGACGGGCCTGTCCTGTGCGCTGTCCTTCTCCCCAGTGGCGTGCCTGTCCTGTGCTCGGTCCTTCTCCACAGTGATGGGCATGACTCGTGCTCATCCTTCTCCCCAGTGACGGACCTGGCCTGTGCTCGGTCCTTCTCCCCAGTGAAGGGCCTGTCCTGTGATCGGTCTTTCTCCCCAGTGACAGGCCTGTCCTGTGCTCGGTCCTTCTCCCCAGTGACGGGTCTGTCCTGTGCTCGGTCCTTTTCCCCAGTGACGGGCCTGTCCTGTGCTCGGTCCTTCTCCCCAGTGACGGACCTGTCCTGTGCTCTGTCCTGCTCGCCAGTGACTGGCCTGTCCTGTGCTCGGTCCTTCTCCCCAGTGACGGACCAGTCCTGTGCTCGGTCTTTCTCCCCAGTGACGGGCCTGTCCTGTGCTCAGTCCTTCTCCCCAGTGACGGGCCTGTCCTGTGCTCGGTTCTTCTCCCCAGTGACGGGCCTGTCCTGTGCTCGGTCCTTCACCCCAGTGATGGGCCTGTCCTGTGCTCGGTCCTTCTCCCCAGTGACGGGCCTGTCCTGTGCTCGGTCTTTCTCCCCAGTGACGGGCCTGTCCTGTGCTCAGTCCTTCTCCCCAGTGACGGGCCTGTCCTGTGCTCGGTTCTTCTCCCCAGTGACGGGCCTGTCCTGTGCTCGGTCCTTCACCCCAGTGATGGGCCTGTCCTGTGCTCGGTCCTTCTCCCCAGTGACGGGCCTGTCCTGTGTTCGGTCCTTCTCCACAGCAACGCTGCTCAGTTGCTAACAAACCCGATCCCATTGCTCGAAAGTACCACTCAGTTTCACCTGAAGATTCCTGCAATAACTGCAATAACACCCCAGCCGCATCCATCTCTATTTTACACAATGCCCGATTTCTGCTCTGTTCAATGCTGCGATTTATGATAATCTGTGTCTATCTACAGCTTACAGCAGGAAATCCAGTGCTGGATCTGACGAATTTCCATGATAACAGTAGGACCAATAGCTGCCGTAATCCTCCGCCTCTTCCGGTTCAGGGCTGAGTATATCTGTTCAATTCTGTCACTTTCCTCAGATCCACGACACTCCCGCCAGGGATTCATGAGAATCCCCAAAGTTCGGACACAAAAAGCAACTTTTGTTCTCTGAAATTGAGACAAACACATATTGTCTGATCTTACTGGACCCAATCTCCACGGGTGACACACTGTTTGATCTCATTGGGCATATCCTCCCTGTTACTCACTGCCTGATCTCACTGGGCCCATCCCCCTTGGTTTACACACTGCCTGATCTCACTGGGGCCATCCCCCTTGGGTGATACACTGTCTGATTTCAATGGGCCCATCCTCCCCGGGTTATACACTGTCTGATCTCACTGTGCCCATCCTACCCGGGTTACACACTGTCTGATCTTACTGGGCCCATCCTCCCCGGGGTACACATTGTCTGATGTCAAATGGCTCATCCTCCCAGGGTTACACACTGTCTGATCTCACTGGGCCCATCTTCCCCGGTTACACATTGTCTGATCTCACTGGTCCCATCCTCCCCGGATAACACACTGTCTGATCTCACTGGGCCCATCATCCCCGGATTACACTCTGGCTGATCTCACTGGACCCATCCTCCCCGGGTTACACACTGTCTGATCTCACTGGGTCCATCCTCCCCGGGTTACGGACTGTCTGATCTCACTGGGCCCATCCTCCCCACGTTACACAGTGTCTGATCTCACTGGGCCCATCCTCCCCGGGTTACACACTGTCGGATCTCACTGGGTCCATCCTCCCCGGGTTACGGACTGTCTGATCTCACTGGGCCCATCCTCCCCACGTTACACACTGTCTGATCTCACTGGGCCCATCCTCCCCGGGTTACAAACTATCTGATCTCACTGGGCACATCCTCCCCGGGTTACACACTGTATGATCTCATTTGGCCCATCCTCCCCGGGTTACAGACTGTCTAATCTCACTGTCCCCATCCTCCCCGGGTTACTCACTGTCTGATCTCACAGGGCCCATCCTCCCCGGATTGCACTCTTTGATCTCACTCGGTCCATTCGCCCGTTACACTCTGTCTGACCTCACTGGGGACTGGCATACAGCAAACCCCGCCCAATGCACATCCCCTGATCAGCAAAGTATCGACACTGCGCCTGTTTGGGAGAGCAAGTGAGCAGCACTGCTCCTGCCACGGGAAAGCAATGGAACGAGAATGCATCACCACAGCGCCCCCAGTGGAAGGACGACGACTCATGGAAAATAGCAACAGGAGAAGTACATTCAGCCCCTCCAACCAATTCCATCATTCAATTAAATCATGGCTAATCTGTCTTAACTCCATGGCACTGCCTTGGTTTCGCACCAATAATGCACAACAAACATCTCTTAATACTTTCCGCCATCCAAACGGAACTAAACAAGTACCTGAAAATAAAATTCTGGTTATGGGGAAAGGGCGGGGGACTTAGCTGGAGTTCTCAGAGATCAGGCATGGGCTCGACAGGCCGAATGGCATCCTACTGTCCCGTAAGGATGATTCTGTCACCTCTTACCGGCCGAGCTCTAATCTGATGTTTATGCTTTATTGTTTTGGACACCCCCACCAGAGGAAAACTACTTTCTCTCTATCTATCCTGGCATAGCCTTTAATCATCTTAATCACCTCAATTAGATGACCGCTTGATCATCTATATTCAAGGGAATCCAAACTTTGCAACCGATGAGGCCCGAAGGTTCGGACCTGCGGGGAGCAGAGTGAGAGCGGATCAGTTAGAAGGAGCAGCCCCACACCCCTCTGACCCAGCCCCACAGCCCACTGACCCAGCCCCACACCCCACTGACCCAGCCCCACACTCCACTGACCCAGCCCAATACCCCTCTGACCCAGCCCCACAGCCCACTGACCAAGCCCCAAACCCAACTGACCCAGCCACACACCCCAATGACCCACCCCTACAACACGGTGGCATAGTGGTTAGCACTGGTGCTTCACAGCGCCAGGGACCCGGGTTCGAATCTGACCTCGGGTGACTGTCTGTGTGGAGTTTGCACATTCTCCCCGTGTCTGCGTGGGTTTCCTCCGGGTGCTCCGGTTTCCTCCCACAGTCCAAAAATGTGCGGGTTAGGTTGATTTGGCTATGATAAATTGACCCTTAGTGTTAGGGGGGGATTAAATATGTGGGGTTATGGGGATAGGATAGGATATGTTAGGGGGAATTAAATACGTGGGGTTACGGGGGTAGGGTGGGATATGTGTACTGTGGGGATTAAAGCAGGGACAGGGTACTGGACTTGGATGATCAGCCATGATCGTATTGAATGGTGGAGCAGGCTCGACGGGCCGAATGGCCTACTCCTGCTCCTAGTTTCTATGTTTCTATGTTTCTACACCCCACTGATACAGGCCCACACCCCACTGAGAAAGCTCCACACCCCACTTACCCAGCCCCACACTCCACTGACCCAGCCCAATACCCCTTTGACCCAGCCCCACAGCCCACTGACCAAGCCCCACACCCCACTTACCCAGCCCCACACTGCACTGACCCAGCCCGAAACCCCACAGACCCAGCCCCACACCCCAATGACCAAGCCCCACACCCAACTGATACAGGCCCACACCCCACTGACCCAGACCAACACCCCACAGACCCAGCACCACACCCCACTGATCCAGCAACACAACCCATTGACCCAGCCCCACACACCTCTGACATAGCCCCAAACACCACTGAACCCAGCCCACACCCCACTGTTACAGGCCCACACCCCACTGACACAGACCCACACCCCACAGACTCAGCACCACACTCCACTGACACAGCCCCACAACCCATTGACCCAGCCCCACACCCAACTGAACCAGCCCCAGACCCCAATGACCCAGCCCCGCACAACCCACTGGCCCAGCCCCACACAACACTGACCCATTCCCACACCTAAACAGAACTGACCCAGACAAACCAAACTGAACCTGCCCGACACCCCACTGAAACAATCCCACACTCCACTGACCCAGCCCCACACACCACTGACCAAACCCCACACCCCGCTGACCCTATCCCCACACCCCACTGATACAGGCCCACACCCCACTGACACAGACCCACACCCCACAGACCCAGCACCACACCGCACTGACCCAGCACCACAACCCATTAGCCCAGCCCCACACACCTCTGACATAGCCCCAAACACCACTGACCCAGCCCACACCCCACTGATACAGGCCCACACCCCACTGACACAGACCCACACCCCACAAACCCAGCACCACACCCCACTGACACAGCCCCACAACCCATTGACTCAGCCCCACACCCCACTGACTCAGCCCCACACACCACTGACCAAGCCGCACACCCGAATGACACAGCCCCAAACCCCAGTGACCCAGCCCCACACCCCACTGACACAGCCCCAAACCACACTGACACAGCACCACACCCCACTGACACAGCCCCAGGCCCCACTGACACAGCCCCACACCCCACTGACCCAGCCCCAAACTCCACTAACCCAGCCCGACACCCAACTGACCCTGCCCGACACCACACTTACCCAATCCCACACTCCACTGACCCAGCCCCACACACCACTGACCAAGCCCCGCACCCCGCTGACCCTGCCCCACACCCCACTGACCCAGCCCCACACCCCACTGACCCAGCACGACACCAAACTGACACAGCCCCACACTCCACTGACACAGCCCCACAACACAACTGACCAAGCCCGCACCCCCTGACCCCAGCCCCGCCCACCCGCTACCATGCCCCACACCCCACTGACCCAGCCCACACCCCACTGACACCAGCACGACACCACAGTGACACACCCCCCACTCCACTGACACAGCCCCGCACAGCCCACTGACCCAGTAGCCCCCCACAGCCCCCACTACCCAGCCCCACACCCCACTGACACAGCAACACACAGCCCACTGACCTAGCCGCTCACCCTCACTGAACCCTGCACCACGCCCCATTACACAGCCCCCCAAGCCCAATGACCCAGCACACCTCACCCCCCTGACACAGCCCCACACTCACTGATCAGCCCCACAACCCACTCCCCAGCCCCACACCAATGACCCACCCCACACCCGCACTCTTACACCCCACACCCACATATCCCCTGCCCCACACCCCTCATGACACAGCACACACACCCACTACCTTCAGCCCCACACCACTCTGACCCAGCCCCACTACCCCACTGACTCAGCCCCACAACCGCACTGACACAGCCCCATACCCCACTGAACCCAGCCCTTCACCCCACTGACCCAGCCCAACACCCCACTGACCAAGACCCACACCCCACTGACCAAGACCCTCACCCCACTGACACAGCACCACACCACACTGACACAGCCCCACACCCCACTGACCCAGCCCCACACCCCACTGACACAGCACCACATCCCACTGACCCTGCCCCACACCCCACTGACCCAGCCTAATACAACACTCAGACAGCCCCAGAACCCACTGACTCAGCCCCACACAGCACTGAAGGAGCCCCGCACCTCACTGACCCAGACCCACACACCACTGGCCCAGCCCCACACAACACTGACCGATTCCCACAACCACACACAACTGACCCAGACCAAACCACACTGACCCAGCACCGCACACCACTGACCCAGCCCCAAACTCCACTGACCCAGCCCCACACCCAACTGACCCTGCCCGACACCACACTTACCCAATCCCACACTCCACTGACCCAGCCCCACACATCACTGACCAAGCCCCACACCCCGCTGACCTTGCCCCACACCCTACTGACCCAGCCCCACACCCCACTGACCCAGCACGACACCACACTGACACAGCCCCACACTCCACTGACACAGCCCCGCACAGCCCACTGACCCAGCCCCAAACCACACTGACCTAGCCCCACACCCCACTGACACAGCAACACACAGCCCACTGACCTAGCCCCTCACCTCACTGACCCTGCACCACGCCCCACTGACACAGCCCCACAGAGCCCACTGACCCAGCACCTCACCCCACTGACACAGCCCCACATCTCACTGATCAGCCCCACAACTCACTGTCCCAGCCCCACACCCCAATGATCCAGCCCCACACCCCACTGACCCAGCCCCACACCACACTGATCCAGCACCACATCCCACTGTCCCAGCACTACACCCCACTGATCCAGCCCCACACCCCACTGACCCAGCCCCACACCACACTGCTCCAGCCCTACACCCCACTGACCGAGCCCCACACCGCACTAACCCAGCCACAAACCCCACTGACACATCCCCACACCCCACAGACCCAGCCCCACACCCCACTGATCCAGCCCCACACCACACCGACCAAGCACTACACCCCACTGAAACACCCCACACCAGACTGACCCAGCCCCACTACCCACTGAACCAGCCCCTCACTCCACTGAACCAGCCCCACACCATACTGATCCAGTCCGACTACCCACTCACCACCCCCACAACCCACTGACCCTGTCCCACACCCCACTGACCCAGCCCCACACCCCACTGATCCAGACCCACACCCCACTGTACAAGCCCCACACCCCACTGACCCAGCCCCACACCCACCTGACCCAGCCCCATACCCACCAATCACTGACCCAGCCCCACATTCCAATGCTCCAGCCCCACGCCCCACTGACCCAGCACGGCACACCCCATGAACCAGCCCCACACCCCACTGGCCCAGTCCTTAACCCCACCGACCAAGCCCCGCACCCCACTGAACCAGTTCTGAACCCCACCGACCGAGCCCCGCAACCCACTGAACCAGCTCCACACGCAGACCCCACTGACCCTGCCCCACACCCCACTGACCCAGCCCCACATCCCACTGACCCAGCCCCACATCCCACTGGCCCAGTCCTTAACCCCACCGACCGAGCCCCGCAACCCACTGAACCAGCTCCACACGCAGACCCCACTGACCCTGCCCCACACCCCACTGACCCAGCCCCACATCCCACTGACCCAGCCCCACACCCCACTGTCCCAGCCCCACAGCCCACTGATCCAGCCCCACACCCCACTGACCCAGCCCCGCACCCCACTGACCCAGCCCCACACTCCACTGACCCAGCCCCACATCCCACTGACCCAGCCCCACACCCCAATTTCCCAGCCCCACAGCCCACTGATTCAGCCCCACACCCCACTGGCCCAGCCCCACATCCCACTGACCCAGCCCCACATTCCAATGTCCCAGCCCCACAGCCCACTGATTCAGCCCCACACCCCACTGACCCAGCCCCGCACCCCACTGACCCAGCCCCACACTCCACTGACCCAGCCCCACATCCCACTGACCCAGCCCCACACCCCAATGTCCCAGCCCCACAGCCCACTGATTCAGCCCCACACCCCACTGACCCAGCCCCGCACCCCACTGACCCAGCCCCACACTCCACTGTCCCAGCCCCACACCCCACTGGCGCAGCCCCACACCCCACTGACCCAGCCCCACACCCAACTTACCCAGCCCGACACCCCACTGACTCAGCCTCACAAGCAACTGACCAGCCCCACACACCACTGACCCAGCCCCGCACCCCACTGCCCCAGCCCCACACCCCACTGACCCAGCCCCACACCCCACTGACCCAGCCCCACACCCCACTGACCCAGCGCCATACCCCACTGACCCAGCCCCGCTCACCCCATTGACACAGCACCACACCCCACTTACCCAGACCCACACCCCACTGACCCAGCCCCACACCCCACTGACCCAGCCCCACACCGCACTGACCCAGCCCCGCACACCCCTCTGACCCAGCCCCACACCCCACTGACCCAGTCCCACACACCACTTACCCAGCCCCACAACCCACTGACCCAGCCCCACACCCCACTGACCCAGCCCCGCAGCCTCCTGTCCCAGCCCCACTCCCCACTGACCCAGCCCAACACCCCACTGACGCAGCCCCACACCCCACTGACCCAGCTCCGCACCTCACTGACACAGCCCCACACCACACTGAACCTGTCCCACACCCACACCCCACAGAACCAGCCCCGCACCCCACTGTCCCAGCCTCACATCCCACTGACCCAGCCCCACACCCCACTAACCAAGCTTCACACTCCACTGACCCAGACCCGCACATCCCTCTGACACAGCCTCGCACTCCACTGACCCAGACCCACACACCCCACTGACACAGCCTCTCATCACACTTACCCAACCCCACACCCCAGTGACCAAGCCCCTCACTCCACTGACCCAGCTCCACACCCCACTGACGCAGCCCCGCACACCCCACTGACCCAGCCCCACACCCCACTGACCCAGTCCCACACACCACTGACCCAGCCCCACACCCCACTTACCCAGCCCTTCACCCCACTGACCCAGCCCCACACCCCACTGACCAGCCCGCACACCCCACTGACCCAGCCCCACACCCCACTGACCCAGTCCCACACAAACACTGGACCCAGCCCCACACCCCACTGACCCAAGCCCCCACACCCCACTGACCCAGCCCCGCACCACACTGACCCAGCCACACACCCCACTGACCGAGCCCCACACCCCACTGGCGCAGCCCCGCACACCCCACTGACCCAGCCCACACCCCACTGACCCAGTCCCACACAACACTGACCCAGCCCCACACCCCACTGTCCCAGCCTACATCCCACTGACCCAGCCCCACACCCCCACTAACCCAAGCTTCACACTCCACTGACCCAGACCGCACATCCCTCTGACAAGCCTCGCACTCCACTGACCCAGACCCACACACCCCCCCACTGACACAGCCTCTCATCACACTTACCCCCAACCCCACACCCCAGTGACCAAGCCCCTCACTCCACTGACCCAGCCCCACACCCCACTGACCCAGCCCCGCACCAATCTGACCCAGCCCCGCACACCCCACTGAACAACCCCACACCCCACTGACCCAGTCCCACACACCACTTACCCAGCCCCACACCCCACTGACTCAGCCCCTCACCCCACTGACACAGCGCCACACCCCACTGACCCAGCCCCACTCCCCACTGACCCAGCCCCTCACCCCACTGACCCAGCCCCACACGCCACTGTCCCAGCCCTGCACACCCCACTGACCCAGCCCCAAACCCCACTGACCCTGTCCCTCACACCACTGACCCAGGCCCACACCCCACTTACCCAGCACCACACCCCACTGACCCAGCCCCGCACACCACTGTCCCAGCCCCACACCCAACTGACCCAGCCCCACACCCCACTGACGCAGCCCCACACCCCACTAACCCAGTCCCGCACCTCACTGACACAGCCCCACACCCCACTGACCCTGGCCCACACCCACACCCCACTGACCCAGCCCCACACCCCACTGACCCAGCCTCACACCCCACTGACCCAGCCACACACCCCACTGACCCAGCGCCACACCCCACTGACCCAGACCGGCACACCCCACTGACCCAGCCCCACACCCCACTTACCCAGCCCCACACCCCAGTGACCCAGCACCACACCCCACTGACCCAGCCTCACACACCACTGACCCAGCCCCGCACACCCCACTGACCCAGCCCCACACCCCTCTGACTCAGCCCCACACCCCACTGACCCAGCCCCACACCCCACTGACCCAGGCCCACACCCCACTGACCCAGCCCCTCACCCCACTGACCCAGCCCCACACCCCACTGACCCAGCCTCGCACACCCCACTGACCCTGCTCCACATCCCACTGACCCAGTCCCACACACCACTGACCCAGCCCCACACCCCACTGACCCAGCCCCACACCCAACTGAACCAGTCCCACACACCACTGACCCAGCCCCACACCCCACAGACCCAGCCCCACACCCCACTGACACAGCCCCACACCCCACTGACCCAACCCTCACATCCCACTGACCCAGCCCCACACCCCACTGGCCCAGCCCCACACCCCACTGACCCAGCCCCACACGCCACTGACCCAGCCCCACTCCCCACTGATCCAGCCCCACACCCCACTGACCCAGCCCTACACCCCACTGACCCAGCCCCACTCCCCACTGATCCAGCCCCACACCCCACTGACCCAGCCCTACACCCCACTGACCCAGCCCCACACCCCACTGACCCAGCCCCACACCCCACTGACACGGCCTCACACCCCACTGACCCAGCCCCACACCCCACTGACCCAGCCCCACACCCCACTGACCCAGCCCCTCACCCCACTGACCCAGCCCCACACCTCACTGACCCAGCCCTACACCCCACTGACCCAGCCTCACACACCACTGACCCAGCCCCACAATCCACTGACCCAGCCCCACACCCCAACTACCCAGCCCCTCACACCACTGACCCAGCCTCACACACCACTGACCCAGCCCCTCACTCCACTAACCCAGCCCCACACCACACTGATCCAGTCCACTCCCCACTCGCCTAGCCCCACACCCCAGTGACCCCGCCCCACACATCACTGACCCAGTCCCACACCCACACCCCACTGACCCAGCCCCACACCCCACAGTCACAGCCCCGCACCGCACTGACCCAGTCCCACACCCCACTGACCCAGTCCCACACCCACACCCCCTGACCCAGCCCCCACCCCACTGACCCAGGCCCACAGCGACACCCCACTGAACCATCCTGATACCGACACCCCACTGTCCCATCCTGATACCGACACCGCACTGACGCTGCCCTGCGCTGACACAACAATAACCCATTCCAAATCAAACACTCTACTGAAACAACCCTACGCCTATACTCCACTGACACAGCCTCATCGACACCCCACTCCCCAGCCGTACACCGACACTTCACTGACCCAGCCCCACACCCCAGGATCAGATAGAATAGACACAGAATGAGATTTTCTATATGGGGAAATCCAGAACAGGGGTGGGGGATCCTAAAATTAGAGTTAGTCTGTTCAGGAGATAAATCAGGAAGCGGTTTGTCACACAATATGTATATAAGAATATTAGAAATAGTAGCAGGATTAGTCCATTCGGCACTTCGAGATTGCTCCGCCATTCAATGAGATCGTGGCTGATCTTCTGCCTCAATTCCATTCACCGGCCCTACCATCATATCCCTTGATGCCTTTACTCGTCAGAAATCTATCAACTTCTGTTTTGAATATGCCGAATTATTGAGCCTCCACAGCCCTCTCGGGTGGAGAATTCCAAAGATTCACATCCCTCTGAGGGAAGAAATTTCTTCTCATCTCTGTCCTGAACGGCCTACCCTTTATCTTGAGGCTGTGGCCCCTGGCTCTAGACTCCCCAGCCAATGGAAGGTCTCTCCCAGCATCCACCCTATCAAGCCCTGTAATAATTTTGATACTTCAATGAGATCCCCTCTCATTCTTCTGAATTCAAGAGAATACAGGCCTATCTCTTCTCATACGACCGTCCCGCCATCCCAGGAATCAATCTTGTGAACCTTCGTTGCACCCCCTCTTTGGCAAGTATATCCTTCCTTAGATAAGGAGACCAAAATTGTATACAGTACTCCAGGTGTGGTCTCACCCGACATAATTGGAGTAAGACTTCTTTAATCCTGTACTCAAATGCACTTGTAATGAAGGCCAGCATACCATTTGCCTTCCTAATGGCTTGCTGCACCTGCACATTCACTTTCAGTGACTCATGTACAAGGACACCCAGGTTCCTTTGAGCACCTGCATTCCCCAATCTTTCACCATTTTCGAAATACGCTGCCTTTCTGTTTTTTCTACCAAAGTGGATAACTTCACATTTATCCACGTTATAATCCATTTTATAATTCATCCAATAGTTGGTAGAAAAATTGAATTCACTCCCCAAAAATTGTGGATTCAGTGTCTATTGATTTTTTTCATACTCTGATCGATATATTTTTATTACTTAAGGTTATCGAGCGAAATGAATCAAAGGCAGGTAGATGGGTTGAGATAGAGATCAGCATTAATCTCCTTAAATGGACAGGCTCAACGGGCTGAATGTCCTCCTCCGATGTTCCTCCATTTCATCATCTGCTGAATAATAAATCCCAGCATTTGGTGAATGTGAAGCTTAACCGGAGTTTGTGGACAATTACTTCAGCACTGGAGGGTTTGAACGGCCCTTTTCAACGGATGTGATTGGCTGTTTTTATTTAAGGCTTAGCTCCAGCTGTTGTCACAGAATTCCAGGGGGGTAAAGATAAGATAATCGGTGCGGGAGAATCGAGGGTAAACCTTGTAAAATATAATTACTAAAAACACCCCACCCACCCCATAGAATAATATTCTTGTTGTTCAGACGATAAACAGTGAGTCAGGTTGGAACAACGCGCTCTCTGGCGCCGTTTCGGAGTCTCCGCCTCTGCCGGGCGAGTCCCAGCAGCTTTCCCGCACCCACCTGGCGGGACAGGACAAGACTTGCCCATAAGCTTGTTGTGTTGTGTGTGAGCGGCACAGTGCAGTCCGTCTAACTGATCTGCTTTAAAACCAGCAATGCACACACATGGCTTGGCTGCCCCGGGCATTTTAATTGTGCAGTTTCAACGATCCCTACTGCGATGCTCAGGCCTGTGACCAGTTTGTCTGCGTTAATTTTCTGGATTAATCCAGAGCTGGGGGGCAGTTTTACAGTCAGGGTGTTCGTTCCTTACATTTCCGGCTTCACTTAACCAACACGTTTTTGCAGCGTTAAGTTCAACAAAGGCAGCGTCAGTAACATCAGATCCAGAAATCTGCTCCTTATAGAGTCACCAATGAGTTAAACTGCTCGCATACTGAGGGGGCAATTTGAGATTAATTAGTACAGTCCTGGGCGATGATCCTGCCAGGTGTGTATGGGGTGTCACAGTGTATCAGGATCATGCCAGGTGTGTATGGGGTTTCACAGTGTATCAGGATCCTGCCAGGTGTGTATGGGCTTTCACAGTTTATCAGGATCCTGCCAGGTGTGTATGGAGTTTCACAGTATATCGGGATACTGTCAGGTGTGTATGGGGTTTCACAGTGTATCAGGATCCTGCCAGGTGTGTATGGGGATTCACAGTGTATCAGGATCCTGCCAGGTGTGTATGGGGTTTCACAGTGTATCAGGATACTGTCAGGTGTGTATGGGGTTTCACAGTGTACAAGGATCCTGCCAGATGTGTATGGGGTTTCACAGTGTATCAGGATCCTGCCAGGTGTTTATTGGTTCTCACAGTGTATCAGGATCCTGCCACATGTGTATGGGGATTCACAGTATATTAGGATCCTGCCAGTTTTTTATTGGTTCTCACATAGTATCAGGATCCTGCAAGGTATGTATGTGGTTTCACAGTATATTAGGATCCTGCCAGGTTTGTATGGAGTTTCACAGTGTATCTGGTTCCTGCCAGGTGTGTATTGGGTTTCGCAGTTTATCAGGATCCTGCCAGGTGTGTATGGGGTTTCACAGTGTATCAGGATCCTGCCAGTTGTTTATTGGTTCTCACAGTGTATCAGGATTCGGCCAGGTGTGTATATGGATTCACTGTGTATCATGATTCTACCAGGTGTGTTTGGGGTTTCGCATTTGCAACAGTTCTTCAGCTTCTCTCACACACTACTTGTCAAACAATCCTTATTGCTGTGGTAGAGTCTATTCTGGTTGGAAATATGGAACGAGTGATCATTGATGAATTTAATGATCCTTCACACGGTTTTACACAATCTGTTAGAATTGCATTTATTTAATCACAGATTTGTGTTGAATATTTAAGATTGTTAGTTTTATTTTATATTCTGGTATTTTATCAATATGATATTTATCCGCATATACAATATATAGCTGGGTGTGATCCCTCTGGCCCCTAGGAGCTGTGACATTGTTCGTGTGTTCGTGGAGATGTGTCCTGGTTGGTGCATCTATTTGAATATAGTGACCATATCTCTCATGGTGTCAGCACCTGACAAAGGAGCACTGTAGGAGGTGAGCACATTTCCTGTTGTTCCACTAATATTAACACTAATGCAAAATGTAACGATTCATGTAACTTTATACAGTGAGGTGATGCACAGCATTTATGTTTGGAATCTTTCGGGGTCTGACTGAGCTGGACTGTGTGTTCGGTCTGAACTGTGGGCCCCGCCGTTGTCAGTTAAATTAAATTGTATTCGGCATCAAACGGTTCAGTGAGTGAAAACACCGCGCGTTATTGTAAAAAAATAAAAGCATACGGAGTGAGAAAGGATCACATTCGCACCCCTGTCTGACTGAACTTTAAATTATACAATAGGGAGGAGACACCGCGGGTCCACATGGGGTAAAGCCCCAGAGTTCGTGTTCCAGCTTTCTGTCCCGCAACCGCTTTAAACTGTGTCTATGGGGAGACTGGTGGAGACCAGGAGTGGGATTAACCCTGAAATCCCCGGTGTAAAATGGACTGTCCTCAGTCACAGTCTGAGCCCACACTCACAGAATAGCCGCAACCAACGCGGAAAATAGGCTTTAGAGAGGAAGAGAAAGGGGAGAAATGGAATAAAACACAGAAATGAAGCTTAGAAGCTACATTAACCTTACCTCGATCCCGCAACGATTTTCTCTCTCTGTATTTCCGTGTAGATTTTGCGAGTTACATCCTTGTTATTTCACTGGAACCGATCATGCAGAAGTTCCTTGTCTGATTTTAGCAAGTCGCAAATTGTGAATTTGATCTGCTCCTTGTTCTGTGAGACTCAGAGCTCCGCCCTCTGTGTGAAAGCTGCTGCCCGTCCTCAGGGTGGATTTCAACTCAAACATTCCTCATTTGCTTCAGAACAGGGAGCGGCCTTTCTGGCCAAATCAAATCCAACCGGTTTGACAATTCGCTGCCACCTCACCTGTAAACAAAGTTAGTTATAAAATTTACTTCATCTCTTGTTCCAGGGAAGTTCAGTAAAACAGAGATTGCAAAAAGTGCCGGGGCCCTACCTCCTGTTAATAATATGAGTAATTATTTTTAACATAAAGATCATTAATTGGTTTCCTCCTGTCTGTCTGAAAGGTGGTTTCAGCCTGAAACCGATTTAAGTCTGAAACATTCTTGAAGCTTGTTTCTCTCTAAAGGGATCAGTCTGTCTGATTTTTCGGCCAGTTTGACACTAACCGCCTCATTAACATGAATTTAAATCAGCAAAAGCACAAGTCCCTGCTGCATTCTCTCACCTAATTCACATGCGTTCCGGACTGAGTTAAACAGTGATTTTCGGTTATGCAGCATTTCATTATTACAATTAATTGGGGACAACTTTATTATCTCCGAAGTTGCTCCGATCGAGTGACGGGATCGTGTTCACTCCGGCCCCAGGTAACCAGAGGCTGAATTCCCAGGTGCTCGGCACAGAGCGGTAATCGACCATTGCGAATGTTTTAACCCTTTACTGATCTGAACTGTGTGTTGGGTCTGAACTGCTTGTCCCGCCTTTAATCAGTTAAATAAAACTGTGCTGGACACCAAACGGTTCAGTGAGTAAAAGTCCGCACTGAGTTCCAAGGACCAGGTGTAAAATGTGTCTGTGTGGAGACTGTGCTGCAGTCGGAATAAAGGTTGGATTCTCCTAATTTTCAGGGTGGTTCTCAGAGAGTAATAAATATCCCCACCCCGGGATGGAAGTGTCTGAAGAGAGAAACTGTTTGAGGAGACATTGTGGTGATAATTCCGAGGGGAGGATTGCGATATTTTTTTTTCTCTCTCATATCTGCTCTGTTTTTAACCAGGATTAAGGATTCACTCCGGCCGGTCGAACAGCCTGAAGAGGCAAACCCAAACATCCCATAATATTTGTCTTCCTATGAACACCCCCGCCATACATCTTACCTGTATTGCTAATTAATATCAATCGTTAATTAAGCTGAACGCTTTATATTCAAACGACACATTCATACGAATAAGTCCGTCTCAGTAAATTCACTGTTAAATGAAGAGCACGGGTAATTGCGGCGTTTAAAATGATAGAAGTACCAAAAGTGCAGATAGAGAGAGGGATTTCCCTTGGTGGGAGATTCCAGATTCACAGTGTATCCGGATCCTGCCAGGTGTGTATGGGGTTTCACAGTGTATCCGGATCCTGCCAGGTGTGTATGGGGTTTCACAGTGTATCCGGATCCTGTCATGTGTGTATGGGGTTTCACAGTGTATCCGGATCCTGCCTGGTGCGTATGGGGTTTCACTGTGTATCAGGATCCGGCCAGATGTGTATGTGATTTCACAGTGTATCCGGATCCTGCCAGGTGTGTATGGGGCTTCACAGTGTATCAGGATCCTGCAAGGTGTGTATGGGGTTTCACAATGTATCAGGATCCTGGTAAGTGTGTATGTGGTTTCACAGTGTATCAGGATCATGCCTGGTTTGTATGGGGTTTCACAGTGTATCCGGATCCTGCCAGGTGTGTATGGGGTTTCACATTGTATCAGGATCCTGCCAGGTGTGTATGGGGATTCACAGTGTATCAGGATCATGCCTGGTTTGTATGGGATTTCGCAGTGTATCCGGATCCTGCCAGGTGTGTCTGGGGTTTCAAAGTGTATCCGGATCCTGCCAGGTGTGTATGGGGTTTCACAGTGTATCAAGATCCTGCCAGGTGGTATGGGGTTTCATAATGTATCAGGATCCTGCCAGGTGTGTATGGGGTTTCACAGTATCAGGATCCTGCCAGGTGTGCTCGTGGTTTCTGTGTATCAGGATCCGGCCAGGTGTGTATGGGCTGTTCAAAGGGTATCTGGAATATGCCAGTTGTGTATGGGGTTTCACAGTGTATCAGGATCCTGCCAGGTGTGTATGGGGTTTCAAAGTGTATCAGGATCCTGCCAGGTATGTATGGGGTTTCACAGTGTATCAAGATCCTGCCAGGTGTGTATGGACTTTCACAGTGTATCTTGATCCTGCCAGGTGTGTATGTGGTTTCACAGTGTATCAGGATCCTGCCAGGTGTGTATGGATTTTCACAGTGTATCAGGAACCTGCCAGGTGTGTATGGAGTTTCACAGTTTATCAGGATCCTGCCAGGTTTGTATGGAGTTTCACAGTGTATCAGTATCCTGCCAGGTGCGTATGGGGGTTCAAAGTATATCAGGATCCTGCTCGGTGTGTAATGGGTCTCACGGTGTATCAGAATTCTGCCAGGTGTGTATGGGGGTTCAAAATATATCAGGATCATGCCAGGTGTGTATGAGGTTTCACCGTATATCAGGATCCTGCCAGGTGTGTATGGGGTTCATTGTGAATCAGCATCCTTCCAGGTGTGTATGGGGTTTTAAATAGTGTATCAGGATCCTGCCAGGTGTGTATGGGGTTTCCCAGTGTATCAGGATCATGCCAGGTGTGTATGGTGTTTCACAATTTATCAGGATTCTGCCTAATATGAATGGGGTTTCACAGTGTATCAGGATCCTGCCAGGTGTGTATGGGGTATCACAGTGTATCAGGATCCTGACAGGTGTCTATGGGGTTTCACAGTGTATCAGAATCCTAGTAGATGTGTATGGTGTTTCACAGTTTATCAGGATCCTTTCAGGTGTGTATGGGTTTTCACAGTGTATCAGGATACTGTCAAGTGTTTATGGCGATTCACAGTGTACAAGCATCCTGGGAGGTGTGTATGGTGATTCACAGTGTATCAGGAGCCTGCCAGCTGTGTATGGGGTTTCACAGTATATCAGGATCCTGCCAGGTCTGTATGGGGGTTCATAATATATCAGGATCATGCCAGGTGTGTATGGGGTTTCACCGTATATCAGGATCCTGCCAGGTGTGTATGGGGTTCACAGTGAATCAGCATCCTTCCACGTGTGTATGGGCGTCTCACAGTGTATCAGGATCCTGCCAGGTGTGTATGCGGTTTCCCAGTGTATCAGGATCCTGCCAGGTGTGTATGGTGTTTCACAATTTATCAGGATTCTGCCTGGTATGAATGGGGTTTCACAGTGTATCAGGATCCTGCCAGGTTTGTATGGGGTATCACAGTGTATCAGGATCCTGCCAGGTGTGTATGGGGTTTCACAGTGTATTAGGATCCTGCCAGGTGTGTATGGGGTTTCACAGTGTATCAGGATCCTAACAGATATGTATGGGGTTTCACAGTTTATCAGGATCCTGTCAGGTGTGTAAGGTTTCCACAGTGTATCAGGATACTGTCAAGTGTTTATGGCGATTCACAGTGTTCAAGCATCCTGGGAGGTCTGTATGGCGTTTCACAGTGTATCAGGAGCCTGCCAGCTGTGTATGGGGTTTCACAGTATATCAGGATCCTGCCAGGTCTGTATGGGGTTTCACAGTGTATCAGGATCCTGCCAGGTGTCTGACTGAGCTGCACTCTCTGTTCGTTCTGAACTGTGGGCCCCGCCGTTGTCAGTTAATTTAAATAGTATTGGGCACCAAACGCTTCAGTGAGTGAAAACAGCGCGCGTTATTGTAAACAAATAAAAGCATACGGAGTGAGAAAGGATCACATTCGCACCCCTGTCTGACTGAACTTTAAATTATACAATAGGGAAAAGGCGCCGCGGGTCCACAATGGGGTAAAGCCCCAGAGTTCGTGTTCCTGCTTTCTGTCCCGCAACCGCTTTGAACTGTGTCTGTGGGGAGACTGGGGGAGACCAGGAGTGGGATTAACCCTGAAATCCCCGGTGTAAAATGGACTGTCCTCAATCACAGTCTGAGCCCACACTCACAGAATAGCCGCAAAACCGAGGCTGGAGAGCAAATCAGACCGCGGGAAATAGGCTTTAGAGAGGAAGAGAAAGGGGAAAAATGGAATAAAACACAGAAATGAAGCTTAGAAGCTACATTAACCTTACCTCGATCGTGCAATGATTTTCTGTCTCTGTATTTCCGTGTAGATTTTGCGAGTTACATCCTTGTTATTTCACTAGAACCGATCCTGAAGAAGTTCCTTGTCTGATTTTAGCAGGTCACAAATTGTGAATTTGATCTGCTCCCTGTTCTGTGAGACTCAGAGCTCCGCCCTCTGTGTGAAAGCTGCTGCCCGCCCTCAGGGTGGATTTCAACTCAAACATTCCTCATTTGCTTCAGAACAGGGAGCGGCCTTTCTGGCCAAATCAAATCCAACCGGTTTGACAATTCGCTGCCACCTCACCTGTAAACAAAGTTAGTTATAAAATTTACTTCATCTCTTGTTCCAGGGAAGTTCAGTAAAACAGAGATTGAAAAAAGTGCCGGGGGCCTGCCACCTGTTAATATTTTGAGTAATTACCTTTAATATAAAGATCATTAATTGGTTTCCTCCTGTCTGTGTGAAAGGTAAATTCAGCCTGAAACCGATTTCCGTTTAAAACATTCTTGAAGCTTGTTTCTCTCTAAAGGGATCAGTCTGTCTGATTTTTCGGCCAGTTTGACAGTAACCGCCTCATTAACGTGAGTTTATTTCATCATAAACACAAGTCCCTGCTGCATTCTCTCACCTAATTCACATGCGTTCCTGACTGAGTTAAACAGTGATTTCTCGGTTATGCAGCATTTCATTATTACAATTAATTGGGGACAAGTTTATTATCTCCGAAGTTGCTCCGATCGAGTGACGGGATCGCCTTCAGTCCGGACTCAGGTAACCCGTGGCTGATTTTCCAGGTGCTCGGCACAGAGCGATAATCGGCCAGTGCGAATGTGTTAACCCTTTACTGAGCTGAACTTGAGTTCGGTCTGAACTGCTGGTCCCGCCTTTAATCAGTTAAATAAAACTGTGCTGGTCACCAAACGGTTCAGTGAGTAAAAGTCCGCACTGAGTTCCAAGGACCAGGTTCCCAGCTCTGTTTACTGAACTGCAAATTCTAACATGGGAAGGAGGAGCCGCTGGACTTGGCTGGGTTAAATCCTCAGAGTTCGTGTTCCTGCTTTCTGTCCCGCAACCGCTTCAAACTGTGCCTGTGGGGAGACTGGTGGAGATCAGGAGTTGTATTAACCCTGAAATCCCCGGTGTAAAATGGACTGTCCTCAGTCACAGTCTCAGCCCACACTCACAGAATAGCCGCAACACCGAGGCTGGAGAGCAAATCAGACCGCGGGAAATAGGCTTTAGAGAGGAAGAGTAATGGGAAAATGGAAGAATAAAACACAGAAATGAAGCTTAAAGGGTACATTAACCTTACCTTGATCCACAAGAATATTCTGTCTCTATTTCCGTGTAGATTTTGCTAGTTATATCCTTGTTATTTCATTACAACCAATCAGGTAGAAGTTCCTTGTTTGATTTTAGCACGTCAGAAATTGTGAATTTGATCTGTTCCTTGTTCTGTGAGGCTCAGAGCTCCGCCCTCTGTGAGAAAGCTGCTGCCCGCCCTCAGGGTGGATTTCAACTCAAACATTCTTCATTTGCTTCAGAACAGGGAGCGGCCTTTCTGGGCAAATCAAATCCAACCGGTTTGACAATTCGCTGCCGCTTCACCTGTGAACAAAGTTAGTTATAAAATGCTTTGCCTTCTTGTTCCTGGGAAGTTCAGTAAAACAGACACATGGTTAGAAATACATTTTTACATTTCCATCTGGGACATTGTTTGCTCAAAGTCTAATCGAATTGCTGATGTTTATGCTTTGAGCCCAGTTTTCCAGAGCCAGTGTCTTCGCAGCGAGCTGAAGGAAGGCTATTTCTGTCCAAGAGGACATTAACCATTTAACCGAATAATTAAATTATCCCCGAGCATCAATCGCCTCAGCTACTGGGGGAATCAGTACTGACTTTCCACAGTTACATTTATCATTGTGAATCTGCAGCAGATACACCGGTTGCATTGTTAGACACAGAAAGGACCATTCCTGTGCTGTAGTCGGTACAGGGTTGGATTGTCCTCCAATTCAGGGTGGTTCTCAGACAGTACTAAATAGCCCCACCCCGGGATGGAAGTGTCTGAAGAGAGAAACTGTTTGAAGACACATTGTGGTGATAATTCCGGGGGGAGGATTGCCATATATTTTCTCTCTCTCATATCTACTCTGCTTTTTAAGCAGGATTAAGAATTCACTCCGGCCTGTCGCACAGCCTGAAGAGGCAGACCCCAACATCCCCCAATATTTGTCTTCCTATGCTCATCCCCGCCATACATCTTAACTTTATTGCTAATTAATATCTATCGTTAATTAAGCTGACAGCTATATATTATAACGAAACATTCATACGAACAAGTTCGTCTCACTAAATTCACTGTTAAATGAACCTTGCGGGAAATTGCGGCGTTTAAAATGATAGAAGTACCAAAAGTGCAGATACAGAGAGTGATTTCCCCTGGTGGGAGATTCCAGATTCACAGTGTATCAGGATCCTGCCAGGTGTGTATAGGGTTTCACAGTGTATCAGGATCCTGCCAGGGGTGTAGGGGGGTGTAGGGGGTTTCACAGTGTATCAGGATCCTGCCAGGTGTGTATGGGGTTTCACAGTGTATCAGGCTCCTGCCAGGTGTGTATGGGGTTTCACAGTGTATCATAATCCTGCCAGGTGCTTATGGGGTTTCACAGTGTATCAGGAACCTGCCAGTTGTGTATGGTGTTTCACAGTTTATCAGAATCCTGCCAGGTGTGTATGGGGTTTCACAGTGCATCCGGATCCTGCCAGGTGTGTATGGGATTTCACAGTATATCAGGATCCTGCCAGGTGTGTATGGGGTTTTCACAGTGTATCAGGATCCTGCCAGGTGTGTATGGGGTTTTCACAGTGTATCAGGATACTGTAAGGTATGTGGGGTTGCACAGTTTATCAGGATCCTGCAAGGTGTGTATGGGGTTTCACAGTGTATCAGAATCCTGCCAGGTGTGTATGCGGTTTCACAGTGTGTCAGGATCCTGCCAGGTGTGTATCGGGTTTCACAGTGTATCCGGATCCTGCCAGGCGTATATGAGAAGCACAGTGCATCAGGATTCTGCCAGGTGTGTATGGGGTTTCACATTGTATCAGGATGCTGCCAGGTGTGTATGGGGTTTCACATTGTATCAGGATGCTGCCAGGTGTGTATCGGGTTTCACAGTGTATAATAATCCTGCCAGGTGTGTATGGGGATTTACAGTTTATCAGGATCCTGCCAGCTGTGCCTGGGGTTTCACAATCTATCCGGATCCTGCCAGTTGTGTATGGGTTTTCACAGTGAATCAGGATACTGCCAGGTGTGTATGTGGTTTCACAGTCTATCAGGATCCTGCCAGGTGTGTATGGGGTTTCACAGTCGATCACGATCCTGCGAAGTGTGTATGTGGATTCACAGTGCATCAGGATCCTGCCAGGTGTGCATGGGGATTCACAGAGCATCAGGATCCTACCAGGTGTCTTTGGGGTTTCACAGTGTTTCAGGATCCTGCCAGATATGAATGGGGTTCCACAGTGTATCAGGATCCTGCCAGATGTGTATGGGATTTCACAGTGTATCAGGATCCTGCCAGGTGTGTATTGGGTTTCACAGTGTATCAGGATCCTGCCAGGTGTGTATGGGGTTCCACAGTGTATCAGGATCCTGCCAGATGTGTATGGGATTTCACACTGTATCAGCATCCTGCCAGGTCTCTTAAGGGTTTCAAAATATATTGGGATCTTGCCGTTTGTGTTTGGTTTTTCACAGTGTATATGGATCCTTCCAGGTTTGTGGGGGTTTCACAGTGTAGCAAGATGCTGGCGGATGTCTGTCGGGGTTTAACAGTGTATCAGTTTTCTGCGAGTTGTGTATGGGGTTTCACAGTGCATCTGGATACAGCCAGGTGGGTATGTGGTTACACAGAGTATCAGTATCCTTCTATTTGTGTATGTGGTTTCACAGTGTATCAGGATTGTGCCATGTTTGTATGGGAATTTCACAGTGTTTCAGTATCCTGCCAGGTCTGTATTTGGTTTCACAGTGTATCAGGATCCTGCCAGGTGTGTATGGGGTTTCACAGTCCAGTAGGACCCTGCCAGTTGTTTATAGTGATTCACTGTGTATCAGGACCCTGCCAGGTATGTTTGGGGTTTCACAGTGTATCAGGGATCTGCCAGTTGTGGTTGGGTTTTCACAGTGTATCAGGATCCTGCCAGTTATGTAAGGTGTTTCGCAGTCTATCAGGATCCTGGCTGGTGTCTATGGGGTTTCACAGAGTATCAGGATCCTGCCAGGTTTATATGGGGTTTCACAGTGTTTCAGTATCCTGCCAGGTCTGTATTTGGTTTCACAGTGTATCAGGATCCTGCCAGGTGTGTATGGGGTTTCACAGTCCAGTAGGACCCTGCCAGTTGTTTATGGGGATTCACTGTGTATCAGGACCCTGCCAGGTATGTTTGGGGTTTCACAGTGTATCAGGGATCTGCCAGTTGTGGTTGGGTTTTCACAGTGTATCAGGATCCTGCCAGGTATGTAAGGTGTTTCGCAGTCTATCAGGATCCTGGCTGGTGTCTATGGGGTTTCACAGAGTTTCAGGATCCTGCCAGGTTTATATGGGGTTTCACAGTGTTTCAGGATCCAGCCAGGTGTGTAAGGGGATTCACATGGTATCGTAATCCTGCCAGGTGTGTACAGGGGTTCACAGTGTATAAAGATACTCCCAATTGTGAATGGGGATTCACTGTTTATCATGAGCCTGCCAGGTGTGAAAAGGGTTTCACAGAATATTTTGGATCATGCCAGTTGTGGACGGGTTTTCACAGTATATCAGGAACCTGCCAGGTGTGTATGGGGTTTCAAAGTGTATTAGGATCCTGCCAGATGTGTATGGGGTTTCACAGTGTTTCAGGATCCTGCCAGGTGTGTATGGGGTTTCACAGTGTTTCAGGATCCTGCCAGGTGTGAATGGGGTTTCACAGTGTATCAGGATGCTGCTATATGTGTATGGTGTTTCACAGTGTGTCAGGATCCTGCCAGGATTGTACCGTGTTTCACGGTGTCTTAGGATCCTGCCAGGTGTGTCTGGAATTTCACAGTTCAACCGGGTCCTGACAGGTGTGAATGGGGATTCTGAGTGTATCAGGATCCTTTCAGTTATGTATGGAGTTTCGCAGTGTATCAGGTTCCAGACAGGTGTGTATGGGGTTTCACAGTGTATCAGGATCCTGCCAGATGTGTATGGTGTTTCACAGTGTATCAGGTTCCAGCCAGGTGTGTATGGGGTTGCACTGTATATCAGGATCCTACCAGGTGTGTATGGGGTTTCACAGTGTACCAGGGTCCTGCTGGATGTTTTTGGGATTTCAGAGTGTATCCTGTTCCTTCCAGGTTTATATGAGGTTTCACTGTGCATCAGGATCCTGCCAGGTGTGTGTTGGGTTTCACAGTGTACCAGGGTCCTGCTAGATGTGTTTGGGATTTCAGAGTGTATCCTGTTCCTTCCAGGTGTATATGAGGTTTCACTGTGCATCAGGATCCTGCCAGGTGTGTATTGGGTTTCACAGTGTACCAGGGTCCTGCTGGATGTGTTTGGGATTTCAGAGTGTATCCTGTTCCTTCCAGGTGTATATGAGGTTTCACTGTGCATCAGGATCCTGCCAGGTGTGTATGGGGTTTCACAGTCTACCAGGGTCCTGCTAGATGTGTTTGGGGTTTCACAGTGTATCCTATTCCTTCCAGATGAATATGAGGATTCACTGTGCATCAGGATCCTGCCAGGTGTGTATTGGGTTTCACAGCCTATCAGGAACCTACAAGTTGTGTAGGGGGCTTCACGCTGTATCGAGTTCTTGGCAGGTGTGCATGGGGTTTCACAATGTGTCAGAATCCTGCGAGGTGCGTATGGGGAATCATAATGTATCTGGATCCTGCCAGGTGTGTATGGGGTTTCAAAGTGTATCAGTATCCTTCCAGGTTTGTTTGGGGTTTCACAGTGTATCAGGATCATGCCTGCAGTGTATGGGGTTTCACAGTGTATCAGTATCCTTCCAGGTTTGTTTGGGGTTTCACAGTGTATCAGGATCATGCCAGGAGTGTATGGGGTTTCACAGTGTATCAGTATTCTTCCAGGTTTGTTTGGGGTTTCACAGTGTATCAGGATCATGCCAGGAGTGTATGGGGTTTCACAGTGTATCAGTATCCTTCCAGGTTTGTTTGGGGTTTCACAGTGTATCAGTATCCTTCCAGGTTTGTTTGGGGTTTCACAATGTATAAGCATCCTGCCAGGTGCGTATAGGATTTCAAATTGTATCAGGATCCTGCCAGGTGTGTTTAGGGCTTTACTGTATATCAGGATCGTCCCAGGTGTGTTTGGGGTTTCTCAGTATATCAGGATCCTGCCAGTTGTGTATGGGGTTCCATAGTGTATCAGGATCCTGCCAGGTGTGTATGGGGTTCCACAGTGTATCAGGATCCTGCCAGGTGTATGTGCGGTTTCACAGTTTATCAGGATGCTGCCAGATGTGTATGGGATTCCTCAGATTATCAGATTCCTTCCAGGGGTTTTTCGGGGTTTCACAGTGTATAAGGATCCTGCCTGGTGAGTATAGTGTTTCACAATTTATCAGGAACCTGCCAGCTATATATGGGTTTTCATTAGAACATAAGAACATAAGAAATAGGAGCAGGAGTAGGCCAATTGTCCCCTCGACCCTGCTCCGATATTCAATATGATCATGGCTGATCTGATCCTAATCGCCAATCTACTATCAGAGAACCATCTCCTGAACCTAACAGAATTGGACACACGAAATAGGAGCAGGACCAAGCTACACGGCCCCTGGGCCCGCTACGCTACCCACAGGACCATGAACGATCCGAACCTAGACTCATGTCCAAATTCCTGACGATCCCCGGAACCCTTAATTCCCTTTACTTCATCGAAAACTGTCTATTTCTGTTTTAAATTTATGTAATGATGTAGCTTCTACAGCTTTTTGGGGCAGCATATTCCATGGACCTACCACCCTCTGAATGAAGTAGTTCCTTCTCATCTCAGTTTTGAAAGAGCAGCCCCTTATTCTAAGTCTATGCCCCCTAGTTCTAGTTTCACCCATCATCGGAACATTCTCCCCGCATCCACCCGATCCAAACCCTTCACAATCTTATATATTTCAATAAGATCGCCGCTCATTCTTCTGAACTCCAATGAGTAGAGTCCCAATCTACCCATCCTCTCCTCATATGTCCATCCCCTCAAACCAGGATTAACCGAGTGAACCTTCTTTGTACTGACTTGAGAGCAAGTATTTATTTTCTTAAGTATGTACACCAAAACTGTATGCAGTATTCCAGGTGCGGTCTCACCAATACCCTGTACATCTGAAGCAATACCTCCCTATTTTTATATTCTATCCCCCTAGCAATGAAAGCCAACATTCTATTGGCCTTCTTAATCACTTGCTGCACCTGCATACTAACCTTTTGAGTTTCGTGCACCAGAACCCCAGATCCCTTTTAACTTCAGTACTTTACAGTTATTTCCCATTAAGATAATAACTTGCTCTACTATTTTTGCTGCCAAAGTGCATGACCACACACTTTCCAGTATTGTATTCCATCTGCCAAATATCTGCCCACTTACTTAGCCTGTCTCTGTCCCCTTGCAGATTTTTTATGTCCTCCTCACTCACTACTTTCCCTCCCATCTTAGTATCATCTGCAAACTTTGATATGTTACACTCGGTCCCCTCCTCCAAACCGTTAATATAGATTGTAAAGAGTTGGGGACCCAGCCCTGACATCTGCAGAACATCACTCGTTACTGATTGCCAGTCTGATTATGAACCATTTATCCCAACTCTCTGCCTTCTGTTAGATAGCGAATCCTCTATCCATGCCTGAATATTACCCCCAATCCCGTGATTTTTTATCTTAAGCAATAATATTTTGTGTGGCACCTTGTCAAATGCCTTTTGGAAGTCTGAATACACCACATCCACTGGTTCCCCTTTATCCACCCTGTATGTTACTTCCTCAAAGAACTCCAGCAAATTTGTCAAACAAGACTTCCCTTCATAAAACCATGCTGACTTTGTCCTATTAAATTATGATTATCCAAATGTCCCGTTACTCTCTCCTGAATAACGGAGTCCAAACTTTTACCTACCACAGTTGTTAGGCTAACCGGTCTATAGTTTCCAGTTTTTTGTCCACTGCCCTTTTTAAATAAGGTTTTTAGATTAGCAGTTTTCCAGTCTGCCGGGATCTTTGCTGAGTCCAGGGAGTTTTGCAAAATTATTACCAATGCATCCACAATCCCTACCGCCACTTCCCTCAAGACCCTAGGATGTAAGCCATCAGGTCCAGGTGATTTATCTGCCTTGAGTCCCACTATTTAACCGAGTACCACTTCCTTAGTGATTTTGATCGTGTTTATCTCCTCCCCCCCTATAGCCCCCTGTTTTTCCAGTGTTGGGATATTCTTAGGGTCTTCTACTGTAAAGACTGATACAAAATATTAATTCAGTGTATTTGCCATCTCCATATTTCCCACCATTAATTTCCCGGTCTCAACCTCTAAGGGACCAACATTTACTTTAGCCACCCTTTCTCTTTTTATATAACTGTAAAAACTCTTACTATCTGAGTTTATATTTTTTGCTGATTTACTTTCATAATCTATCATCCCTTTCTTTATCAATCTTTTTTGTTATTTTTTGCTGCCTTTTAAAGTTTTCCAAATCCTCTATCCTCCCACTAGATTTGGCTACCTTATAAGCCTTGTTTTGAGTCGAATACTATCCTTAATTTCTTTACTTCGCCACGGATGACTGTCTTTTCTTTTACACCCTTTTCTTCTCAGTGGAATATTTTTTTTTGGAAGTTGTAAAATAACTCCTTAAATGTACACCACTGATCATGAATCGTATTTCCCTTTAATCTATTTTCCCAAACCACTCTTCTCAATTCCGCTCGCATACCTTCATAGTCTCCTTTATTCACGCTTAGCACGCTTGTTTGAGATCCAACCTTCTCACCCTCTAATTGAATATGGAATTTAACCATGTTATGGTCACTGATTCCAAGGGGATCCTTTACTAGGACATTTTTAATTAATCCTGTCTCGTTACACAGGACCAGATCTAAGGTTGCTTGCCCCCTGGTCGGTTCAGTTACATACAGCTCAAGAAACCCATCCCTAACACACTCAATGAACTCATCCTCAAGGCAGCCTTGCCCAATTTGATTTGTCGAATGAATATGACAGTTAAAATCCCCCATAATTGTAGATGTTCCCTTATTACAAGCCTCAACTATTTCCTGATTGATACTCCGTCCAACAGAGTTGCAACTATTCGGAGGCCCATACATTACACCCAATAGTGTTTTTGCCCCTTATTTTTCCTTATCTCCACCCAAACTGTTTCATTTTCCTGGTCTTTTGACCCAATATTATTTCTCTGTATTACAGTGATTCCTTCCTTTATTAACATAGCCACCCCACCTCCCCTTCCTTCCTGCCTTTCTTCTTGATCGTTAAATAACCTGGTATGTTTAATTCCCAGGCATTGTCACCCTGCAACCATGTTTCTGTAATGGCCACAAGATCATACCCATATGTAGTTATTTGTGCCATTAACTCGTCTATTATGTTACGAATGCTTCGTGCATTCAGATAGAGAACTTTCAAATATGTTTTGTGACACTTAGTTCCTGCTTTTGCCCTTTTTATTAATTTACCTTTTGATCCATACCTTCTGCCCCTTCCTGACACACTCTGGTTTTTAATTTCCCCACTGCTACACAAGTGTATGACCTTCTCTGTTGTCATTTTTACTATTTGCTCTCTAGGAACTTCCCCCCCACTAGTTAGTTTAAAGCCCTCTCTACAGCCCTAGTTATATGATTCGCCAGGACTCTCGTCCCAGCACTGGCCAGGTGAAGCCCGTCCCAACGGAACAGCTCCCTCCTGCCCCAGTACTGGTGCCAGTGTGCCAGGAAGTAAAACCCATTTCTCCCACACCAGTCTTTGAGCCAGTCATTTATCCCTCTAATTTTATTTGTCCTAGCCAAATTAGCTCGTGGCTCAGGTAATAATCCAGAGATTATTACCCTTGAGGTAATGTTTTTTTTAGTTTGACCCCTAGCTGCTCATACTCCTTTAACAGAACCGGCTTCCTTGTCCTATCTACGTCGTTTGTACCAAAATGGACCACGGCTACTGGATCCACCCCCTCCCACTGCAAATTTCTTTCCAGCCCAGAGGAGATGTCCTTAACCCTGGCACCGGGCAGGCAACACAGCCTACGGTACTCTCGCTCTCGGCTGCAGAGATCTCTATCTATCCCCCTAATAATACTATCCCCTAACACTACAACACTTCCATTTACTCCCCCCTCTTGAATGGCCCCTGTTCCACGGTGCTGCGGCCAGGTTGCTCATCCTCCACGCAGTCCCTGCTCCTGTCCCCACAGGGAGTAAGAACCTCGAACCTATTGGACAAGAGCAAGGACTGCGGCTTCTCCAACACTACCTCATGGATCCCCGTACCTGCCTCACTCGTAGTCACACCGTCCTGTCCCTGACCATGGGCTACATCTGAATTAATTAACTTCATAGTTGTGACCACCTCCTGAAACACAGAGTCCAGGTACTTCTGCCCCTCCCTGATGTGTCGCAGTGTCTTAAGCTCAGACTCCATCTCATCAATACGGAGCTGGAGTTCCTGTTGCAGCAGACACTTGTCACAGATGTAATCAGCGTGAGCCTCAATGGGGTCCACCGGCTCCCACATCTCGCAACAGTAACACATCACCTGCTCCATTCTGCCCGATTATAGATGCTAGTATCCCCTTTAATTAATTGGATTTAAATTAAATCAATCCCTCTAAATTACGCCAGTTAAATGGTTTAAAACAGTCACTCTGCACCAGAAAGGCCTTATTAACTGCAACCCATAGATTTAAACTTTGAAAAGAGCACCCTACACCCCACTCACCCGAACTCACACTTACCCATACTCACTGCACTCTCTGCTGACTCGCACTCAGTGCTTGCTCTCACTAGCACAGGTCTTTTTATACTGTTTGTTTATTTACAGACAAATGGGTCTCCCCTGCTGATTGGTTAGAAAACTGGTTTCCACTGCCTGCTGTGCCAATTTACTCCTACTGTAGTGTAACCTTGTTTTACTCTTCTTAAACCAGCAGCATCCCAAATATTTAACTTTTCCCCTTCACTTAAACTGCTTAAGTACTCTTATCAAGAATGATTTAAAGAGAACTAACAGTTAAAAACTCTCACACTTACCCAAACTCACAGCACCCTCTGCTGACTTGCACTCAGAATAAAATTCAAGCCTTTACAAAAAAATCACCCTCTACTCACCATTGTTTTTCTTTGCCGGGCCTCTGCTTGTCCTGAGGTCACTTACCTCGCTCCCTTGCACTCCCTCCCGGCTCCGGGTTCTCTGGCCTACCTTTATCTCCGTCCGCTCCTCTCGCTCTACCCTCCTTCCCCCTCTGCTCCTAATTCCTACTATTTCCAAATTCACACTCTTAGCACACTCTTTGGAACCACTCCTTTTAGGATCCCTCTGTGCAGACCACTGAAAAAAATGGATTTCCCCAATCTTGTTCTCTGATTTATCTCATACCAGGCCATCACGATAAAAAAAGCAATAAATAAATGGTCCTAAAAGGCAGGATATTTGTAATGTTCCCAGTGATGGAACTATGAAACTCGCATACATGGCATTGCTCCCACCTCAATCCAGGAATTTCATTCCCAGGGTCGCCTAGTTTACACTGTCCCCGCCTCAATCCAGCAATTTAATTCCCAGGACCGCGTTAATGGGACTGCTCCCGCCTCAGTCCAGGAAAGTAATGCCCAGGGAAGTCTGCATTAAACTGCTCCCATCTAAGTTCAGGAATTTTATTCCCATGGCAGCCTAGATTACACCGCTCCCGCCTCAGTTCAGGTATTGAATTCCCACTGTCACCTAGATTACACTGCTCCGCCTCAATCCAGGAACTTCATTACCAGGGTCACCTGGATTACACTGCTTCCGCTTCAATACAGCAACTTCATTCCCAGGGTCACCTCGATTACACTGCTCCCGCCTCAATCCTGGAATTTCATTCTCAGGGTAACCTAGATTACACTGCTCCGCCTCAATCGAGGAATTTCAATTCCAGGGCAATGTAGATTTCACTGCTCCCGCCTGAGTCCAGGAATTTAATTCCCAGGGCTGCTTAGATTAAATGTATTCCCACCTCAGTTCAGGAATTTAATTCCCAGTCCATTTTTCTATTGCTTAAACTAGAACAAGAACAAGAACAACATGTATGTAAAAAGTGAACTTACCCAGACATACAGGACATGGTGTGTTACCGAGGCGAAGAATAATTAAAAGGAGCATAGGGTTGATACTAAGGAATCAAACGAAAACGTTTAAAATATTAACCAATGAGATAAATAGCCTGTAAGCACTTAGATACTCAATGAAACGCTCTGGAAACATTGAATTCCCGCATAGTCATACACATAGAATCTTAACTATCAGTCAACATTCCCGACTCCTCCATCACCATCTCAAGGTCTGCACAGAACTACCAGAGGTGGGGGCACAGGGTTATACCGTCGGTACGGACAAAATAATGACAAAAATACTGGCATTTATATAGCTTCTTTCAAGGCCACCGGACGTCTCAAAGCGCTTTACAACAAAATGAAGTACTTTTGAAGTGTAGCCACTGTTGTTTTGTCGGAAACACGGCAGCCAATTTGCGCACAGCAAGCTCCAACAAAATGCAATGTCATAATGACCAGGTAATCTGCTTTAGTGATGTTGATTTAGATACATATTGGCCAGAACACCGGGGTTAACTCTGCTGCTCTTCTTCAATATAGTTCCATGGGATCTTTTACCTGCACCTTCGAGAACAGATGGGTCCTCCGTCTAATGTCTCATCTGAAATACAGCCCCTCCGACAGTGCAGCTCTCCCTCACTACTGCCACTCTGTCAGTGCAGCAATCCCTCAGTGCTGCACTGCTGTGTTAGCCTTGATTTTTTACTAAAGTCGCTGGAGTGGGACTTGAACCCACAACCTTCTACCTCAGAGCCGAGAATACTACGACCCTGGCCAACGGAATCTGCTTCCACCAGACTTTCAGAGTTAATCCCAGATCATAGAAACTCACTGTGTGACCAAAGTTCTTCTCATCTGCTCCCTGTATCTTTTACCAATTATCTTGTATCTGTGCCCTTTTGGTAATGACAAGGCAAGTACTGGAAACAGTTTCTCCTTTCTTAGTGTATCAAAACCCCTCATATTCAATCTCCCCCTAAAGCCTGTGTGACTGGTCCTGTCTCTTTATAAAGTCTGTGTGACTGGTCCTGTCGCTTTATAAAGCCTGTGTGACTGGTCCTGTCTCTTTATAAAGCCTCGTGTCTGGTCCTCTCTCTTTATAAAGCCTGTGTGACTGGTCCTATCTCTTTATAAAGCCTGTGTGACTGGTCCTGTCTCTTTATGTTGCCTGTGTGACTGGTCATGTCTCTTTATAAAGCATGTGTGACTGGTCCTGTCTCTTTATATTGCCTGTGTGACTGGTCCTGTCTCTTTATAAAGCCTGTGTGACTGGTCCGGTCTCTTTATAAAGCCTGTGTGACTGGTCCTGCCACTTTAAAACGCCTGTGTGAATGGCTCTGTCTCTTTAAAACGCCTGTGTGCCTGGTTCTGTCATTTTAAAAAAGCCTGTTTGACTGGTCCTGTCTCTTTAAAAAGCCTGTGTGACTAGTTCTGTCCCTTTAAATAATCTGTGAGCCTGTTTTTGTCTCTTTACAAAGCCTGTGTGAATGTTTCTGTGTCACTGGCTGTGGCTCCGCCCTCTTGTTTAGGTGTTCATTGCATGTTATAAAATTAACACCTTGGGCTCACTCGATGAACCGGAATGGATTTTGGTTTTTTTAACAGGGGACCATTGATTTTGGATCCACAGGGGTGTTGATGATGCAGGATTACTGAGACTTCTTCTATGACACAGAAGTGGTTTCACAGAGTTATGGACAAAACTTTGCTGGAAAATTAGTGTTAAGAATTGAAGCCCTTGGCTTAGAAATCCGTCATTGACTGCAGTGTAGCTGAATATCAGTGGCTGTGTTTAACGGGCGCCCGCTCCGATGCCGCCCGTTTAGCACAATCGCCCAAGACGAATTTCTCGGCTCTTGCCTGCAGACATCGGCAGATATCAAATGTCACAGCGTGCTGATGAATTGGACTAAGACTTTGCCTCTCAAAGGCTCGGCTTGAAGCCATTCAGAGTCGTTTGTTATCTGCCGAGAGAGATTGTTCCAGGGGTGGGGCGATATAAGAGTTAAATCTAAAATTAATTACTGGCATTTCTGTCTCATCCAAACCTCTGCTGTCCTAACTCGCACCCAAGTCCCGTTCACCAATCACTCGTGTGCTCGCTGACCTACAATGGCTCCCGATCCGGCAATGCCTTGGTTTTAAAATTCTCATCCTCGTGTTTAGCCCCAACTGAATGCCAAGTGCAAAGTAAAGGATTTGCATCCCGTAAATTCCAAACGTTAGTTTGTTTATGTTTAATATTTTGCGTAAGTGCTTACCTCTCCGCCCCCCAACACCCCCAGGGTAGCAGGTGGATTCTTACAATGTGCATCAAGTGAACGAGGTACAGGTTAGGGGCAGAATTCGGCTCGGACTGTACCACAATGCACCACCTCCTCTAATTTCCCTCTTCATGTCACACACCATCCAGACTGAACCTGGTCAATTTCGGTACATGTTGCTGACCCTGGGCATTCCTGGTAAAGTGGCACACAACCTGGACATTATAAGTGTATGTCACTGACCCTAGGAATTGTGTGTACAGGGTCACTGACCCTGGGCAATGCGGGTACAGGGTCTATGAGTCTGGGCATTATAGATACAGAGTCACTGACCCTGTGCATTGTGGGTGCAGAGAAATTGATCCTCGGCATTGTGGGTGCAGGATCACTGACACTGGGCATTGTGTGTACAGAGACACTGAATCTCGGCATTTTGGATATAGAGTCACTGACCCTGGGTATTGTGGGTACATTGTCACTGTACCTGGGCATTGTGGCTACATGTTACTGTCCCTGTAAATCTGGATAAAATGTTACTGACCCTGGGCATTGTGTGTACAGATACACTGAACCTCTGCATGTTGGATATAGATTCACTGACCCTGGGTATTGTGGGTACATTGACACTGTACCTGGGCATTGTGGATTCATGTTACTGACCCTGTAAATCTGGATACAATATTACTGAACCTGTGCATTGTGGTACAGAGGCACTGACGCTGGGCATTGTGGGTGCAGTTTTACTGACCCTGGGCATTGTGGTTGCAGGAGCACTGACCATGGGCATTCTGGGTACAAGGCCACTGACCCTGGGCAATTTGGGTACCATGTTACGGAAACTGGGTGCAGCCAGTAAAGGTCACTGACCCTGTGCATTGTGGGTACATGTCACTGAAGCTGGGCAGTTTAGGTAACATGTTACTGAACCTGGGCATTGTCTGTATAAGGTAACTGACCCTGGGCATTGTTGGTACGAGGTCACTGCCCCCGGGCTTTGTGGGTACAGGGTCACTGAAGCTGCGCATTGTGGGTACATGTCACTGACCCTGGGCAGTTTGGGTAACATGTTACTGAACCTGGGCATTGTATGTACAAGGTAACTGACCCTGGTATTTGTTGGTACGCGGTCACTGCCCCCGGGCTTTGTGGGTACAGGGTCACTGACGCTGCGCATTGTGGGTAAAAGGACACTGACGCTGGGCATTGTGGGTAGATAGCACTGAACCTGGGCGTTGTGCGTACACGTTACTGAACCTAGGCATTGTCGGTGAAGGCTCAGTAACGCTGGGCATTGCGGGTAAAGAGTCACTGATCCCTGGAATTGAGGGTACATGTTACTGATTCTGGTTATTGTCGATGAAGGCTCACTGATGCTGGGCATTATGGGCATAGGGTCACTTACACCAAGCATTCTGGGTACGTGTTCATTTACCCTGGGTGCTGCGGGTAACGGTCAGTGACCCTGTGCATTATGGGTACATGTTACAGACCCTGGGCATTCCGGTGAAAGGGGCACACACCCGGGACATTGTGGGAAATGTTCAGTGAACCATAGCATTGTGGGTGCACGATCTCTGATCCTGGGCATTTCGCGTCCAGGATCACTGACCCTTGGCATTGTGGGTACAGAGTCACTGACCCTGCGCAGTGTGGTTGCAGGAGCAATGACCATGGGAATTGTGAGTACAGGTTCACTGATTCTGGGAATATTGGGTACGAGGTCATTGACCCCGGGCTTTTTGGTTACATTGTCACTGACCTGGACATTGTGGGTACCATGTTACTGACCCTGGGTGCTCAATGTAAAGGTCACTGACCTTGTGCATAGTGGTACATGTCACTGAACCTAGGCAATTTGGGTATCATGTTACTGAATCTGGGCATTGTGTGTACAGGGTCTCTGACCCCTTATATTATGGGTGCATGATTACTGACCCTGGGCATTGTGGGTTCAGTATCTCTGATCCCGGATACTGTGGGTACAGTGTCATTGACAACAAGCATTGTGAATCTTTTATTCAAACCAATAATACAAATTACATAGTAAAACCATTACATTCATCCATCAAAATACAGTACAAATACCCCCAAACAATACCACACTTTTTTTTATATTAAAATAATACATCTCACTTAACTCCACATAAAACAACCCATTTCAACACCACAGTGTACAAACACATAGCACCATCACAATCCAACTAAATGCCACATATAACATCCACTCCAATAACCCAAGAAACCTGTTCCACGCCAGTCCCACTGGCACCGCCCACCCGACCATCCACTCAATTGTTCTCCGTGCTGGTCCTCCCGCCCAGGCCACTCTCCTCCGGGTCTTCCACCTTGGGCCTTCTGCACCGGACCCTCCGCACCGGCATTCCCCGCGAGTAGCCGGGGTGAATCAACCGCATCTCCCGACTCCACCTCTGCCGACCAGCCGCCCCGCCCTGGGCCCCCCGCCTGGGGTTCTCCGTGCTGGGCCTCCCGCCCAGGCCACTCTCCTCTGGGTCTTCCACCTTGGGCCTTCTGCACCGGACCCTCCGCACCGGCATTCCCCGCGAGCACCCGGGGTGAAGCAACCGCATCTCCTGACTCCACCTCTGCCGACCAGCCGCCCCGCCCTGGGCCCCCCGCCTGGGGTTCTCCGTGCTGGGCCTCCCGCCCAGGCCACTCTCCTCCGGGTCTTCCACCTTGGGCCTTCTGCGAAGCGGACAACTTGGAGTGCATTAAAATAAAATAACATTTCCCGGGGAAACGATGCACTCCAGTCCCTGCGGCGCCCACCGGTCTCGGAAGGCTTCAAGTGTGCCGGCGGACACCGCATGCTCCATCTCCAGGGCCACCCGGGCGCGAACATAGCCGCGGAGGAGAGGCAGGCAACAATTGACATTGTGGGCGCCGGGCCACTGACGCTGGGCATTGTGGGTAAGGTATTTGACTCCGGACATTGGTGGTACTGGATCACTGACCCTGGGTATTGTGGGAACAGATCACTGACCCTGTGCATTTTGGGAAAAGATCAGTGACCCAGGGTTTTGTGGGTAAAGTGTTACTTACGCTGGGCATTGTGGTTACAGTGTCACTGACTCTGGTCATTGTGGGTACTAGGTTACTGACCCTGGGCATTGTGGATACATGTCACTAACCATGGGGATGGTGAGTGCATGGTACTGACCTGGGCATTGTCGGTGAAGGCTAACTAACGCTGGGCATAGTATGTACTGTGTCACTGACATCAAGAATTGTGTGTACAAGTTCACGGACCCTGGGCTTTGGGGGTACATGTCACTGACCTGAGCCATTTGGATACATGTTATTGAACCTGGGCATTGTGGGTGCAGGGTCACTGACCCTTGGCACTGTCGGTGCAGGGTCACTGACACTAGGCTTTGAGGTTACAGGGTCACTGACCTTGGGTGTTGTGGATAGAGAGTCCTTGACCATGGGCATTTTGGGTACAGTGTCGCTGACATTGAGCATTGTGGGTACAGGGTAGCTGACCGTGGGCATTGTGGGTACAGTTTCACTGACCCCGTGAATAGTGGGTGCGGTGTCACTGAGGCTGGGCATTGTGTGTAAGGTCACTGATCAAGGAATTGGCATTACCGGATCACTGACCGTGGGCATTGTGGGAACAGATCACTGACCCTGGATTATGGGAAACATTCAGTAACACTGGGCATTGTGGGTACGAGCTCGCTAACCCCGGGAATATTGGGTTAAATTTCACTGACCCAGGACAATGTGGGTACAAGGTAACTGACCCTGGGCATTATGGGTAAAGGTGCACAGACCCTGGGCATTGTGGGTACATGTTACTGACCCTGGGCATTGTGGGTACAGCTTCACTGACCCTGGGTATTGTGTGCACGAGGTCACTGACCCCGGGCTTTATTGGTACAGGGTCACTGACACTGGGCATTGTGGGTATAAGATCACAGACATCAGGCATTATGGGTACACGTCACTGACACTGGACAATGTGGGTACATATTACTGAACCTGGCCATTTTCGGTGATGGCTCACTGACGCTGTGCATTGTTGGCACTGGGTCAGCGACACCAAGCATTGTGAGAACGGGTTCACTGACCCTGGGCTTTGTGGGTAAACGGTCACTGACTCTGGGCATTGTGGGTACATGTTACTGACCCTGGGCTATTTGGGTACATGTTATTGAACCTGGGCAATGTGGTTGCAAGGTCACTGACCCTGGGCATTATGGGTGCACTGTCACTGACGTTGGGCATTGAGGCTACAGGGTCACTGACCCTCGGTGTTGTGGATACCGAGTCATTGACAATGCGCATTTTGGGTATGGGGTCACTGACATTTGCCATTGGTGGTGCAGGGTAACTGACCGTGGGCATTGTGGGTGCAGGGTCACTGACCCCGAGAATAGTGGGTGCGGTGTCTCTGACGCTGGGTATTTTGGGTAAGATCACTGACCCCGGGCATTGGGGTTACCGGATCACTACCCTTGGACATTGTGGGAACAGATCATTGATCCTGGGCTTTGTGGGAAAAGCCCAGTGACTCTGGGCATTGTGAGTACGAGCTAGCTGACCCCGGGAATAGTGGGTAAAGTTTCACTCACCCAGGGCATTGTAGGTACAAGATAACTGACCCTGGGCTTTGTGGGTAAAGGTGCACAGACCCTGAGCATTATTTGCAGCCCCTGGGTATTGTGGGTACATGTCACTGACACTGGGCAACTTCTCTACTTTTGTACTGTACTGTATGTGTAACAGTTAATATGCAAAGCACAAAACATATTATTGAAGTATCGATTCTCCCTCAGTTAGAATTTCTTTCATTGTGCAAAAGAAGGTTATCAGTTCGTTTATGATGCATAAAATTTTAACAAAAAGTATTTGCTCGAACCTACGACCCTGAGATTAAGAGTCTCATGCTCTACCGACTGATAGGAATAGGTTACTGAATCATTGAAAGGTGTCCTCGAAAAATCTCACACTGCTAAATTAAAATCACGGCTACAATTTACTTCAGTTTTAAAGAAAGGGATTGAAAATTACAATAATAACACCAGGCAGCAACCGCGGTGAGACAGTGTTCGAACTTGCAATTAAGTTGGTGCTGAAAAGTAACCGCTGAGCTGAAGCTGAGATTTTACTGAACTATAAAGAGAAACAGCAAATTTAACAGGACTGTGAGAATCATAGAACCACAGAAATTTACAGCACAGAAGGAGGCCATTCGGTCCATCTTGTCCGTGCCGGCCGACAAAGACCTATCACCCTAATCCCACTTTCCATCACTTGGTCCGTAGTCCGTTGCACTTCAAGTGCAAATCCAAGTACTTTTTAAATGTGATGAGAATTTCTGCCTCTACCACTGTTTCAGGCAGGGAGTTCAAGATCCCCACCACCCTCTGGGTGAAAAAGATTTTCCTCAAATCCCCTCCAAACCTCCGAACAAATACTTTAAATCTATGCCCCCTGGTTACTGACCCATCTGCTAAGGAACATAGAACCTTCCTATCCACACTATCTAGGCCCCTCATAATTTTATAAACCTCAAACAGATCTCCCCTCAGCCTCCTCTGTTCCAAAGAAAACAACCCCAGCCTATCAACTCTTTCCTCATAGCTAAAATTCGCCAACCCAGGCAACATACTCGTAAATCTCCTCTGCACCATCTCTATTGCAATCACATCCTTCCTGTAATGTGGTGACCAGAACTGCACGCAGTATTCTAGCTGCGGCATAACTAGTGTTTTATACAGTTTAAGCATAAACTTCCTGCTCTTATATTCTATGCTTCGGCTAATAAAGCCAAGAATCCCGTATGCTTAATTAACCACCTTATCTACCTGCCAGCAATCTTTAGTCATTTGTGGACATGCACTCCAAGGTCCCACTGATCCTCTGCACTTCTCAATGTCCTACCTTTTATTGTACATTCCACTGCCTTGTTAGCCCTCCCCAAATGCATTACAACACACACTTCTCCGGATTGAAATCAATTTGCCACTGGTCTGCTTACCAGACTAGTCCATTGATATCGTGCGGCAGTCTACAGCTTGCTTCTTCCGTATCAACCACGCGGCCAATTTTTGTTACAAATGCAAACTTCTTAATCATACATCCTACATTCAATTCCAAATCATTGAAATATACCACAAGTTGTACTTTGTTAAATTTGAAACACAAATGTGAATTATTACATTTGTTCCAATATTTAATTGAACATGTTTTCAAAATGTTTTCGATAGAATCCGAACTGAGGACCTCTCACGGATGCGAACATGATTACCCTGATTAAAGGACATCACTTAAAGGTGGGATTCAGCGATTTACCTGTTCGCTTAATATTTCCATCTGACCTGGTACTGAAAGTGGAGACGTTTCCACAATGTAGTAGCTATCACATTCACGGAAACATTTTATCGGAACTTGCTCCTTACACATGTCCAAGGGCGAGATTGCTCTCCTGTGAAATGACATAAGGACAGAAGAACGATAGAATAGGGAGCAGGAGTAGGCCATATGGCCTCTGGAGTCCGCTCCGCAAATCAATAAGATCATGGCTGATCTTCGACCTCAACTCAACTTTCCTACCCTATCCCCATATCCCTTGATTCCACTAAAGTCCAAAAATCTAACGATCTCAGCCTTGAATATACTCAACGACGGAGCATCAACAGCACGTTGGGGTAGATAATTCCAAGGAAAAGGACTGCAATCCTAACAATGGCGGCATGTTCCCGTTAATGGTCACCAATCAACGCACACTCACGAAGCAATGCTCACTCCTGATCAAAGTTTCAACTTTCAACACCGCTGCTCCAGCCTCAGCAGTCAGCAGCGCATCATTCGGTATAGCGATACAAAATGCACTTCCTTGCCTTCTGTAAATGCCTGCTGTTTCAAAGACAGCAGGCAATAATTATCCATATCTGTAAACCTTTGGATCCAGACTTGCAAATTGACGCTTTAAATGGTGCCAGCATTTAACTGCAGCTCAGTGTCAGAACAGTTACGGTAATTATCAGTCTTCCATGAATCGTCTTGCCGACTGCATCTGCCGAACAAACTTAGCTTATCACAGCACGGCTATCAATCAATTCATTACCAGTGTGAAAAATGCAACATTTCAAACTTAGCAACGCCTGCAAGACTGGAATTAGAGAGTGCCTGGGCCGTGGGCAGTAATAACTTATCCTGAGCATTAAGATATTTATTCGGCCTGAGCCCTTCCTGTATTGCTCAGTAGCCCACTGAGTGAGGAACTAAAATACCACAGGCCAGGGATGGAGCCTGGGCATGTTCATTTCTGTGTGGGGCTCAGCACCATACCTGTTGCTGAAGATTGAACTTGATATAATTGCTCGGGATCAATGCGGCTCATAGGACTTCGGCCGGTCTCTCCCTTCAAAAACCATCAGTGCCGAGAAAACAACGGGGAATTTTACACATGTGTTGTGCTCTGTAATTTAACATGAATATCTCTGTGTATTTCACGTCGTGCCCAACAATGTGAGGACCCTCCTGGTCTGTCAGCGTTGTATCTTTATGAACACTCCAGCTTTACATTAACACAAACTGAGCTCCGAGATCTGGTCGGGTCCCATTGCCCGAAGTGAGGAATGAGTGGGAGGGGCAATTCCGCCCGGGGTTGGAAAATCCTCCAAAAGTATGATACATTTAACTCACCGTGAAGCCGAAATGGCTCCGTTGGCAGAGCGTTAGACTGAGAGATCTCAAGGCTCCTGGTTCAGTCCCGGGTTTCGGTAGGTTTTGGTTACTTTGTGCGTCCTTCACTATAAGAGAAGCGAATCAGGAGAGATTATCCGCTCGTGGACCCCCGTCCCCAAACTAATGGGAGTAAAACTACATCTGATCCTCTGGATCCGGCTCCAGCCACCCGCTGTGGGTTCAAATCCGGTCTGCGTCCCGCCGGCTGATTTTATACCGGAATAGTGTTTGAGGGAGCGGCAGTTCAGCGTTGGTGCGATAATAATTTTCAGAATGAAGTTTGATGGATCAAAGAGATCTTTTTTCTGTTACTTTGTCCAGTTGTACCTGTAAACAGTTAACATTGTTTAAGTGATGTGGTGTGTTCAATGTTTGTGCAGTAACTCTGTTACCCAGTGTGAGCCGGAAAGACAATCCCCCAGCCTGGGCTCGAGCCCATCCATTGGGTGTTTAATGGCCGGTTAGTTCAGTTGTTGAGAGCTTGGTGCTAATAACGAAAAGTTTTTCCTCAAATCCCCTCTGAACCTCCTGCCCCTTACCTTGAGACTATGCCCACTGGTTATTGACCCCTCTACTAAGGGGAAAAAGTTCCTTTCTATCTACCCGATCTATGCCCCTCATAATTTTGTACACCTCAATCAGGTCCCCCCTCAGCCTTCTCTGCTCCAAGGAAAACAACCCCAACCTGTCCATTCCCTCTTCATAGCTGAAGCGCTGCAGCCCAGGTAACATTCTGGTGAATCTCCTCTGCACCCTCTCCAATGCAATCACATCCTTCCTATAATGTGGCGACCAGAACTGCACACAGTATTCCTGCTGTGGCCTAACTAACTTTTCGTACAGCTCCATCATAACCTCCCTGCTCTTAAATTCTATGCCTCGGCTAATGAAGGCAAGTATGTCAACAGCCTTACTGAAGTCCATGTAGATAACATCAAATGCACTACCCTCATCCACGCACCCAGTCACCCACTCGAATAATGCAATCAAATTGGTTAGACATGATCTCCCCCTGACAAAGCCATGCTGACTATCCTTAATTAATCCTTGCCTCGCCAAGTGGAGACTAATTCTTTCCTTCAGAATGTTTTCCAATAATTTCCCTACCTCTGATGTTAGGCTCACTGGCCTGTAATTCGTTAGTTTATCTCTACTACCCTTCTTCAATAAAGGTATTACGTTAGCTATCCTCCAGTCCTCTGGTACCTCCCCTGTGGCCAGAGTGGATCAGAATTTTTTTGTTGGAGCCCATGCAATCTCCTCCCTTACCTCACACAGCAGCCTGAGATACATCTCGTCTGGGTTTAGGGATTAATCCACTTTTAAGACCGCTAAATCCCCAATACCTCCTCCCTCTCAATACTAATTTGTTCAAGTATATCAGAATCACCCTGCCTGATTTTTATGCCTACATTGTCCTTCTCCATAGTGAACACAGATGCAAAATAATCGTTTAAAACCTCACCCACATCTACCGGCCCTACACACAGATTGCCACTTTGATCCCTAATGCCCTACTCTTTCCCTGGTTATCCTCTCGCCCTTAATATACTTATAAAACATCTTGGGATTTTCCTTTATTTTGCCTGCCAGTGTTTTTTCATGCCCCCTCTTCGCTCTCCTAATTTCGTTTTTAAGTACCCCCCTGCACATTCAATACTCCTCCAGGGCTTCCAATGTTTTTAGTTCTTTGCATCTGCCAAAAGCCAGCCTTTTTTTCCAAATCCATTCTGGAATATCGCTTGACATCCAGGTTTCCCAGGGCTTGTTGGTCCCACCCTTGGCCTTTACGGGGACATGTTGGCGTTGTACTCTCTCTGTTTCCTTTCTGAAAGACTCCCACTGCTCTGATGTGGATTTTCCTAGAAGTAGCTGATCCCAGTCCACATTGGCCAGATCCTGCCTTATCATATTAAAATCGGTCTTCCCCCAATTTAGAACATTTATTTCCGGTCCATCTTTGTCCATTTCCGTCACTACCTTTAATCTCACCGAATTACGGTCACTGTCACCAAAATGCTCTCCTACTGACACTTCTACCACTTGCCCGGCTACATTCCCTAGAATTTGGTCCACTACCGCCCTATTAAAGGACTTTCTACATGCTGGCTCAAAATGCTCTCGTGGATGCAGTTTAAGAATTCCGCAACCTCTGAACCTTTCAAACTCTGACTATCCCAGTTAATATTGGGCAATTTTAAATCCCCTACTATTATTACGCTATTATTTCTACACTTCTCTGAGATTTTGCTACATATTTATTCCTCTCTCTCCCACTGAATGTTTGGGGACCAATAGTACACTCCCAGCAATTTGCTTGCCCCCTTTTTGTTTTTAAGTTCTACCCATATGGCCTCATTAGAGGAAACTGCAAATAAATCATCCCTCCTTGAAGCAGTAATTGACTCCCTGATTACTATTGTGACACCCCTCCTCTTTCACAACCCTCTGTCTCGCCTGAAGATTCTGTACCCCGGAATATTGAGCAGCCAGTCCTGCCCCTACCTCAACCATGTCTCTGTGATAGCAACAATATCATACTCCCATGTGTTCATCAATACTTTCAATTCTTCTGCCTCACTCGCAAGACAGCTTGCATTAAAATAAAAGCCATCCAGCCTTGTGCCGTTACATATTTGCTCTGCCTTCCAGGCTGACTTGTTTTTTTCCACTTTCTCTTTATATTTGTGTATGTGATTTCAGATGAACGTTGAACTGGCGGCCTGTTCCCGTTAATGGTCACAAGCAGAACGAGGCAGACAGAGCGGCTCTGACACCGCAAGATGGGCAAAAGGCTTCAGTTCAGGATGCATCAATAAAATGTTCACCCGGCACCGAGAGATACAACATCCAGAGAAAAGCACAGAAGGAAATAGATTTCAAGTGGATGCCTACCCGCACTTGTTGCTGTCGTTCCGCCAACATGTCTTTTGTGATCTCACCGAAAAAATATCATTTTGTACGAACAGTTTGCCTGCCGTGAATGTGATATAAATTTCAAAGCAGCAAGGAGGAAAGATTGCGATGCTCTGCTTGCTGGCAGGATAATCGCTGCAGCTTTCGTCGTGATCTAGTGGTTAGGATTCGGCGCTTTCACCGCCACGGCCCAAATTCTGTTATTTCAAAATTATCCCAAAATCCAAACAGCAGTATTGTTGAAATGACAGGTTTTGTCAATTTTCAATTTCATTTCTATCAATTTATCTTCCGTTTCCAATTCAGAAAAAAGTGATTCCAAGGTTAGGCTAGTTGGCTTACACAGTGTTTTAACAGTGGAGACAAAAGTGCTGCTACTAGTTTACAAGGTAACTGCCACATAACAAAAGGAAGAAGAGAATCCATTGTGACTCTGCTTAAAAGCCCAAGTGGTTAATTTATCAAATCATAATTTTCCTTCTTTCACTGTAGGGAAATATTAACTTAAAATATAGAAACTTCAATTTAATAATGTCCAATATTTTTTAATTTCATTCAGCAATACAACATTTTATCTTGGTGAAGTTAAACAGCTGTCAGTGGAAAGGGTTAACTCGTTTGCAGCTTTTAAGAAAGTGGAGTGAAACATTTTCAGTGGCACGCAATTGCGTCACTTCATGTAAATTTCAAAAAATACTTTCCCGATCGATAAAGACAGTTGTGTTTTCACAATTTAACTAAACATGAACAGAACAGATAAAACAATACAAATTAGCACATTCTTGCAGGAAACAGTAAATGACGTCATATTTCTTATTGTCCTTTCTGCAGATGCCTTTCCAAAAACTGAAAAAACATTGAATATAACTGGAGAAAATTTAGTTTTACACATTTAAACAAATCAAATCAAACTGCTTTGGAAAATTTCACCACAGCAACCGGGACTCAAAGGTAAAATCTTAGACTGAAACTTAATCTTTTATTAAACAAACTTGTTGTTTTTCTCAGTTTTTCCACACCAGCTTAAAATTGTAGTTCAAGGTATTTATTCCAATTCTGGGTTCACAATCTCATTCGCACATTTTTAAAACTTCCAATATCAAAGACAAGACAATAGGGTTAAACGCTTTTAATACAGAGAAGTGGGTGGAGCTGAAACACACATAACAGAATCTTTCTTTTAAAGACAGACTTTCAGACAAAAGTAAGACTGTAACTTCTTAAACATTTATAGTCAGGAAAACGTTCACACTTTAACACACACTTTAACACAAACTAAAATTCCAGACTTTTTAAAAATTCCTTTCACTCAGCAATCTTGTGTTTTAATTCTCTCGGCACAGACGGTAATGACTTCCATGTCTGTAAATCTTTCCGTTTCTCACTTTTTTTTTCTTTTTTAAATCGGCGTCTCAGCAACTTCGGGGTTACTTGAGTTCTAGTTCGGACACTAACTGGTTTCTCAATATATGCAAAACCGTCCAGCGGGGTTTTTCCATGTCACTGCTGACGTAGGTTACGGGGGCTGCCGTAGGAGGAGTTGGAAAAGGAGGATATAATCCTCCCTCAGACGGTTCACACCCTGGGCCTGTCTTTCTAGGACCTCGGCAATCTTTTGCAAAATCTTCCACCTTTCAGCAGTTATAACATATCAAGGGCGGCTTACGGAGTGGTGATGCTGGGGAGGGCTGAGGCCCCTCAATTCCATGCACTGGCGAGTCTTAAAAGGTTTGTCCATTGCGAGTTGTGGCTGACAGTTTGCTCTAATGCTGCTCGCAGTGAGGACTATTTATTCTTTAAGTATATTTTCTTAAATGCTTCATCATAAACAGTGTACAACCGATCCCCGAATGCAGCAGCGGTCTCATTAGGGCCTTGTTGAGATTGTTTTAATTTCTGAACCAGATCAATAGTGTCCAAGCCCAGAGCTGTTTGTATAGTTCCGATTAGTTATTCAGGGGGTTCCCCACATTAAAGGCCATGAAGTGCAGACTGGTTCGCAGGGCCGGGGTCAGGGGAGACAGTATAACATTTTTCATGTCACTGTCCTCAAAATTAGGATGGCAACTCAGGAACCCCACTATGCGTTGCCTTAGCTCTATGGGGCATGTTCGTTGGTTAACTGGTACGGATTGCTGGACACATGCCTGTCGTTCTTCATAGTTCACGGGCTGGGATCGTTCAAAAGTACCTGCTCAAAGCATTCCCGGGTGGGCTGCCGCTGCTTGTGCTCCTGCTTGTGCCTGGTCACCGTCACCAGCTTGTGGCGCGTTAGGAGTCACCTGAGTACGAGTCAGAACATTAACTGAGGATTTAAAGTGTTCAGGCCCGTCCATTGAGTTTTTTACGATATTGTTATCAGCATAGGCTGGGGGCCTCTCAGCCAGGTCGAGGGTGGCATACAAAACGGGACCCTTTTGGGGAGGGGGTAGCAAAGGAGGATATAGTTCTCCACTTAACTCCTCGCATTCTTTTTCATAACTGGCGGGGGCGTCTACTCCCGTGACGGCCGCTATTACAGCCTGTTGTTTACCCAGCTTGTTTTCCAACGATTGTACAGTAACGTGATACTGCCTGTGGTCCGCGTCCCTTTGGGGGCGCTGAAGAGCCTTTCTTAGGGCTTCTCGTGAATCATTTAATTATCTGGTAAGACGGTCATTGTCTTTTGTTAAGGAGGCTAACTGACACCGAGCCTCCTCAAGGTCCTGCATTACATCCCCGACGTGAATGTATTAATACTCTGTTGCTCTATTATTGCTGTCGAAGCACCGACCTGGCCCTGAAGAACCTCAACTTGGATCTGAACAGCTTCATTCTTACTTTTTAAATCGACAGCCTCTTTTTCCCAGTTTGACTTCTCGCCCGTTAACTTTAGAATCTCTTCTAGCAGCCGGAGCTTGTCTTTTTCTAATTATCCTGATTGTCCTCTAACATGGTTTTATTATTTTCCATCTCTAGGAAGGTATCTTTATCTTGCTCTGCAGAATACACTGTCGCATAGGCCATTAGCTGCACTGTTTCCATTTCTTCTCCCTAACTTGTTTCTCAATGAACGCAACAACGTCCTCATTTAACCTTTGTTAGACATTCTACTACTACCATCTGTAACTGTACAATCTCGCACTTCTTCATTAACTTCTTTCAAACGTCTAAAAAAAAAATCTCACTCGACATTCTGCTGTACGTTAAAGAGACACTATCTGTTAGATAACCTAACTTCCCACAAGGACTTTCGTTGATCAGACGAAAATCCAATCAAAAATCGAAGCGCCTGCCTTTTGCACAATGGACCTGGTTTCAGTTTATAGTCACAGCCCCACGTTGGGCGCCAATCTGTAGCTTTTAAAAGCTCTTTAGAATAATTTGTCCGTGACTACACAAACCACTCTGGGTCCAGGTATATTGTGTATCAGTAAAACAAGTTTATTAAGCATTATACATCCGGTACAAAGAAGTAATACTTAACAAGAAGAAAGTCGAAACAGTTAATTAAACCCCGGTGTTCCTTCCGAGTGACTGTGGTGCGATCTCTTTATTCTCTTGCTGTGTTCTGTTGATTGAAGCTTCTTCTTCCTCTGGCTTCTCCGCTGCTTTCGATGTTCAATATCTGTATTTTTATTGCCTTTTTCTCCCTTTTGAATACGTATCAGTTAGTAAGCAAGCTATCATTATCTGAGAACAAACATCACACTAAATTCTCACAGATGATTTTTTGCTTTTTAATCAGCTCATTGTTTAGCCGGTTCTCTATTTTTGAGCCGGTTCTGTCTCCAGCCCCATACCTTCTTTTGCAATTTTGCTGAATTTCTTGTTCCCCACTATCCCCTTCTTTACTTAACAGACCATTCTACAGAACTACATCAATTTCTAACAGAGTTCATTCAGGTTGGCATAATTTTCCCATCCTGCTTTGGTCTCAGCCATTCGCCATTTTATACAGGTTTTTTAAGATTTTATCGTAAAGTTTCACATATTATGGCCCAAAAATTAGTGCCGCTACGCGAGAGTACGCACTGCGTACTCTCGCGTATTCTGTCTCCAATTGCCAGTTTTCTGCATGCACTGCGCATGCGCTGAAAACCGGCACTTGGTGAATGGAAAAGGGGGCGGTTCCTAGGTGAACCGCGTGGGCGCTACAGGCTGCGCGCATGCAGTGCACTTAGTGGTTTCAATGCGCAGGTAAGTATGGAAGATTTTACACATAAAAAAAGGAGGAGTAAGACCCACTTTTAACAAGGTAAGTATTGAATTAAGTATTATTTAGAATTTTTTTTAACTGGTATATCTTTTTTAGAGACTTTAAAGACAGGTAAGTTTATTTTTATAACATTTTAAAAGATTTTAAATTTTTTCAAAAATTTAATTTTTTATTTAAAATGGTTAATTTATTTAACTATACTTATTTTATTAATGTGATGTTTTTTTTATTTAATTGAGGTTTAGCTGTTATTTTGGGGGGCTATAGTATTCATAGCTTTCACAGCACTGATGTGAAAGTTGTGAATGGAAGATGGTGTGCTGCCATTGTCTCTAACTGAGTCACGTGATCCCACAGCTCGCACGAATTAACTACGCCTGTGGGATACGGAAGCTCAGCACAGCAGCTGTCCAGAACATCAATTTCGTGCGAGCTGGAACTGAAAAAGCAATGCGCAGTGAGAGATCGCGGGGAAGCCTTACCCTCGCACAAAGGCTTCCTCACGAATTTTTGGGCCATTAGTTATATAATAATGGTTATGGAATCTTAATAATGTTTACTAAATGTACACTCTATCCTACAGCTGTATTAGTTTGAGGGGCTGCTAGGTTTGAGGGGCTTTTTTTGTTTGAGGGTCTGTATTAGTTTGAAAGGCTAGCTTAGTTTGAGGGCTGTATTAGTTTGAGGGTTTGTATTGGTTTGAGGAGCTGTATCCGTTTTAGGGTCTGTGTTAGTTTGAGTTGATGTGTAGATTGTGGGGCTGTATTAGTTTGAGGTTCTGTATTAGTTTGAGGTGTTGTATTATATTGAGGTCTGTATTATTTTCAGGGGCTGTATTAGTTTGCGGGACTGTATTTGTTTGAGGGCCTGTATTAATTTCAAGGACTGTATTATATTGTGGGGCTGTATTATATTAAGGGGCTGTATTAGTTTCAGGGTCTGTATTAGTTTGAGGAACTGTATTTGTTTGAGGGCCTGTATTAGTTTAAGGGGCTGTTTTAATTTCGGGGCTGTATTTGTTCGAGGGACTCTATTAGTTTGAGATGCTGTAAACTTTGAGAGACACTATTATTTTGTGCAGTTGTATTAGTTTGAAGGGTTGTATTATTTTGAACGGCATTGTTAGGTGAAGGTGCTGTATTAGTTTGAGGGGCTGCATTAGTTTGAGGGGATGAATTAGTTTGAGGTGCTCTATTAGTAGGAGGTGGTGAATTGGTTTCAGTATTGTATTATTTCAAGGGCCTGTTTTAGTTTGAGGGGCTGTATTAGCTTGAGGATCTGTATTAGGTTGAGGAGCAGTTTCAGTTGGCGGGTCTGTATAAGTTTGAGGGGCTGTATTAGTTTGAGGGGCTGTATTAGTTTGAGGGGATATATTATTTTGGGAAGCTGTGTTAGTTTGGAAATGCTGTGTTTGTTTGAGGGGCTGTATTAGTGTGAGGTACTGTATTAATTTGAGGTACTGTATTAGTTTGAGGTACTTTATTAGTTGGACGGGCTGTATTAATTTGAGGGACTGTATTAGTTTGAGGGGTTGTGTTAGTTTGAGGAGCTGTATTAGTTTGAGGGGCTGTATTAGTTTGAGGGTGTGTATTAGTTTGAGGGGTTGTGTTAGTTTGAGGAGCTGTATTAGTTTGAGGGTGTGTATTAGTTTGAGGGGTTGTGTTAGTTTGAGGAGCTGTATTAGTTTGAGGGTGTGTATTAACGTGAGGGGTTGTGTTAGTTTGAGGAGCTGTATTAGTTTGAGAGTCTGTATTAGTTTGAGGGTTCTGTATTAATTTGAGGTGCTTAATTAGTCCCACACTCCCGCGTTTTGTGCGTATCCCTGTTTATCTAATTTTCTCTGTCACTCTCTCCCTCCTCAGTGCCCCACAAAAATGGGAGACGGAAACAGAGGGAGAGCACTATACTACCGAGGAACTTTTGCAGGATGTTACGATACAGTTCTTCATATGCCAGTCAATATTTAAAATTATTTTACTTGATTTTTTTCTGTTCAACATTCCAATGAGCATTTTAAGGATCTGTCCAAAGGATTAAAATCCCTGCTGAAATTTGAAACAGGAGCGTGTATTGCTTCGATTGGAGTCATTTCAAACAGCCCCCAAAATGCACTGTTCCTTGACCGGGAATCGAACACTTACAGCGGTGATAGATAGTACCGAATCCTAACCACTAGACCACCAGGGAAGCTGCATCAAACATATTGCCAGCAAGCGGAGCATCGAAGTCTTTCCTCCTTGCTCCTTTGAATTTCGGATCACGTTGATGCAAGGCAAACTTTTCGTACAAAATGACCTTTTTTGGCGAGAACACAAAAGACATGTTTGCGAAACCACAGCACCAAGAGCGGGTAGGTTTCTACTTGAAATCTATTTACTTCTGTGCTTTTCTCAGATACAGAGAGACACAGTCAGAGAGAAGCCGTCGGGGAATTGAATACTCACCACTATAATATATAGGACATTCCAGAGGAAATGCTTATGCAGTGCTTGAGACAAAGACTCAAACACACTCACGCAGAAACACAATCATGTGTGTGTGCTCTATTTGTGTGAGTATGTCTCAGATATCCATCTGTGTGTCATGGATTCATGGAGGCTTGCAGCACAGTGGGAGGCCATTCGGCCCGTCGTGCCAGTGCTGTCTCTTTGAAACAGCAGTCGTGCTTCGTCCTGCACTCCTGCTTTTTGTGTGAATCTCTGTTAATCTCAATTTCTCTGCCCTCTCTCAATGCTCCGTGCCCCACACAAAAGGGAAAGGGTAGCAGAGGGAGAGAACTATACTTCCGAGGAAATGGTGCAGGTAGTTATTATACAGTTCTTCATCTGCCAGTAAATCTTTTAAAATTATTTGAGTTGATTTTTTTCTGTTCTTCTTTTCCGATGAGCATTTTAAGGAGCTGCACAAAAGATTAAAATTTTGGAGGTTTAAAAACCGCACCGTCGGGTAATTAAATCGCGGTCTTCCGCGTGACAGGCGGGGATATTCACCATTAACTAACGAGGAACCGGCAGCTGCCAACTCTGTCAGAGCAAGAATAGATCTGTGAACAGAGTGAGAAAGAAGCGGAAAAGACAGATATAAGAATAAGAACAGAAGAAATAGACGCAGGAGTGGGCCATTCTGCCCCTCGAGCCGGCCCCGTTATTTAATAACATCATGGCTGATCAGATCTTGACCTCAATGCCACTTTCCCGCTCGGTCTCAATAACCCTTGACTGCCCTGTAGCTCAAATATATGTCTATCTCCGCCTTAAATATATTCAATGACTCCGCCTCCACAGCTCTCTCGGGTAGAGAATTCCAAAGATTCACGATCCTCTGAGAGAAGAAATTCCTCCTCATCTATGTTTTAAATGGGCGACATCTTATCCTGAAACTGTGCCCTAATTCTACATTGGCCCACGAGGGGAAACATCCTTCCTGCGTCTACCCTGTCAAGCACCCTCAGGATCTTATACAGAGAGATAGACAGGGACAAAGAGGGAGACAGAGACAAAGATAGAGACAGATAGACACAAAGGGCTGGATTTTGAATGACCCATTGAGTCGGGTTTCGAGGCGTGTGGGGTGTTAAATTTGCGGGGTCGGGGGTCCCGACCCCATCCCGACGCCATCCCGCCTCCACGCAATTTTGACAAAATCAGTCGCGGGGTTGCTGACTCCGTCCCGCCTCCAAGAGGCGGGAGAGGCCATTAAATCCCTTAACAAGCCCTAAATTGGCTCTGTAATGCCATTTTGAAACATTTTAGCCAGTTTAACACTTTTCCGATGTGAAGTACTCCTGATGTGAAACACTCCAGTGAAACCTGGCGGGAGCACAAGTGGATAGCTGACTACCGGCTGCAGGTCCACTATTACAACGGAGATGTGATGAAGGTAGTAGTAGTATTAGGTGTGAAAGTCGCCTCTGATGCTGCTGCATTGAATGTCTTCAGAGACTGCATGGCCTTTGCTGTGAGAGGATTTGGATGTAAAAACATTCTCTCTCTCTCTCTCTCTCTCTCTCTCTCTCTCTATCTCTCTCTATCTCTCTCTGTCTCTCTCTATCTCTCTCTATCTCTCTCCCTCTCTCTCCATCTCTCTCCCTCTCTCTCTCTCTGTCTGTCTGTCCTTCCATTCACATTTTGCATCCAGGTCCACTCACATCAAAAGCCAGGTAGGTCCTATCTGAGCAACAGACAGACAGTCACTGAGACCAGTCAGTCAGCAATGATGACATCATCAGATGCGACTTTCAGACTGAAACCACTAATTAGTTCATGGGTTCCCACATGCTGGAACTCAATTGCCCAATTAAGTGGAAATTGCGTCATTCATCCACATTAATCTGGAGTCGGAGGGGAAACACGAAATGCGGATGACACGACCCCAACCCGACCCCAAGACAAAAACCAGCACAATGAGAGAGAGAGGGAGACACACAGAGCGAGAGCCTCAATTTTACGACTCACTGAATAGTCCAGGGATGAGGGACTTTAGTTATGTTGAGAGACTGGTGAAACTGCGATTGTTTTCCTCAGAAGGTTAAGAGGACATGTAATAAAGGCTTTCAAATTTACAAGTGGTTTTGATAGAGTAAATAAGGAGAAACGCTTTCCAGTGGCCGGAGGGACGGTAACCAGAGGTCACCGATTGAAGGTAACCGGCAAAAGAACCAGGGGGGAGATGAGGAGAATTTTCTTACGCAGCAAAGGCTCAGGCCTAATGAATATCTTAATTCTCAGGATAAGTTATCACTGCCCACGGCCCAGACACTCTCTCATTCCAACCATGCAGACGTTCCTATGTTTTAAATGTTGCATTTTTCACACTGGCAATGAATTGGTTGATAGCCGTGCTGTGATTAGCTAAGGTTGTTCGGGAGATGGAAGTTCAACATGATACATGGAAGCCTAATGATAAGCGTGACTGTTCTGACACCGTGAGCTGCAGGTAAATGTGGGCATGTAAACATTTAATGTTTCTGGATGAAATGTAATTTCCTGCTGACTTTGAAACAGCAGGCATTTTACAGAAGGCAAGGAAGTGCATTTTGTATCGCTTTACCGAATGATGCGCTGCTGACTGTTGAGGCAGCAGCACCGGTGTGAAAAGCTGACATTTGGTCAGGAGCGAGCATTGCTCTTTTGAAATTCTGAGCACTTTCACGCCAGGCAACGTGTTCGTACAAAATGACATTTTTTAGGCGAGTACACAAAAGACATGTTCGCGAAACCACAGCACCAAATGCGGGAAGGCATCCATTTGAAATCTATTTCCTTCTGTGCTTTTCTCGGAGAGAGAGAGAGAGACAGAGACAGAGAAAAGCAGTCGGGGAATTGAATACTCAACATTATAATATCAAGGACATTGTAGTGGAAATGGTTATGCAGTGCTTGATACAAAGACTCAAACACACACACACTATCACAGACATGTGCTCTCTTTGTGTGTGTATGTCTCAGATATCCATCTGAGTTTCATGGATTGGTGGAGGCCTGCAGCACCGTGAGAGGCTGTTCGGCTCGTTGCGCCAGTGCTGTCTCTTTGAAAGAGCAGTCGTGCTTAAACCCACACTCCCGCTTTTTGTGTGAATCCCTGTTAATCTCATTTTCTCTGTCACGCTCTCACGCCACCGTGCCCCACACAAAAGGGAGAGGGAAATAGAGGGAGAGCTCTACACTCATGAGGAGCTGGTGCAGGAAGTTGTTATACAGTTCTTCAAATGCCAGTAAATCTTTAAAAATAATTTCAGTAGATTTTTTTCTCTTCAGCATTTCCGATGCGCATTTTAAGTACCTGCCCACAGGATTAAAATTGTGAAGTTAAGAAACCTCGCTGTCGTGAATTGAACTCCAATTCCCCGTGTAACAGGCGTGGATACTCATCACTATACTAACGAGGAGCTGGCAGAAGTAGAATCAGTCAGATTAAGAATCGACCTGTGAATAGAGTGAGAAGAGGCAGAAGAGGCAGCCCTGAGAATAAGAATGAAGAAATAGGAGCAGGAGTAGACCATTTGTTCCCTCGAGCCTGCCCCGCCATTCAATAAGATCATGGCTGATCAGATCATGACCTCAACGCCGCTTTCCAGCCCGCTCTCCATAACCTTTGGCTGCCCTGTAGCTCAAATATATGTCTATCTCCGCCTTGAATCTATTGAATGACACCACCTCCACAGCTCATTAAATGATAGAAAGTTAAAGCACGAAAGGAGGCCATTTCGGCCCATCGTGTCCGCGCCGGCCAACAAAGAGCTATCCAGCCGAATCCCACTTGCCAGCTCTTGGTCCGTAGCCCTGCAGGTTAGTGCATCCCAAGTGCACATCCAAGTACTTTTTAAATGTAGTTAGCGTTTCAGACTCTACCACCCTTTCAGGCAATGAGTTCCAGACCTTCACCACCCTCTGGGTGACGAAATTTCCCCTCTAAACCTTCCAGCAATTTATTTAAATCTGTGCACCACTGATTTTTGAACCCACTGCTAAGGGAAATAGGTCCTTTATATCAACTTTATCTATGCCCCTTATTATTTTATGCACCTCAATAAGGTCTCCCTTCAGCCTCCTCTGTTCCAAGGAAAACAAAGCCAGCCTATCCAATCATTCCTCCTAGCTAAGATTCCCTACTCCCGGAACATCATTTTAAATCTCCGATGTACCCTCTCTAGTGCAATCACATCTTTCCTTTAATGTGGTGACCAGAACTGCACGCAGTACTCTACCTGAGCCTAATTCGTGTTTTATACAGTTGAATCACAACCCCGCTGCTCTTGTATTCCATGCCATGGCTAATAAAGGCAAGCATTCCTTATGCCTTCTTAACCACCTTATCTACCTGGCCTGCTACCTTCAGGGATCATCTGCAAACTTCTTAATCTTGCCCCCTATAGTTAAGTCTAGATCATTGATATATACCACAAAAAGCAAGGGACCCTGTGGAACCTCACTGGAAACAGCCTCCCAGCCATAAAAACACCCATCAACCATTACTCAATAATTTTCCCACCACCGAAGTTAGGCTGACTGGCCTTCAAATACTCGGTCTATCTTTTTCTCCCTTTTTAAACAAGGGTACCACATCAGCAGTCCTCCAGTCCTCCAGTACCACACCTGAAGCTAGAGAGGATTGGAAAATGATGGTCAGGGCTACGGCTATTTCCTCTTTTGCTTCTCTTATTAGCCTGGGATACATTTCATCCGGACGTGTGGATGTATCCACATTTAAATCTGCTAAACCCCTAAATGCTTCCTCTCTAACTATGTTTAATTCATCTAATTTTTCACTCTCCTCCTCCCTGAAAGCAAGGTCAGCTTCGCACCTCTGCTTTGTGAAAACAGATGTAAAGCATTTATTAAGAATCATCCCGAAGTCTCCCGCCTCCAAACACAGATTACCCTCATAATCTCTAATAGGCCCTAAACTTTGTTTAGCTATCCTCTTACACTTCATATATTTATAAAACATCTTTGGGTTTTCCGTGATTATACTTAATGTATTAGATGGAGGGGCTGTAGTAGTTTGAGGGATGAATTAGTTTGAGTGGGCTATAAGTTTGAGGGGCTGTATTTGTTTGAGGGGCTGTATTAGTTTGAAGGGCTTTGTTCGGTGGAGGGGCTGTATTAGTTTAACGTACTGTATTAGTTTGAGGGGTTTGAATTAGTTTGAGTATCTGCACTATTTCCAGGGTCGTTGTTACTTTGAGGGGCTGTATTAGGTTGAGGAGCGGATTTAGTTTGAGCGGCTGTGCTAGATCGAGGAGCTGTATTCGTTTAAGGTGCTGTATTAGTTTGAGGGGGTGAATTAGTTTGAAGTGCTGTAATAGTTTCAGGGGCTGTATTAGTTTGAAGGGCTTTGTTACAAATAGCGGCTGTATTCGTTTAATGTACTGTATTAGTTTGAGGGGTTCAATTAGTTTGAGGTGCTCTATTAGTATGAGGGATCAATTAGTTTGAGTGTCTGTATTATTTCCAGGGTCTTTGTTAGTTTGAGGGGCTGTATTAGGTTGAGGAGCGGTATTAATTTGAGGGGGTGAATTAGTTTGAGGTGCTCTATTCGTATGAGGGGGTGAATTAGTTTGAGTGTCTGTATTATTTCGACGGCCTGTGTTAGTTTGAGGGGCTGTATTAGGTTGAAAGGAAGGATATTAGCTCTGATGATGCGGAATCTGTATGGGTAGAACTGAGAAATAACAAGGGGCAGAAAACGTTAGTGGGAGTGGTATATAGACCTCCAAACAGTAATACGGATGTTGGGAACAGCATTAAAAGGGAAATTAGAGAAGCATGCAATAAGGGCACAGCAGTCATCATGGGTGACTCTAATTTACATATAGATTGGGCTAACCAAATTAGTAAAACTACTGTGAAGGACGAATTCCTAGAATGTTTACGTGATGGTATTCTGGAACAATATGTCGAGGAACCAACCAGAGATCAGGCCATCTTAGACTGGGTATTATGTTACGAGAAAGGATTAATTAGCAATCTTGTTGTACGGGGACCCTTGGGTCAGAGTGATCATAATATGATAGAATTCTTCATTAGGACGGAGAGTGAAGCAGTTGAATCAGAGACTTGTGTCCTGAATTTAAATAAAGGAAACGTCGATGGTATGAGGTGCGAATTGGGTAGGATTGATTGGGGAATGTCACTCAAAGGGTTGACGGTGGATAGGCAATGGCAAACATTCAAAGACTGCATGGATGAACTACAGAATTTGGTCATCCCAGTGTGGCATAAGAATAAAACAAAAAGGGTGACTCAACCGTGGCTGACAAGGGAAATTAGGGATAGCATAAGATCCAAGGAGAGGGCAGAAATTGGCCAGAAAAAGCAGTAACCCTGAGGATTGGGAGCAGTTTAGGATTCAACAAAGGAGGGCAAAGGGATTAATTCAGAAGGGGAAAATAGAATATTAAAGTAAGCTTGCAGGGAACATAAAAACTGACTTAAGAGATTTTATAGATATGTGAAGAGAAAAAGATTAGTGAAATCAGGTGCAGGTCCCTTGCAGTCAGAAGTGGGGGAAGTTATAATGGGGAACAAAGAAATGTCAGCCAATTAAATGCATATTTTGGTTCTGTCTTCACAAAGGAGGACACACATAACCTCCCAGAGATGTTGGAGAACATAGGGTCTGATGAAAGGGAGGAACTGAAATAAATCAGAATTTGCAGGGAAATGGTGTTAGGGAAACGGACGAGATTGAAGACCGATAAATCCCCAGGGCCTGATAATCTACATCCTAGGGAACTGAAGGAAGTGGCCCTAGAAATAGTAGATGCATTGCTGATCAGCTTCCAACATTCGATGGAATCTGGAACTGTACCCATACATTGGAGGGTAGCTAATGTTACCACGCTATTCAAAAAGGGTAGTAGAGAGAAAGTGGGGAATTAGTAGAGAGAAAGCGATGTAAGCCTGACATCGGTAGTGGGGAAAATGCTAGAGTCCAATATAAAGGATGTAATAGCTGAGCACTTGAAAAACAGTGACAGGATCGGACAAAGTCAACATGGATTTACAAAAGCTAAATCGTGCTTGACTAATCTACTGGAATATTTTGAGAATGTAACTGGGAAAATAGGTAAGGGAGAACCATTAGATGTGGTGTATTTGGACTTTCAAAATGGTTTCGATATGGTCCCGCATAAGAGATTAGAGTGTAAAGTTAAGGCACAAGGGATTGGTGGCAAGGTATTGACTTGGATAGTGAACTGATTGGCGGACAGGAAGCAGAGGGTAGCAATTAATGGGTCTTTTTCCAAGTGGCAGGCAGTGACTAGTGGGGTACCGCAGGGTTCGCTCCTTGGACCCCAGCTATTCACAATATACATTAATGATCTAGATAAGGGAACTAAATGTAATATCTCCAAGTTTGCAAATGACACAAAGCTGGGTGGGCGTGTCTGCTGCGAGGAGGATACTGAGAAATTCCAGGATGATTTGGACAGTTTGGGTGAGTGGGCAGAAGCGTGACAGATGCAATATAACGTGGATAAAGGCGAGGTTATCCACTTTGGTGTCAAAAACAGAAAGCCAGACTATTATCTGAATGGCAATAGATTGAGAGAAGGGGGAGTGCAACGAGACCTGTGAGTCCTTCTGCACCAGTCGCTGAAGGTAAGCATGCAGGTGCAGCAGGCGGTGAAGAAGGCAAATGGTATGTTGGCCTTCATAGCGAAAGGGTTTGAGTATCGGAACAGGGATGTCCTGCTGCAGTTGTACAGGGCCTTGGTGGGACCACACCTTTAATACTGTGTGCAGTTTTGGTCGCCTTATCTGAGGAAGGATGCGCTTGCCAGGGAAGGAGTTCAGCGAAGATTCACAAGGCTGATACTTGGGATGGCAGGAATGACATATGAGGAGAGATTGGGTCGATTGGGCTTATACTCGCTGGAGTATAGAAGAATGAGAGGGATCTCATCGAAACATATAAAATTCTGACAGGTCTGGAGAAACTAGATGCAGGAAGAATGTTCCCGAGGGTCGGAGAGTCCAGAAACAGGGGTCATAATCTAAGGATAAGGGGTAAGCTATTTAGGATAGAAATGACGAAGAATTTCTTCACCCAGAGAGTGGTGAACCTGTGGACTTCTCTACCACAGAAGGTAGTTGAGGCCAAGTCAATAAATATATTCAAGAATTAGTTAGATATATTTCTTAAAGCTAAAGTTATCAAGGGATATGGGGAGAAGGCAGATAAATGGTACTGAGTTTGGATGATTAGCCATGATCTCATCGAATGGCGGAGCAGGCTCCAGGGGTTGAATGGCCTACTCCTGCTCCTATCTTCTATGTCTATGTCTATGAGGGGGTATATTATATTGAGGAGATGTATTAGTTTGAGGGGCTGCATTAGTTTGAGGGGCTGTTCTAGTTTGAGGGGCTGTATTAGTTTGAGGGGCTGCATTAGTTTGAGGGGCTATATGATTTTCTGTAGCTGTGTTAGTCCGAGTGGCTGTATTAGTTTGAGGGGGTGTATGAGGTTGAGGGACTGTATTAATTTGAGGGGCTATATTAGTTTGAAGGGCTGTATTAGTTTGAGGGGCTGTATTAGTATGAGTGGGTGAATTAGTTTGAGTGTCTGTATTTGTTCGAGGGCCTGTGTTATTTTGATGGGCTGTATTAGTTCAGGGGGTGTATTAGGTTGAGGGGCTGTATTAGTTTGTGGGTCTGTATTAGTTTGAGGGGCTGTATTAGTTTGAAGGTCTGTATTAGTTTGAGGGGCTGTATTAGTTTGAGGGGCTTTGTTAGTTTGTGGGTCTGTATTAGTTTGAGGGGCTGTATTAGTTTGAGGGTCTGTATTAGTTTGAGTCCTGTATTGTTCGTGGGGCTGTGTTAATTTGAAGTGCTGTGTGAATCTGAGGTGCTTTGTGAGTTTGAGGGGCTGTATTGTTGGAGGGGCTATTTAGTTTGAGCATCCATCGTATAAAATTCCCGACTTCTATTATTTTACTGAATAACCACAGTTAAAGATGGTAGCCCCACCCCAGAGTGCAGCAGAGCAGCCCTGAGATTACACTCTAACATTTGGAATGTAATTACTGATGGGCCTGATGGTGTTTGAAAAACATACCCATTGCTGGGAGAATATCGCTGGCAATTTTCATTAGTTAATTAATGTGATTGTATTGTCACGTCTTTGGTGTTTTCAATTTCAATCTCAGTATCAAATATATTCTATTACAACAGGGAATTAACTCGGCTGTCGTAATCTGTTTATTCCAATTAAAAAACTCTATTTTGAGCGATGTTGCAACCACAATGGCCCTGTGGAAATCCTGCAGGGTATAAATTAAAGGTTCTGGGTATGTATCGCCTCAGAGTCAAATTCAGGGAGATTACCTGCAGCACGAAGGGACACATCAGTTCACTCAGAAAATGCTTGGAACATATTTCAGTGTGGAAAAAATATACTACGTTACCATTGCCGTCATTGGCGTACCTGGTAAGTGACTGTAGAATTGTACTGATTGTGGGTCACTAACCGTTGTGGAACACCTGACCCCAGTGGTCATGTATTACTGGGAATATTTGTCACTGTAGAATTGTACTGAGTGTGGGTCACCAACCCGAGTGGAAAACCTGACCCCAGTGGTCATGTATTACTGGGAGTGTCTGTCACTGTAGAATTGTACTGAGTGTGGGTCACTAATGGTTTTGGAACACCTGACCCCAGTGGCCATGTATTACTGGGAAAATCTGTCCAAGCAGAATTGTACTGAGAGTCGGTCACTAAACAAAGTGGAACAAGCCAGTTCTAATTTGATATCATTATTTTAGGTGACTGATCTCTCCACTCCATAGAACGCATTCGTGTTTTACGAGTGTAATCAATGGCAAAGGGGAAGATTTTTGCTTCTGTTTGAAGATGTTTGGTTATAAGGAGATAAGGTGAAATGCATTATTACTGCTCTGTTTCCTATTGATATGCACCAACAGCAACAGATGTTAAATAATTAATGAAACGTAAACAGCAGGACAGCAGTGTTGCAGTATTCACATCCTCTGTATAATGAATATGTTCACTCTATGTATAGTTATTGCAAACACTTTAACTGTTTTGATGCTGATTAATCCCTTTCCCCCAAAACGGCCCTAAGAAACTGTGGATCATGAGTGCTGAATTTGATTATGTTACCGTCAGACAGGATCAATATTGGGCTGAGGTTATTGATTATTCCACTTCTGTAACTGATTAAGTTTGACGAACCAGTTCTTATCTATGATGCAGAATCTCTGCACAGGCAAACTGCAACGATCTCTGGCCTTAGCACAGTGAGGTGAGTCCCTGCGAGGAGAGACATGTAAAACTGAAGAAAATGCTTTTCGGATTTTTATAACACAGTGATCAGTCCCGGTGGCAGTAAATAATAGCATTAATAAATTGATAATTATGAAATAAATAGTGCAATGCTTCAATGAATAAAACACTTCAAAGTCTGTAATGTTATTTAAGAACTGATGAATGTGATAAATTTATTCTCAAGTTGCGGAGAACTCCATAGAATTTACAGCATAAAACAGATAATTTGGCCCTAATAGGTCATGCCAGTATTTATGCTCCACGAGCCTCCTCCCACACCTCTTCATCTCACCCTATCAGAATAACCTTATCCTGCTTTCTACCTCGTGTACTTCTCTAGCATCTCCTTAAATACATCTCTGCTATTCGTCTCAACTACTCCAAGTTGTAGCGAGTTCCACATTCTAACCAATCTCTGAGTAAAGACATTTCTCCTCAATTCCGCATTGGATTTATTAGTGACTATCTTATTTTGATGATCACCAGTTTTGGAATCCAGTCACAAGTGGAAATATTTTCTTTATTTCTACCCTATGTTATCCTTTCATAATTTGAAAGGCCTCTATTAGGCCACTCCTCAGCATTCTCTTTTCTAGAGAAAGGAGCCGAGCCTGTTCAATCTTTCCTGATGGTTATATCGTCTCAGTTCTGGTGTCATTCTTGTAAAAAAAAATGCACCTCCTCCTGTGCATTAATATCCTTTATGTACTACGGAGATCAGAACTGCACACAGTATGCTCAGTGTGGTATAAACAGGTTCTATATAAGTTTAAGATAACCTCATTGCTTTTCGATTCTATTCCTTTAGAAAGGAACCCTAGTGCTTTTGTTTTGCATTTTTATGGCTTTGCTGACGTACGGTGCTACTTTAAATGATTTGTGAATTATTACCCCTGAAAACCTTAGTCCCTCTACATCATTCAGACTCTTATTTTCCAAGAAGTATTTAGGAACCTTATTCTTCTTACCGATATGCAGCAGCTCACACTGAGCGAGACTGAAATTCATTTGCCATTAAACTCCCATTCTACATGTTATTTAATGACTTCAGGTATTTTTCACAATCTTCCTCTGTATTAACTCTATTCCCAATTTGCGTTCGTCTGCAAATTTTAAATTTGTGCTTCTGCTTCCCGAATCCCTATCGTTTATGGAAATTGTGAGCAACACTGGTCCCAGCGACTGTCCTTGTGCAACACAACATCTCACCATCTGCCAATCTGAGTAACTACCGAGTCATAGACTTATAACGGCACAGAAGGAGGCCATTCGGCCCATCGAGTCGTTGCCGGCTCTCAGTAGAGCAATCCAGTCAGTCCCATTCCCCCGCTCTATCCCCGTAGCCCTGCAAGCTTATTTCCCTCAAGTGCCTATCCAAACTCCCCTTGAAAACATTGAGTGTCTCCGCTTTCACCACTTCCGTCAGCAGCTAATTCCAAGTCCTCACCACTCGCTGCGTAAAAAAATGTTTTTCCTCACATCCCCGCTGTATCTCTTGCCCAACAGCTTAAATCTATGTCCCCCAGTCCTTGTACCATCAACTAGTGGGAACAGCCTGTCCCCGTCTAGCCAATCCAAACCCTTCATAATCTTGTACACGTCTATCAAATCACCCCTCAACCTCCTTTGCTCTAATGAAACCAGGTCCAGCTTCTCCAACCTGTCCTTCAAGCTAAGATCCCCAATCCCTGTAACCATTCTGGTAAATCTCCTCTGCACCCTCTCAAGGGCCTTCACATTCTAACTAAAGTATGCTGACCAGAACTGGACGCAATACTCTAGTTGTGGCCTAACCAGCGCTTTATAAAGGTTTAGCATAACTTCTCTACTTTTGCACTCAATACCTCTATTTATGAATCCCAAGATATCATATGCTTTGCTAACCACTCTCTTAATATGTCCCGCCACCTTCGGGGACCTATGCACATTAACTCCCAGGTCCCTCTGTCCCTAAATTATCTTTAAAACTGAGACATTAAGTGTATCTTGCCTCTCCCTGTTCATTCTGCCAAAATGCATCACCTCACACTTCTCTGTATTAAATTCCATCTGCCACTTGTCAGCCCATTTGGCTCGCCTTTCTAGGTCCTGTTGCAGTCGATTGCTATCATCCTCACTGTTTGCCTCACCCCCAAATATGGTGTCATCGGCAAATTTATAAATTCTACTCTATATTCCAATATCCGGGTAATTTCATATATCAAAAAATGTAGTGGCCTCAGCACTGACCGTTGGGGAACACCACTGTCTAATATTCTCCAGTCTGAAAAACAGCCATTCACCACAACTCGTTGTTTTCTGTCCTTAAGCCAATTGCTTATCCAAGCTGCCTATTCCGTGAGCCTCAATTTTGCTAACCAGACTTCTATATGATACTTTATCAAACGCCTTCCGAAAATCCATTTAGACAACATCCATTGCATTCCTTTCACCAATCCTCCATGTTACTTCATCAAAAAATTAAATTATGTTAGTCAAACTATTACCCGATTCTCTGTTCTCTATTTTTGTAGACAACTTGCTATGAATTCTGCTGTTTCTCCCGTAACTCAACTTGCCCTGTGATTATTTATAAGCTTGCTATGTGGTACCTTTTAGAAGGGCTTTAGAAAATCAAAGTATCTTAAATCTACTACATTGCACTTATCTGCACTTTCTGATACTTATTCATAGAATTCAACAATGTTTGTGAAGCATGACATTTCCTCTTGGAATACGAGCTGACTACTCTTTATTATATTTTGTGTTCCTAGATTTTTTTATGTTATATCTTTGAGTAAGGATTCCATTATATTTTCTACCACTATCGTTATGATAACTGGTCTCTCTTTCGTTGGACGTTTCAATCTTCTGTTTTAAATACAGGAATAAGATTAGCTGTCCGCCAGCCATCTGGCACTAATCCCTTTTCTAATGGTTTTTTATCAATATATAATAGTGCCTCTGCTAACTTTTCCCTATCTATTTTAGTATGTGTGGATGCAATCCGTCCGAACCTGAGGTTGTGTCCTCTCTTTGATTACTTTATCAATTATCTCCCCCTTTCTACCTTAAATGCCTTGAAGTTGTTTGATAAATGTGTTCAATTATTATTTGTCAGAGTTTAGTTCTGCCCCTCCCAGATCTCTCTCCCTTCTTTAGGCTCTGAATAATCATCCAGATGTGCATTCTACCCCTACTGTCCTTTAACACGCGTGGGTTCCGTCTTTCTGAGGTCGGAGCTGCGCTCCAGATGTCCGTTTATTCTTTTGCCCAAGTCAGTCTGTCCCTCTCCAGTCCAAAGTCCAGTAAACCTGAGATCCCCTCTTACTCACAGCGGAAGGGATCTTGCCTGACAGACACCATGAGGTCGTTGCCCGGCCAGTTTCCCTCCAGAATCTCCCGCTGCTACACTCCCAGGACCCCATTTGGAATTTAATAGTTTGGTTCCATTCAGTCGCCATTCCCATTGGAACTCCTCTCCTACTCATCGGCTCTGGGCTGGGAAAGAAAACCCTCGCAGTTTCCTGATCCTGACCCTCCTGCAAAGTACAGGTTTGCGGGCCTCGGGTGTGAATATTGGGATCGCCCGACACAACAAATAATGTCGCTATGGGAGCCCGGATGGTCCTAGCTATGCTCCCTTTTCGTGGGATACGTGGACAATTCTATGTTCCAATCCTACTCATCTCCACTATGCATTTCTTGAGTTGATATTGTATTGCCTACTACAGAGTATAAAAAATTCACATCATGACCACCACTTCCGTTTTCTCGGATGGCAGGTGCTGCTAATGAAGGATGGCTGCACTGGAGCTCCAAAGAGTGGAGAAGGTGTGGGCTGGTGCTTGGCGTGGGGATCGCCGATCAGTACACGGCGGGCGCAATGGGAACGATTTTATTAATAACCTTATAGTAAAGGGGCCTTCTAGGGAGAGTGACCATAATATGATAGAATTTTATATGGAGTTTGAAAGTGATTTATTTAAATCCAAAACTAGTGTCGCAAATCTAAACAAAGCAATCTACGTATTTATGAGAGGTGAGTTGGCTAAGGTAGAGTGGGACTCTACGTTACAAGTTATAATGGTACACAAGCAATGGCCAGCATTTAAAGAATTAATACATAATTTACAACAAATATACAATCGTTTAAGGTACAAAAACCCCACAGGAAAAATGGTCCAACCGTGGCTAACAAGAGATGTTAAAAATAGTTTTACATCAGAGGAAGAGGCTTCTAATGCTGCCAAAACAGAGTAGTAAGTCTGAGGATTGGGAACATTGTAGAAATCAGCAAAGGGGAACCAAGAAATTGATGAAACAAGGGCAAATAGAATATGAGAGACATAAAAACAGACTGCAAAAGCTTCTATGTGTATTTCATAGAGCCACAGAGTCATAGAGTTATACAGCACAGATAGAGGCCCTTCGGTCCATCGTGTCCGCGCCGACCATCAAGCCCATTTTATTCTAATCCAATTTTCCAGCACTTGGTCCGTAGCCTTGTATGCTATGCCGTTTCAAGAGCTCATCTAAATGCTTTTTGAATTTTTTGAGGGGTCCTGCCTCTACCACCTTTTCAGGCAGTGAGTTCCAGATTCCAACCAACCTCTGGGTGAAAATGTGTTCCTCAAAATCCCTCTAAACCTCCTGCCCCTTACCTTGGAACTATGCCCCCTGGTTATTGACCCCTCTACTAAGGGGAGAAGCTCCTTTTTACCTACCTTATCTATGCCCCTCATAATTTTGTACACCTCAATCAGGCCCCCCCTCAGCCTTCTCTGCTCTAAGGAAAACAACCCCAGCCTGTCCAGTCTCCCTTCATAGCTGAAGCGCTGCAGCCCAGGTTACCACCTGGTGAATCTCCTCTGCACCCTGTCCTTTGAAATCACATCATTCCTATCGTGTGGCGACCAGAACTGCACGCAGTATTCCAGCTGTGGCCCAACTAGCGTTTTGTACAGCTCCATCGTAACCTGCCTGCTCTTATATTCTATGCCTCGGCTAATGAAGGCAAATATCCAATATACCTTTTTAACCACCTTATCTACCTGTCCTGCTGCCTTCAGGGACCTATGTGCATGCACACCAATGTCCCTCTGATCCTCTGTCCTTCCTAGTGTCCTACAATTCATTGTGTATTCCCTTGCCTTGTTAGTCCTCCCAAAATGCATCATCTCACACTTTTCAGGTTTAAATTCCAGTTGCCACTGTTCAGCCCATCTGACCAAACCCATCTATATCGTCCTGTAGCCTGAAGATGCCCTCCTCGCTATTGACCAACCCAACAATTTTCGTGTCATCTGCGAACTTACTGAGCATAGCTCCTACATTCATATCGAAATCCTTAATGTACACTACAAACAGCAAAGGAACCAGCACCGATCCCTGCGGTACACCACTGGACACAAGCTTCCAGGCACAAAAACAACCTTAGACCATCACCCTCTGCCTCCTGCCACGAAGCCAATTTTGGATCCAATGTGCAAAGTTGCCCTGGATCCCATGGACTCTTAACACCTGTGGTCAGAGAGGTTCTGAAAATTTGTGTCAGAGCCCCTGCAATCTCCTCCCTTGCCTCACACAGCAGCCTGGGATACATCTCGTCTGGGCCTGGGGATTTATCCACTTTTAAGCCCGTTAAAACCGCTAGTACCTCCTCCCTCTCAATATTAATTTGTTCAAGTATATCACAATCCCCCTGCCTGATTTCTATGCCGACATTGTCCTTCTCCAGAGTGAGCACAGTTGCAAAATATTCATTTAAAACCCCACATATATCTTCTGCCTCTAAACACAGATTGCCACTTTGGTCCCTAATGGGCCCTACTCTTTCCCTGGTTATCCTCTTGCCCTCAATATACTGATCAAACACTTTGGGATTTTCTTTTATTCTGCTCGCGAGTGTTATTTAATGCCCCTTCTTCGCTCTCCTACTTTATTTTTTAGTACCCGCCTGCACTTTCTATACTTCTCTCGGGCTTCCACTGTTTTTAGTCCTTTGTATCTGCCAAAAGCCTCCCTTTTTTTCCTGATACATTCTCGTAAATCCCTTGACATCCAGGGTTCCCTGGGCTTCTTGGTCCCACCCTTGACCTTTACGGGAACATGTTGGCGTTGTACTCTCTCTATTTCGTTTCTGAAAGACTCCCACTGCTCTGATGTGGATTTTCCTACAAATAGCTGATCCCAGTCCAATTTGGCCAGATCCTGCCTTAACATATTTAAATCGGACTTCCCCCAATTTAGAACCTTTTTTTCTGGTCCAACTCTGTCCTTTTCCATGACTACCTTAAATCTCACCGAATTATGGCGAAAATGCGCTCCTACTATCACTTCTACCACTTGCCCGGCTACATTCCCCAGAATTAGGTCCAGTACCGCTCCCTCTCTTGTAGGACTTTCTACATGCTGGCTCAAAATGCTCTCCTGGAAGCACTTTAAGAATTCCGCACCCTCTAAGCTTTTCAAACTCTGACTATCCCAGTTAATATTGGGGAAGTTGAAATTCCCTACTATTATTAACATATTATTTCTACACTTCTCTGATATTTGCCGACATATCTGTTCTTCTACCTCCCCCTGACTGTTGTGGGGCCTATTGTACACTCCCAGCAAAGTGCTTGCCCCCTTTTTGCTTTTAAGTTCTGCACATATGGCTTCTTTAGAGGAACCTGCTAAGATATCATCCCTCCTTACAGCAGTAATTGACAAGTTGTTAATATTGCGACAACCCTTTCTCTTTTACACCCCCCTCTGTCTCGCCTGAAGATTCTATACCCCGGAATATTGAGCTGCCGGTCATGCCCCTCCCTCAACCATGTCTCTGTGATAGCAACAATATCATACACCCATGTTTTCATCAACACCTTCAATTCATCTGTCTCACTCGCAAGACTCCTTGCATTAAATTAAATGCCCTCCAGCCTTACCATACTCGCTTGTGCCGTTACATATTTGCTCTGAATTCCAGGCTGACTTGTTTTTTCCTCTATATTTGGCTGTGCATCACCCCCTACTATAGCTCCACTCCGTATCCCATCCCCCTGCCAAGTTAGTTGTTGACTTGCTTGACTGATCTACTGTAATTTTTTGAGGATGTAACTGGGAAAATAGATAAGGAAGAACCAGTAGATGTTTTGTATTTGGACTTTCAAAAGGCTTTCGATAAGGTCCCGCATAAGAGATTAGCGTGTAAAGTTAAGGCAAATGTGATTGGGGGCAAGGTATTGACTTGAATAGAGAACTTGTTGGCATATAGAAAGCAGAGAGTAGGAATTAATGGGTATTTTTCCGAGTGGTAAGCACTGACTAGTGGGGTACGGCAGGGATCGGTCCTTGGAGCCCAGCTATTCACAATATACATTAATGATCTAGATAAGGGAACTAAATGTAATGTCTCCAAGTTTGCAGATGACACATAGCTGGGTGGGAGTGCGTGCTGCGAGGAGGATACCAAGAAACGCCAGGATGATTTGGACAGTATGGGTCAGTGGGCAGAAGCGTGGCAGATGCAATATAACGTGGATAAATGCGAGGTTATCCACTTTGGTGTCAAAAACAGAAAGACAGACTATTTTCTGAATGGCAATAGATTGGGAGAAGGGGAAGTGCAACGAGACCTGGGTGTCCTTGTGCACCAGTCGCTGAAGGTAAGCATGCAGGTGCAGCAGGCGGTGAAGAGGGCAAATCGTATGTTGGCCTTCATAGGGAAAGGGTTTGAGTATAGGAACAGGGATGTCCTACTGCATTTGTACAGGGCCTTGATGAGATCACACCTTGAGTACTGTCTGCAGTTTTGGTCGCCTTATCTGAGGAAGGATGTTCTTGCCATGGAATGAGTTCAGCGAAGATTCACAAGGCTGATACCTGGGATGGCAGGAATGTCATATGAGGAGAGATTGGGTCGATTGGGCTTATACTCGCTGGAGTATAAAAGAATGAGAACATCGAAACATATAAATTCTGACAGGTTTGTCAAACTAGATGCAGGAAGAATGTTCCCGATGGTCGGAGAGTCCAGAACCAGGGGTCATAATCTAAGGATAACGGGTAAGCCATTTAGGACAGAAATGAGGAAGAATTTCTACAGCCAGAGAGTGGTGAACCTGTGGAATTCTCTACCACAGAAGGTAGTTGAGCCCAAGTCATTAAATATATTCAAGAATGAGTTAGATATATTTCTTAAAGCTAAAGGTATCAAGGGATATGGGGAGAAGGCAGGTACAGGGTACTGAGTTTGGATGATCAGCCATGATCTCATCGAATGGCGGAGCAGCCTCGAGGGGCCGAATGGCCTACTCCTGGTCCTATCTTGTATGTATCTATGTTTCTATGTAGTTTAACCCCCCCCCCCCCGCCTCTCCCCACCCCCACGCCCTAACAGTACTAGCAAACCTCCCCGCAAAGATGTTGGTCCCGTTCCGGTTCAGGTGCAACCCGTCCGACTTGCACAGGACCAACCTTCACCAGAAGCAGACCCAGTGATCCAGGAAACTAAAGCCCTCCCTCCTGTACAAACTCTTTAGCCACGCATTGATCTGCTCTATCCTTCTATTCCCATCATCATTGGCACGTGGCACCGGGAGTAACCCATATATTACAACCTTTGAGGTCCTGCTTTTTAATCTGATATCTAGCTCCCTAAATTCATATTGCAGGATCTCATCCCTCTTTCTACCCATGTCGTTGGCACCAATGCGAACCACAACCTCTGACTGTTCGCCCTCCCCCTTCTGAATGCCCAACAGCCGGTCCAGCAGGTGTATCCTGTCCCCGACCCCGGTGGAGTCAAATCTCCGATCTGGGGAACTTTCTATGTAGGTGGTCTCTGATGGGTGGCGGAGATTGGGAGGCCTGGGGGAAGCACTCCTGCTCCTCCTGGCCCACAAGCAGTGCTGTGAGGCCACTTTCCTTCTCCCCGAACTTGTCTTCGCTTATCTTCAGATGCCGGGTTTCCCGAGGGCTGGGACATCCGGCCGCCCAGAGTTAAACATATAAAACAGGTAAAATCAAAGGCTGCCCGCCTCATTAAAATATTCAATTTGCCAACCCGCCTCCATTAAACTCGAATGTGGGCGGGTTAGAAACATAGAAACAAAGTAAATAGGAGCAAGATTAGGCCATTTTGCCGTTCGATGCTGCTCCACCATTCAATATGATCATGGCTGATCCTCTATCTCAATACCATATTCCCGCTCTCTCCCCATACCCCTTGATGCCTTTTGTTTCTAGAAATCTATCTATCTCCTTCTTAAATATATTCAGTGATTTGGCCTCCACAGTCTTCTGTGGTAGAGAATTCCACAGGTTCACCAACCTCTGAGTGAAGACATTTCTCCGCAGCTCAGTCCTAAATGTCCTATCCGGTATCCTGAGACTGTGACCCCTCGTTCTAGACTCCCCAGGCAGGGGAAACATCCTCCCTGCATCCAGTCTGTCTAGGGTTGGAGGCGGGGTTGAGATTATTAAATTTTCACCTCTGACCGGATCCCAAACCCAGCCAGTTTTGGGTTTTTAAATTCCAACCTTTACTGTCTGGACTCAGACACGAAGAATGTTTGATCAGTAACTTCCAATCTCTTTTTCGGTCTGTGTTTTACAGTGAATTTGCTGGCGATTGCGATCCTTTCCCGGGGAAAGTGTGGGCTCTCCACCTGCACCATTCTCTACCTGGTGGCCATGGCATCAGCGGATCTCCTGGTCATTGTCACTGAGGTCATACTGAGCCAGATCAAATATCATTATTTCCCAGTGAGTTTCCTGGACATCACCCCCGTGTGTCGTGTTCTCACTGTCCTGGTCAGTGCATCCATAGACTGTTCTGTCTGGTTCACCGTCACTTTCACCTTTGATCGATTTGTGGCCATTTGTTGCCAGAAGCTGAAAACTAAATATTGCACCGAGAAAACTGCGGCTGTGGTTCTGGCAACAACCGGCATTCTGCTCTGTTTAAAAGACGTTCCCTTCTGGTTTACACGTGAACCTGGAGAGATAATCGACAATATGCCGTGGTTCTGTGTCACAATTCCAAGCTACTATACTGAGCCCGGGTGGGTCGGATATGACTGGTTTGACACGGTTTTAACCCCTTTGCTCCCATTCGCTTTAATTCTGTTGCTCAACGCTCTGACAGTCAGACACATTTTAGTGACCAGTCGGGTCCGTAAGGGACTGAGGGGTGAGAGCAAGGGAGAGAATGGCAGAGACCCAGAGATGGAGAGCAGAAGGAGGTCTGTGATTTTACTCTTCACCATATCCGCCAGCTTCATACTGCTGTGGCTGGTCTATGTTATATATTTCTTATATTATATTATTACAGGAACAAATCCCGCTAATTACACTGATTTTTTGTATATCTTTAGACATGTCGGATATATGCTGATGAATTTAAGTTGCTGCACAAACACATTTATTTATGGGGTTACCCAGTCCATGTTCAGAGAGCAGGTGAAGAGAGCGGTGAAATATCCGCTTACCTCAATTATTCAATTCATTAATAATCAGAAACAACTTAGCGCAGCCCAGAGGCGGCTCCCAGTGTTTCCAGTCCAGTAATGTAGTATTCAGCCCCAGACTGCCATCCACTGAATTACACCAGCAATCGCTGGAGATCTGAAGATACAGCCAGCGGCGGGGCGAGCACTGTATTTAGGACTCGGCACAGTTTCTGACTGACATTTCCCACATTGTCTTTCGAGACAGGATCACTAGTTTGCAGCTTTCACTCGGAGCTCTTCTGTAAAGAGTCCCTTCAGCGATTCAGGGCAGCAATTCATTCGCAGCTTCCAGAGTAAGAGCCTGTTCAATAGGTAGGCAGACAGAGCTGATCTGCAGTTCAGGGGATTATATTACCTGGAATATACAGCACACAAACAGGCCCTTCGACCCAATCAGTCTGTGCTGGTGTTTATGCTCCACATCAGTCTCCTCTCATAGCATTTACCTCATCTCAGCTCTCAGAATATCTTTCTATTCCCCTTTCTAGCATTTACTCGTCTAGTTTCATCCTGAAAAAATCTAAACTATTTTCCTCAACCACTTCCTGTGGTAGTGAGATCCACAATCTATCCACTCGCTGAGTAAAGTAATTGCTCCTTATTTCCCTATTGAATTTATTAGTAACTATCTTGTAATTATGACCCCAAGTGTTGCATTATCCCACAAGTGTAAACAGTCTCTCCACATCTACCCTGTCCACCCATACACAATTTTCAAAATCTCTATCAGGCCTCATCAAAGTCCTCTCTCTTCTATAGCAGAAAGGCCCAACCTACTTAATCTTTCCCGAAAGCTGCAATCTTTCAGTTCTGGTGCCATCCTTCTAAATATTTGTAAGTCCGAAGCTATTGGCCCTCTTCACAAACTCCGTTGCCTAGCCACCGGCTCCATCCCTCGCCTTAGCACCAGTTTGCTGTTTGCAACCTTGCTGTCGTATTTGAACATGGGATGATCTTCCGACCGGATATTCACTCCACCACCAGAACGGCTTACTTCCACCTCGGTAACATAGCCGAACTTCGCCCGTGCTTCAGCTCATCTGCTGCTCAAACCATCATCCATGCCTTTGGTAGCTTTAGACTTGATAACACCAACTCTCTCCTGACCGGCTTCCCATCTCCCACCCTCCATAACTTGAGTTCATCCAAAGCTCTGCTGCCCGTAACCTAACCCACACCAAATCCCGATAAACCACCACCCCTGTGCTCGCTGACCTACAGTGACTCCCGTTCCGGCAATGCCTCCATTTTGAAATGATCATCCTTGCTTTCAAATCCCTACATGGCCTCGCCTGCCCTACCTCTGCAAGCTCCACCAGCCCCACAACACTCCCGAGATCTCTGTGCTACTCTAATTCTGGCCTCTTACACATCCCCGATTGTAACCGCTCCACCATTGGAGGCTGTGCTTTCAGCTGCCTGGGCCCTAAGCTCAGGCATCCCCTCCCTGAACCTCTCTGCTTCTCCAAAACTCCCTCCTCCTTTAAGATGCTGCTTAAAACTTACCTCTTTGACTAAGCTTTTGGTCATCTTTCCTAATATCTGCTTATGTGTCTCAGGGTTATGTTGTGTTCAATAACGCTCCTGTGAATCGCTTGGGTAACTTTACTATGTTAAAGGCGCTATATAAATGCAAGTTGTTGTTGCTGTAAGTATTGTTTGCTCTTTCTCCAGTGCTTCCAAGTCCTTTATCTAGTATGGAGATCATAACTATGCACAGTTCCACAAGTGTGACCTGACCCCGGTCCTATAAAAGTTTAATACAATTTACGAAGAATTTACAGCACAGAGACAGACCATTCGACCCAAAATGTCCATGTTGATGTCTATGCTCCACATGATCCTCCACCCACCCTCCTTCATCTAGCCCAGTAAATATATAACTTTATATTTCTTTGCCCCTTATGTGCTTATCTCGCTCCACTTTAAATGTGTCTATGCTATTCGCATCGACCGCTCCTTGTAGTAGCGAGTTCCACATTCTGAGCACTCATTTAGTAAAAAGTTTTCTCCTGAATTCCCTATTCGATTTATTAATGACTATCTTAAATCTATGGACCAGAGTTCTGGTCTCTCCTGCAAGTGGAAACATCTTCTCTAACTACCCTATCGAACACATTCAAAATCGTAATGTACTCTAACTGATCATCAATCAGTCTTCTCTTTTCTAAAGACTAAAGCCCCAGCTTGTTCAGTCATTCCTGACAGGTATAACATCTCAGTTCTGGTATCATTCTAGTAAATACTGCTTGTACCTTCGCCAGTCCCTCTATGTCATTTTTATAAGATTGCGATCATGTTCACATTACTCCAAATGTGGTCTGACCAAGGTTCCATACAAGTTTAACATAATTTCTGTGCTTTACAATTCTATCCCTGTCGAAATGAACCTAGTGTTTTCTTTGTTTTTATTGCCTTATCAACCTGCATTGCAACTTTTAGTGATTTATGTAACTGTACCATCAGATCCCTCTGTCCCTCAACCTCGTTTAGAACTTATTTTCCAAGGAGTATGTGACCTCCGTATTCTTCCTAATAAAATGCACTACCTCACATTTCTCTATATTGAGGCTCATTTGCCAGTTACACGCTCATTCTGCCAGTTTATTAACGTCTTCCTGGATTTTGTTTCAGTCCTCCTCTGTATTAAATATAAACCCCCATTCTTAGTGCATCCACAATGTTTGAAATTGCACTTCTGATTCCTGAGTTCTAATTGTTTCCGTAAATGATTAACAAAAGTGTTCCCAGCACCGATCCTTCTGAAACACCACTTCCCACCATTGGCCAACTTCACTACTTTTGAATTCTATCGCCTTCGAAATAAACCCCAAATTCTCTGTTAGCATTTTAATTGCTTTGCTGTCCAGTGATATTTTTTTAAATTATTGTTCACCTGCAGCCCCAGAGCCATTTGCTCTTCTGCCACGTTCAGTTTCTTATTTTCTTAGGTATCGGTGGAAATAGAATCAAGGAATGATATAGCACAGAAGGAGGCCATTCGGCCCACCGTACCTGTGCCGGCTCTTTGGTAGAGCTGTCCAATTAATCCCACTCCTCTGCTCTTTCCCCTGTATTTTTTCACTTCAAGTATTTTTTTCCCAAATCCCCATTGAAAGTTACTATTGAACCTGGTTCCGCCAATGCATTCCAGATCACACTAACTCGCTGTGTGGACCGAAAGCTTCCTCATGTTGTCTCGGATTCTTTTGCCAATCACATTAAGTCTGTGTCCTCTGGTTACCGACCCCACTGCCACTGGAAACAATTGCTCCTTAATTACTCTATTAAATATATTTAGGCTTTTAAACACCTCGATCAAATCTCCTCTTAACCTTCTCTGCTCTAATCCGAACAACCCCAGCTTTTCCAGTCTCTCCACATAACAGAAGTCGCTTATCCCTGGTACCATTCTAGTAAATCTCTTCTGCACACGCTCCAAGTCCTTGACATTTTCCTAAAGTCTGGTGCTCAGAATTGGACACAATACTCCACCTGAAGCCTAATCAGTGCTTTATAAAGTTTTCGCATAACTTCCTTGCTTTTGTACTCTACTGTTTATTAATAAAGCGAAGGATCCCGTATGCTTTATTAACATACTTCTCAAGTTGTCCGGCCGTCTTCAAAGATTAGTCATTGGTCCTTCTGTTCTACACTCCCTTTAAAATGGTACCATTTAGTTCACAATGTCGCTTCTCATTTTTTTACTTCACAATTCACTGTGTTAAATAGAATCTGTGAAGTGTCTGCCTAATTGAATCAGAGTTCGGGTTATGCTGTAAGAAAAGGGATTGGATTCGGAAAGCAACGCCATGAGAGAAGTGCAGGATCATGTCAGGGACTTCTCTGAAGCTCTCAGAACCTGCAGCCTGAGGAACAGTTTAAAAGAGTGAAGACCCAGCCAAATTTTCTTGACATTTAGGGTCTTCCTTTCCGCTCCAATTATGTTTTATTCTGTTATTGCAAAATATGCCAATAAATTGAGTAAGGAGATAACTTTATATGCAGGAATGAGGGTCCGTTAGAAGCTGTTGCATGAATAACTTTTAACCAAAGGTCAGCCATGATCGTATTGAATGGTGGAGCAGGCTCGAAGGGCCGAATGGCCTACTCCTGCTTCTATGTCTTATGTTCTCTTCTTGACCAGTCAGTCTACGTCCTCCTGAAGTCTTTTACTATCCTCCTCATTGTGTACTACATTTCCGAGTTTCGATGCCCTGTATACCCAACTCTAGGTCATTAAAATATATCAAAGAGAGCACTGGTCCTAATAAAACCCCCTGGGGAACACCACTGTATACTTCCCTCCAGTCTGAAAAACAACCAGTCACCACTACTCTCTGCATTCTGACCCTTAACCTATTTGGTATCCAAGATGCCCTGTCCCATGAATCCCATGGGTTACAATTTTATGACCAGATATTCCACGTGGTTTTTTGTCAGACGCCTTTTGAAAGTCCATATAAAAAACTACAACCGCACTACCCTGATCATGTTTCTGTTTTCCTACCAAAGTGCATCACCTCGCATTCATCGATGTTAAACTTCACTTGCCACTTAACTGCGCTGTCTGTATGTTTTCTAATATCTATTGTGAGATGTGATGTAGGGAAATATCTCTTCAATATTGGAAGCAAAGCATCAGTGTATTGATCAAAAAACAATAATAATTAATAAAGGAAGCCATCTAAAAGTGTTTTGGAATTTTATCAGAAAATCTAAGGATTTATTGCAGTGGCTTGTCACTTTGTAATACTGCTTTTCGAAGAAATTGGTGAAGATATTGTGGCAGAAATTAGGCTCGACACGAGTGAGTGCGCACAATGTACTCAAACGTGGACAGTACGAAAGTGCCGGTTTCTTGCATACCCTGCGCATGCGGGGGAAACCGGCACTTCCGTTCCCCTGAAGGAAGGGGTTCAGAGTTCGAACGCGCACGCCGGAGGGCCAGCGCGATCGCCTCGAACTTCGGGTTTTTATACAGGTTCCTCCGTGAAGGTAAGCACGGAGAAGATACACATTGAAAAAGGAGACGCAAGGCCTGCTTTTAACAAGGTAAGTGTTGATTTTATGACAATTTAAAAAAACATTTTCACAGATTTATCTTTTTTAATTACTTTAAAGAAGGGTAAGTTTTGTTTTAACAACGTAAAAAAGTGTAATTAATTTTTACAAAAATTTACATTTTTGTTTAAAATAGTTAATTAATATAATTTATAGATATTTTAAAAATGAGATTTAAATAAAAATATTTGTAGTTTTAGGGATGTTTTGGGGCCGATCTGTATTCATAGCTCTTCCTGTCAAATATATGAATGAAAGCTGGTCTGCTGCCATTGGCTCTCCATGGCCCAAGTGATTAAAGGGGACGCATCGCCAGAACTACGCCCCTGGGATATGCAAGCACTGCGCGCAGGCATTTGCAGGAGGCCCAGGACCCGAATTCCTCGTGGGCCCAGTGGTCCACGGCAGGCGCGGTAGGTAGGTGCGCGCGCGATCCCTGCACCCGCGGGAAGCCAGGAAGCCGAATTTCTGGCCCATTATTTATTTAATGTAACAGAACTGCTCTGCTGTTTCCTTCAACCACACTTTGTGACTTTCGATATCTATTTTTGCATCGAACATCCTAAACTCCTCCCCACCCCACCTAATACCCTGAGCTCCTCCTCACCTCACCTAATATCCTCAGCTCCTCCCCACCCCACCTAATATCCTCAGCTCCTCCCCACCACACCTAATATCCTCAGCTCCTCCCCACCACACCTAATAGCCTCAGCTCCTCCCCACCCCACCTAATATCCTCAGCTCCTCCCCACCCCAACTAATATCCTCAGCTCCTCCCCACACCAGCTAATATCCTCAGCTCCTCCCCACCTCACCTAATATCCTCAGCTCCTCCCCACCCCAACTAATATCCTCAGCTCCTCCCCACACCACCTAATATCCTCAGCACCTCCCCACCCCAGCTAATATCCTCAGCACCCCCCCCCACCTAATATCCTCACTCATCCGCATCCCACCTAATATCCTCAGCACATCCCCACCCCAACTAATATCCTCAGCTCCTCCTGAACCCACCTAATATCCCCAGCTCCACCCCACGCCACCTAATAGCTTCAGCACCTCCACCGCACCTAATATCCTCAGCTCCTCCCAACCCCACCTAATATCCTAAGCTCCTCCACACCCCACCTAATATCCTCAGCTCCTCCCCACCCCACCTAATATCTTCAGCTCCTCCCCAACACAACTAATATCCTCAGCTCCTCCCCACCACACCTAATATCCTCAGCTCCTCCCCAACCCACCTAACATCCTCAGCTCTTCCCCACCCCACCTAATATTCTCAGCTCCTCCAGAACCCACCTAATATCCTCAGCTCCTCCCCACCCCACCAAATATCCTAAGCTCCTCCTGAACCCACCTAATTACCCTCAGCTCCACCCACCAATGTTCCCTCGAGTTTTTTTGTACTGAGCGGCCACGAACTCCTTTGAGCGACCTTTTCGTCCGCTGGCAAATTTTACAACAACAAATTTTGGAACAACTTTTAAAAAAGCAACCTTTACAACAACGACAGCAACAACAACAAGTTGAAATCATATATACAGTAATGAGATATTGGCACCCCACCATCTCAAAGCATGAGACAATCAGACAAGGTTCTGCTAGTTTAACATAACTTCCCTGCTTTTGGAATCTGTTCCTCTAGAAATGAAACCGTGCTTTATTTGCACTTTTATGGTTTTTATCCTGCGTTGCTACTTCTGATGATTTGTGAATCTATACCCCCAGATCCCTTTGCACCTCTACCCCATTGAGAATATTATTTTCCAAGGAGTAGCGAGGCTCCTTATTCCTGCTAACAAAATGCATCACCTCTCACTTACCCATATTGAAATTCATTTGTCATTTTCATGCATATACTGCACGTTTGTTTACGGTAGAATGTATTAAAAGGTTTTAGTTCGTCATGTACAAACTCTATTTCAAAAAATCCTTGTCAGAAATGACTGGGATATAAAAGAAATGCAGAATAATTAATTAGCACTTCAGAAACGTCACTCAGATACACATCGTCAAACAATCCAAAAGCCCAAGGTGAGCTGAATGAGACAGATCTATTCGTGCAATTTGTATTAATTTTAAAGTTTTCAACGTATTAGCCCATCCCTCATGTCACTATAGCAATGGCTGCACAATAAGCAGGAGCAGCGGCTTTCCTATGGCGCTGACGTGTTGTACGTCCAGATACGTAAACAGAATATTATTCATAATGCAACCTGAAAACCAACAAATACAATGTGCTGTAGTTCTTTAGTTCACAGTATTAATAAGATTTGAACAAAAACAGGTATCCGTATTTCCAACTTCAATCACTTCCATTAATAAACGTGATCTTGTTGAACCAGCACACCCCCCATGTAACATGTCAGAAATGCAGCACTTATTCACAAGTGCAGAAAAAGACATACACAATTTGCGTCACTGAATTTAAAACAAAAAGCAGGAAAAGCTATGATTTAACTCAAATAAATATTCATCATTCTTCCTGGACAAGAGAACCAATCAGACTCATTTCGAAATTTTACTAATATGTTGATGTAAAGATGTTAATTTACAAATTTCGCTTCCAATGTTTTTTCTCTCAAACATTCTCCACAATATTAATCCCTGCTCTTCTCATGAAAATTGTTGAATTATTTACGTACTTCCCAATTAAATAGCAGGAAACAAACTTCATTGTGCTCTCAATTTTCAATCTCCTAATTCAAACATTTATACCAAATCTAAATTTTACATTACCAGTTTAATCAAAGTAATTTGTGTGTCTTTCTCAATAAATTAATAATGGTTTCTTCTAAAGTAGCTTTCTAGATATTTCATACATGAATCCAGAGTTCTTGTTTCTATTAACGCTCCACTAAACATTTAAGAAGAAATCTATAGTTACGTTATTCCTGGGACTTGTTCAGACGATAGAAAGACAGACAAAATAAAATCGTTCACAACAGCAAAAACCAGCGATGCTGGAAATGAAATATAAACAGAAAATGCTGGAAATTCTCAGCAGGTCAGGCAGCATCTGTGGAGAGAGAGAGAGAAACAGAGTTAACGTTTCAGGTCTGTGACCTTTCGTCCGAACTGGAAAAAGTTAGAGATGTAACAGGTGTTAACCAGGTGCAGCGGCAGGATTTAACCACGGTTGCCTTCCACCATATCACAGACCATCCCTTGTGTTCCTTCCTCCCCTCCCGCCTTTCGCTGCCTCTGCACCTGGTTAAAATCCGTTACATCTCTAATATTTTCCAGTTCTGACGAAAGGTCACATACCTGAAACGTTAAATCTGTTTCTCTCTCTCCACAGATGCTACCTGATCTGCTGAGTATTTCCAGCATTTTATCTTTTTATATGATATAAAATAAAATTGTTTGTGTTTTACCCCATTTTGGTTTTCTTCCTAAACGTCTTAATGATATTTTTAAAAAGTCAATAAAAAGTTGTATGTAACTCCCCCCAAATCCATCGCTGCCTTCGCCTCCTCAACAGCATGGTTGCATGTTTGTGTGACGCTACTCACTTCAGTCAATCGTTCAAAATCAAATATTGAGAAATTCCAATTGTAAAATTGTTTAAGCAATGCAGAGCCTCCTTAAAAGCGTTCGGACTTCCGGACCCGCTTCAAACTTGTTTAGATGAGGGCAAAATTGATTCATCCTTCTTTCTTCCGTAATCATACCTGAAACTTAGGGAGAAAACGTGTTTTTAACTTAAAGTTTTTGTGAAAAGTTCATTAAAAATCTTTAAATTCTTTCTAGTCTCATTGCAGCTTTGACAGAAGAAGTTGCTCCAAGTTTCCTTTTCCCTCTTCAATGTTAAACATGCAACAATAAAATAAAATAAACTCCAACACCAAACGGAGCTCAAATAAGAAAGCGAATAAAGTGGTTAAACTTCCAATGAAGGCGGTGATGTTTTCTCTCCTCAGTCTTGGCGATGAGTTGGGATCAGTTCTGGAGAAGTTGTTCCCGCTATTTCTGCTGCCGTTCCCTCCGTCTCTCACAGACTCGGAGGTACAAACAGGGGCACAATCTTTTTTCCCGTCTCCCCATAACGTGATTTAAATAACTCTAATAAACTCTTTCAAAAACGGGACAACATCTGGCAAAATTTAACTGGAACTTACCGCGGGACATTCAATATCACTTTCCTGTATTTTTTCCGGCTTTAAACGGGGCCTGTAACTTGTTTGTTTTCGCCTCCTTCCAGCGGCCCTTGTACATGTGCTGCGCCTCCACCTGTGTTGTTCCAAAGTGCGGCCGCTGCTCAGTACCCGAGAACGGACTCCTCGCGCCTGGACCCTCACCTCTCTCTCTCTCGCTGTCTCCCTCTCTCTCTCGCTGTATCTCTCTCTCTCTGTCCCTCTCTCGTTCTGTTTCTCTCTCTATCGCCCTTTGCACTGTCTCTCTAACTCCCTCTCCCTCTGTCCCTCTCTCTATCTCTGTCTCTCTCTTTCCCTCTGGAAGAAACAACTATTAGATTCATAGATGAAGTTTGACTCTTAGAATAGAAATTAAAATGCAGTCAGCAACAAATGGGTGAAGTGTCAGCAAGGTCAATTAACAAACACCAGAATGATAAGAAGGTCGTAAAATGCAAGAAAACACGGGAGGATAGTCGTAGCTAGACAATAATGAACCACGAAGCCATAAAATGTCCTTAAAGAAACAACAAAACATTCCTCAGAAAGATAAGAGAAATACCTCGTCAGCCATGCAGAAAGAAGCAGTGAAGGATGTTTTCAGCACCACACTTGGGTTGCAGATGATTATAGGTGATTGGCATTAGATAGATCACAGCCCACCGAAATAACTATCAATATAGAGGGCTGAGAGAGGGAATCAGACAGCGAGGGGCGAAGGCTTCTTCGAGGTGGAAATCAATGCTGGCTCAGGCCTAACACCTTGACTAAGTTCAGCCTCTGAGGTGGATCAATGCTGGCTCAGCCCTAACACCTCCAACAGCTCGAGGGACGAATCAACAGAGGTGACTGCTGTTACTGGCTGCAGAAACCCGCTGAATCGAGATCTCCACGCTGCCTCATCAGACACATAACCAACCGTCCGTCCGGCCGTGGCATTCCTTTTCGGGAGTTGTAGATCGCTTTCTACTGTCACGGGTTGTATGTCTATTATACTCAGCTTAAACCATATGACATATCTGATTATGCTTTAAAACTGTGACTCTTTAATAAAAGCCTTCCAACTCCTAAAACCCTTTGAGTAATCTGTGTGTGGCCTGAGATCCGGATCTTGCAGTGGTGTCAGAAGTGGGATCACAGAATTAGGAGTTGTAAGGTTCTGGTCCGGACTCGGAGGGACTCGGTCAAACGCACGTGATCGTTGCTTAGACTGAGTATAATGTTTTATTCTCTCCGAAAGAAGGGAGCGGTAAAGAGCATGTTGATAGGTAAAACCAGAAATACAATGGCGTAGGCATATCATCGAGAATTATTAATAGACAGCCTGGCAGAAAAAGTCGTTTAGGCTGCGGCCACGGGCGTTCTTGGAGTTTTAGAAGATAGCAGCGGGAACTATGATTGCATTCTTGACTAGCTTTCGGCAGACATCCACCAAAACAAACTTAAGCTGAAGAAGGGCCGGGATCAGTTGGCGTACGGGGCACACCTATTTGCTGAGCAGCTAAATCTGGAGGCTAAAGGGTTAAGGGAATCAATGTGCCGGCTGCAGCAGGGCAACACCGAGCTCCGCACCCAGCTGTCCCGGGAGCACAGAAGATGAGAAAACACAGCTTACCCAAAGGAAGCTAGACCAGATCCTAGACAATGACATTGACTTACAGGCAGAGAACCGTAGGTTGAGGGAGGATTTGGAAGATGCGAGAGAGGCAGAAAGGGAACTGAATCGACAGCAAAGGTCCGCCTCCCCCGGGGCAGACCACGCCCTGTGTCTCGCAAAAACCCAACAGCTTCAGGCACAAATTGGCCAAGAGCGAGCAGTAGCGGCAGCTGTCTCCAAAATTAAACCGGCTGATCCCGACTCTTGTTGGGACGGTTTGGGACAGAGCCCTATTCCCTCTGCTCCCCCGGCTCCGCCTTCGTTGTTAGCGGGGAGGCAAGTCAGACAAGATGCCAGTGTGCGTGCTCACCTGATCAAAGGCGGAATCGGAGCCCAAGGAAGCAGAAGGCGAGGAGACCCCCTCGAGCACTAGCAGGTTAGAGACAATTACCCGACGGCCCCTTACTGCGGTCGAGGTCGGGACACTAAAAACTTACTTGGGAGCGTTGGGAGTCCGCACCGAACCACTCGAGCTCAGGCAGCGGTGGAGGATTTTTAAAATTACTCATCCAGAACGAGAAGGGAGCGACCTTAAACAGGTCCTCCTGGAGGCCTGTTCCACGGAACTGAAACAAGAAATGGGTCAGGGCACTTTAGAAGGGGGCGATGGTGAGGATATTGAGGCGGAGCTATGCCGAGTGTTGGGGGAGGGTAGCCTGGACTTCCACCAACTCCTTGCTAACACCAAGCAGGGCCCTGCGGAGAGCCCGAACACCTTCGGGCAGAAACTTCAAAATATGTTTCAGCGCACCAGGAGGGCGAGGGTAGGGGGGGGGGGGGGCGGAACAGGGGAACACTACGACAAACCGGGCTTCAAGACCCTCTTCCTTAATTGCCTCCAACCATTGGTCCGTAACGCATTAGGCGTTTACGTCTCTAAATACATCAACTGTGTAAAATTGCAGATTCGCAGCCAGGCTGCACAGGACCAGACCCGTGCCAGTATCCCTCAAGGCGCAGTAGCGGCCGTCGAAGGCCTGCTGTCTAACCAGAGGTCGGGGAGCCCAGAACACCCGCTCCGGGGAAAAACAGCTCAATACGCTGCTTTCGCTGTCACCGCCTAGGCCACTATGCCCGTCAATGCTACAACTCCCCAAGGCAGGTAGGCCCCGACAAAGCTGACCAGCGGCTTGAGAGAGTGGAGGCAGCCCTAGCCGCCCTAAACGTCAGTCAAAAAGTCCTACCGGTGATACAACAGCAGGGTGGGTCATTTCAACCACCGCCAGCGTTATGACTCATGTGGTTAACAGAGGGAGGGGAGGCTTCCCCTCTCCAACACGATGCACACGGGAGGCCGGTAGTCCGCAGTGTTGATTCGGGAGGCCACCAACAACTAATGCTGGTCGACTCTGTGTCCTCTGTCACCATCATCCACGATCCCACCCTGACCCCATTAAGGGTGTGCCCCAGCTCCTATCAGGCTTCAAAAATTCAACCCAGGCGACAATACAAGTGTCTCTTCCATTAGTATTGGACATAGGAGGGGCGCAGGTCGAGTTTCAAAACCCCATTTATATGTCCATGCATACCGGGCAGGGAATATTAGGCAGTGATGTGCTCGGCAGTCATCGGGCACTGATTGATTATGCCAACAATTGTATCTGGCAGAACCTTCAAAACGCACCCCTGACCCCGGTGTCCAGCGCGCACTCTGTATTCACGATTAAAAAATCAGAGGACGATGAACCAGTTACCTCTGCAGACCCGAAAGTCCAGGCGTTCCTAGACTCAGTCCCGGGAGTATTCGCGACCCACAAACATGATTGCGGGGGCATGACCGAACCCGAGGAGATTAACGGTCCGGTCCACGCCCCCGAAAAACCATACTCATACCCGGCCGGGAGCAGACCATATATTCTAACGATCATCGAGTCATTGTTAAAGCAGGGTTTTTTCCGCAAATGCACATTTACAACTAACTCCCCTGTCTGGCCAGTCAAAAAGCCGGATGAATGTTGGCGGATAACTAGCGACTACCGGAAGCTCAATTCAGTCACCCCCGCGTGCGCGGGGAGGGAGACACACACCGTACTCTCACAGATACCCAACACCAGCAAAGCCTTCTCCACCCTCGATGTCTCTAATGGTTTCTGGAGTGTCCCCGTAAGGCAGGAAGATCAGTTTCAATTTGCTTTTACCTTCGAGGATCAGAGCTATACCTGGACGTGCCTGCCACAAGGGTTCCATTACGCCCGCACCATTATCCACAAGCTTATGGCCGGGGCCCTGAAGAACTGTTCACCACCCTCCTGTTTGCTTCAGTATGTTGATGATATCCTGCTCGCTACCACAGGCCGCGCCGAGCATTTGACCCTCCTTCAGGAACTGCTGCAGCTGCTTTTAAAAGCCGGACGAAAGGTTCACCCGCGGAAAGCCCAGCTGGTGCAGGACTGTGTCACCTTTTTATGTGTCCGAATTGGAGCTTCCGGCATCAGCCCAGATCAGCATAGGATCGAAACCATTCAGCGCCTCCCACCTGCCCACTTCAGAGATCGCCCTGCGTTCCTTTCTCGGGCTGGTGGGAGACCAGCGGACTTTCATCCCACGATTTGCAGAAACAGCCGCGCCGCTCTATCAACTACTTAAAGGAAACGACGACCAAGTCCGACTCGGCTGGACTGAGGACTGTACAAATGCAGTGGCACTGCTGAAGCAAGCTGTCGCACAGGCTACGTGTCTGGATCCACCCAAGCCTGGCAGCCGCCCTATGCCAGGATAACCAGAGCAAACTATTACCCATCGCCTACGCCTCAAGGATCTTAAGATGGACTGAACTGACTTACTCTGCCTGCGAAAGACACCTGCAGGCCACCTTTTGGGCCGCCAAACACTTTACCTACATAACGGGGTTCAATCGAGTGATACTACACAGCCCACACACGCCACTAAACCTGCTGCTTCGGCCGGGGACACGCTAGTATTATCGGCTCGGCTGAGCCACTGGACATTGGAACTGACCCAGCGTGACTTGGAGGTCACTCCCAAACCAACTACCTTGCTGCCCCAACGACCGACCCCCGCACGAATGTCCCTTCCCCCGCTGGACTTCCACACCTCCGCGGTCCAGACAGAACCGATTCAGGGGGCACCGGATGTCTTTATTGACGGATCATCATTCCACAAGGATGGTAAACCTCACACCGGGTTCACCGTTATCCTACCGAGTGAGGTTATCCAATACAGCTGCCCCCCTCATTCTGCGCAATACGCCGAGGTGGCTGCCCTCGTAACCGCCGTTCAGGTTACCGCCTCCAAAGCATTAACAATTGGTCAGACAGCGCCTATGCTATCAACACACTGCTGTCGCTGCCGATGTATGCGCGGAACATATTTTGTACCAACGATGGTTGCATGCCACCTTGCTCCGGATAACGGACATGGGGTTACGGGGACGTACGGCACCTGTTTATGTGGGTAAGGTTAAGGCACATTCCCGGTACATAGAGCCGTTGGCTAGGGGTAATTCCACGGCCGACCAGGCCGCCAAGCAAGCTGCTATAAACGCATCGGCATGGGAACGACCCTGGGAACCCAACTCCCCACCCGTGGTAGCAATCAGCCCGGCCAAGGACCTAGCCTCCCTGCAGGCCATGTATGACCCTTACTCTATAGTCACTGCATGGCACCAGCAGGACCAGCCACTGCCGGCTCCAACACCATGGCGTCGCTCACCATCCTCTTCCAGGACGTGTTCAGCACCCTGATGCCCATCCTCATGTACGGTGACAACCCGGATTATTCCGTAACCTGTGTTCCAGCATCTATGAGAGATGAACTGTTTGATCTGTTTCACGGCCACCCGTTGGATGGGGGGGGGGGAGGGGTGGTGGGGGCATTATTCTACAAAGAGAAACACTCGACGGCCTGTTACCCCGGGTGTAGTGAGGACTTTGAAAACAGAGTCTACAGGTGCCTTGCGTGTCTTCAGCACAACCCAGGCACTACTACGATGGCTGCCATCACTAAACGGGCCCTGGACACATGTCCATATTGACATCATAGGCCCTCTAGCCACGGCGCCCCTGGCTTACAAGTACTGTCTGGTCCTGATAGACAAATTCACAAAATAGATTGAGGCCTTCCCCTGCAATGTCCACACCGCTCTCACGGTAGCAAAACTGCTATTGTGTGAGGTGGTCTGCAGGTGGGGAAAACCGATCCATGTGGATAGTGACAAAGGGTCACACTTTACCGAGAAAGACTTCATCGATCTCCAGAGACATATGAAAATCCCCCACAAACTACACATAGCACACCACCCACAATCATCAGGAGTGGTGCAAAGTGGGAACCGGACCCTTAAAACTATGTTGAACAAGTTTTGTGCATACCACCCCACACAATGGGCTAACATGCTGCCCATGTGCCTGATGGCGATAAGAGCAACCCCACAAAGCACCAGGGGTATTTCACCTTACCAAGCTATGATGGGGCGGCTAATGAGAACACCGGCCCACCTCCTCATTCCATCTCTCACCCCACTCCTGCAGCGGGCGGCCAACCAGACGTGGTTGGAATCAAGATAGAATATGTTCAGAGAACGAAAGAGTTCGTAGCCCAACAGACCGGGAAAAGCCAACAGCAGATAAAATGGTACTATGACAAAAAGGTTCGGCCATTCGAGTATCGGATTGGGGATGTGGTTATGGTCCTAATTTACCTAAGAAGGGAACATGCCTTCGAACCTAAATGGGTGGGTCCCTGCCCAATGAGAGACCGAGCAAGTCCCGCGGTATACCTGGTCCAAATCCCAGATAAGAGGGGGAAGAAAATGCCCAGGTGGTACCACATCAATCAGTTGAAAACTGTGAAAAGATAAACACTCCACATTTTCTGTTGTAGGTCACGGCACAGGATGGCTCCGCTCAAGAGTCTGATGGAACCGGCAGCAATCATCGGCATCATCCACCCGATGAATATCAACGTGAGACAAGGATTGATCCTGCGACCTACTAACGAGTCCACAGAGGACAACACTTGGACTATTCCAGAGGATGGGTGTAATATGACGTTCTATTATCATTGCTGCAGCTGGGTGAGGCCTTATGAGAACGGACCCCCTGTAGTATTGGCACGGGAGAGGGAGGGGCTAAAGGTAGTATGCCAATGTATTAAAGCTCGAAATAGCGAATCACCAAACTTCCAATTGGGAAAGGGGAGTTATGGAGACCGGGAATTCGGATTCGAGGATTCGGTCAGGATCACACCAGAGAGCGTGGGAATCCCCTACCTAGGGCAAAACCAGGACACACAAAACTGGCCAACATTGAGTCAGCGGCACAGAGGGATGATAAGATTTCTTAATGCAGGCCTCCTGGACCATCCAGGTAGCAGGCAGGGAAAGGTCCAACAGATTGCGATATATAAAGAGGAGAAGAGTCAGGAACCAAGCAGCACCAGAGTGAGGGAAATGCCCGCTGCTAGAGAAAGGGCCAAGGAATGGGTTAGTGGTCAACCGCACCTATAAGAAGCTGCACAATGACGTGAGATATGAGATAGAGCCCGTTCTACTCCACTTCAGGGACATCCCTCTCCTGCAGGGGCAGTGCCCCGCAGGATACCACATCTACTTCAATCAGCTGGTGGGAGAGACAGTGAGGGATTTCTTAGCAAAATACCAGGCACAGGATAACTGGGTATCGTGGGACGAGAAAAAGGTAACATGGGAAGTAAACATTACCAAAGCCAGGAGGAAATAAAGAACGAAAAGGGGATCAGGGGAGTGGGTCGGAATAGGGGCAGTGGCAGGGACAGCTGCCTGTAATCGGGTCGATGTAGAGAACATGTGGGATCACAACGAGGCAATGAGGAATCAATTAAAAGGGATTCCATCAGGAACAAACAAAGAAGGGCGGGATGTGATCCAAGAACTGTCCCAAAATCTCTTGACAATCAGAGGCGAGGTAAAGTTGTTCCAACAAATAGAAAAAACAGTTAATGAAATCATCAAAGATAAGGGGGAAGCAGAGAAAATCATATCCAGGGCTATGGTCTGTTCTGTTTATGGGAGTTATATGCTCTGCCGGATAGCAGTTGGACTCAGAGATATAGGAGACAATCGAATTCCATCCGTCATAAATGACAGCCTGATTAGTAGTTGGTTCTCCGGGCACAACTACACCAGAGGAGCCCGACAGCACGGGCTATCTTACCTAGTTAAAGGGATGGGGTTCAGGGAAGCGTGATGCCGGTGGTCTTGTGGCTACCTCGCCTCCAGGTAGAATGCCAATGGGAAGTATTCAAGGTAGAATCCATAGGGACGATGGACCGGGACACCCACACGTCATATGGTACTCCCCCCGCCCCATCCTGATCAACCAAGCTCAGACATTGGATAGCCCCAACACCGAATGCTGCTCCGATCGAGGTGGGGCCTATTTGTGCCGCTGTGATGTAAGGAACCCGGGAAAGCCATCATGTGGCTTCACCCTAGATCCAGAGTCGCCCACGGGGCCTGATAGCGCAAAATATACGTACCTCTAGATGGGGAAGTACTGAGTCACCACCAGTGTCGAGACGATGAAACATGGGAATCAGGAATGTCCCATCAGAGCCCTACATTCTGCTTTAAGACGACCCAAACAACCATAGGAGGAGGTCACGTCCTATTCCCCGTCTCAGCTCACAACATCACAGAACTCAGAGTTAACATTTCCATGCAGAACAAGGCGCTCGCGGCCGTAACCCAGTTCGGCCCCCCGATTCCCCCATTGTCTCTGAACCTCAAATCAATCTTAGAAAGAACTATCACCTCGGTAGTTCACTTAGTTAAAATGACCCAGCAGAATGAGGAGATGGAATCAGAAATCCAAAAGTTAGGGGAACGGAAGTGGTATGAATCAGTCAAGAATGTTAGCCAAACTCCTTGGTTAAGGATGCTGACCCTGTTCACAGTAGTAGGACAGGGATCCATACTGATAATCTTGGCAATACTGGTGTGCTACCTACGGCACCCAATTAAACGGATGGGAGACGAGCCAATAGCTTAGAATTAGCTCGAGTAGTTAAGAGTAAGTTGTTAGAACTCAATAAGGATATTTCCTTCTCAAAGAAGGGAATTGCAAGTAACAGCTATTAGAGTCATAGATGAAGTTTGACTCTTAGAACATAAATTAAAATGCAGTCAGGAACAAATTGGTGAAGTGTCAGCAAGTTCAATTAACAAACACCAAAATTATAAGAAGGTCGTAAAATGCAAGGAAACACGAGAGGATAGTCATAGCTAGACAATAAAGAGACACGAAGACATAAACTGTTATTGAAGAAACATAACAAAACATTCCTCAGAGAGATAAGAGAAAGGCCTCTGCAGCCATGCAGAAAGAAGCAGTGAAGGATGTTTTCCCGCACCACACTTGGGATGGAGATGATTATAAGTGATTGACATTAGTTAGATCACAGCCCACCGAAATAACTATAAATATAAAGGGCTGAGAGAGGGAATCAGACAGCGATGGGCGAAGGTTTCTTCGAGGTTGGAATCAATGCTGGCTCAGGCCTAACACCTTGACTAAGTTCAGCCTCTGAGGTGGATCAATGCTGGCTCAGGCCTAACACCTTGACTAGGTTCAGCCTCTGAAGTGGATCAATGCTGGCTCAGGCCAAACACCTTGACTAACTTCAGCCTCTGAGGTGGATCAATGCTGGCTCAGGCCTAACACCTTAACTAAGTTCAGCCTCTGAGGTGGATCAATGCTGGCTCAGGCCTAACACCTCCAACAGCTCGAGGGACGCATTAACAGAGGTGACTGCAGTTACAGACTGCAGAGACCTGCTGACCCGAGACCTCCACGCTGCCCCATCAGACATCCAACCAACCGCCCGTCCAGTCGTGGCATTCTGCTGCGGGAGTCGTTGATCGCTTTCTACAGTCACGGGTTCTATGTCTATTTTACTCAGCTTAAACCATATGTAATATCTGATTATGCTTTAAAACTGTAGCTCTTTAATAAAAGCTTTGCAACTCCTAAAACCCTTTTGGGTAATCTGTGTGTGACCTGTGATCCTAATCTTACAATGGGGAGAAATCCTCGTTCTTTTCGACATATTCTCATGGCATCTGACACCTCGGTTTAACGTCATGTCAGAAAGGCGGCACCGCCGACAGTGCAGCACTCCCTCAGTACTTACACTGGAGTGTCAGCCTGGATTATGTGCTCAAGTCTCTGGAGTGGGACTTGAGTTTGCTACCGCTGAACCACGGCTGACACCTAAACTCAGTTCAATCGGCTGGAGTGAAATGACGGAGATAAAGAGAAAAATGATAGTGGAGTAAAACTTCAACTAAGCGTCCAAGAATAAACCGGGCATCGTAATCGGCCGCCTGTTATAGAAACCGCCCGATTTATGTTGCCGTCGATTTCATAAGCAATGAAAATCAGGCCGTTTCTATAATGGGCGTCCGATTTAAAAAGGGATGTGCTGTTCGACCAGGATTACGCTGTGTCTGTTTAAAAGGGAAGTTCTGTCATTGGGTATTAATGTTCCTGTTTAACACGGGAATGATGTCGCTCCCGGAACATTCTGTGTCTATTTCAAACGGGGAAGCACATTCGCTGTCTGTGTCTGTTTCAAAGGAACGCGATTTGAGCTCTGCTGATCTGAGCAGGGAGGCACAAACTCTCCCTGAGTGCCATTGAGTCTCATAGATCATGAATGTTCCCGGCTGCATTCCAGACCTGTGCTATGTTAGTTCATCTCACTCGGAATGGGTCTGGACCGCACACAAAGCAGGATGGGCCCAGGAGCCAACCGCAGTCTGAGCTGATTTAACAGATCACACCCGGTGTGGTACTGGGCCCCACAGAACAGGAAATTCCCAGGCTTCATTCCCGCCGGGTGCTGATTTCGATTATCTCACCTAATGGGCTTCACAAAGAGTAGGAAGGGCCGAGGTCCCAACACTGGCCTGTGCTGCATTAGCTGGTCTCACTCAGCATGATATTGAGCCGCACAAAGTAGGTTGGGCCCAGGCTCCATCGCCGGCCTGTGGGATGTTACTTCGCCTCACTCGTGTGGTACTGAGCCACACAAAGCAGGTTGGGCACATGATTTATTCCCGGCCTGTAACATTTAATGTCTGGGTCCTTGTAGCAACACTCTGCGTCTGTGTAGGAGCTGCCTGGTTCCGTATAGGAACTTTCATGGTAGGTGTTGTCTGTGGCTAATTAGGACATGTTTGGTTCTGTGTACTTGATGCTGGAACTGTGAAAGGATCTGTCAGGTTCTCTGTAGTTGCTGTTTGGGCCTCGGTAGGATCTGTTTGGGGCTGGGTAGGAGTTTTCTGGGACTGGGTATGAGCAGTCTGGGACTTGTAGGAGTTGTGTTGTGGGAAAAAACAAAACACAAACTCACTTATCGTCCACGATACGAGAAGTCTTTAATACAAACTTGCAGGGGAGAGCTTTCGGTATCCCGAAGTCTCTCAATCTTACAGCAGTCGTGGCAATGTATTTATACATAATCAAGCGAAACTCGACAGTTGACAAGGAGGCTGACAGTTGCTCAATTGTTAACTACTGATCACGTAAGCTTTTAGCAGATGTATTCTGTCATCTTTGCCCATTGTCTCTGCAACGAGGTTTCATCTTTGCACATTGTCTCTATAACGAGGTTTCATCTTTGCCCATTATCTGTGTAACAAGGTTTCATGAAACACCTTTATACCAACTGTTACTTATTAACTGCTAACACTACGATTCTGTGTGCATAGCTAAGCTACCCATCATGCCTTGTAATTATGTTGGCAGTCTAATACATGGCTTCCAACATAGCTACAGCGTTTTACAACAACATTCCGATTAACACTGTGCTGCCCACATCAAGGTGGCTACGTCTGAATAGGAGTATCAGGGTTTATGTAATAGTGTCTGGGTCGTGTAGGAGCAGTATTCGTCTGTGCAGTAGCTGTCTGGGTCTGTGTAGCAGCTGTCTGAGACAGTGCAACAAATCTCCCGGTCTGTGTAGGAGTTGAACGGTTCTGTGTAGGGCCTGGATGTGTCTGTGCATGTGTCGGCCCTCCCTTGGTCTTAGTAAGCTCCCTTGGTCTGTGTAGGAGCTGTGTGTGTCTGTGTATGAGCTGTATGAGTCTCTTTATGTGTCGCCAACCCCTGGTCTGAGTAAGTTCCCTGGGTCTGTGTGGGAGCTGTATTTGGCTGTGTAGGGCTGCCTGGATGTGCGTAGGCGCCGTCTGTATCTGCATAGGGCCTGTCCGTGTCTGTGTATGTGTTGGCCCTCACTTGGTATGGGTAATCTCCCTTGGTCTATGTAGGAGCAGTCTGGGTCTTTGTGGTAACTACATTGGTCTTCATAGAAAGACTGACATCCCTTATTGGGCTGTGATTTGGTCAGAGTTCACAGCCTCCCCGTTCGCTCGAGCGCTTTGTGAGGGAGTTTTTCAGGTTTAAATTTACAGACTGGGTGAGTTGGTCATCAGGGGCAAGAGGAGCCTCAGAGACCCCGGGTGATATACGAGTGAAACTGCCCGGGCCCGGCCCTGAATGTGCGAATGTGGCAGAAAAAACGATGGACGGTGGAAGGTTGGTATGCTATGAACTGTCATTAAATCCCTCTCCCAATCAAAACTGGCCACAGTCACAGGATCGAATGGTCACTTCCGGGGCGGTTGTTGCGTCACGTGCTGTCTCAATGTCCTCTCACTGCCTTTGCTGATACATTGTCCAAATCTGAGGCCACCGGCCAAACTAATGCAGAAATTCCGCTGCAGCACTAGGGATGGGCACCTGCTGCCTCGATTATTTATCGTCCTAACAGCGCATTTACTGTCTGAGTTGAACAGTGCAGCGCTTTAGAAGACATGTAGAGAAGGCAAAGTCAGAGCTGTCTCGGTCGTATGTGCACTGGGTGTCAAGAATGACCAACACATGGTTTGATTATGGAAATGTCTTGAGTGTCCTTGCTTCCAGCAGCGGGCTCGTTGATCTAGTGGTCTGATTCTGGCTTTGGATCTAATCGCTGGATTATGCGAGAAGTCCCGGACTAGCCCTCATTTTGCACTCGACTTTTGATATTGAACTGCCGTTGAATCTTTTGGAAAGATGGAAGAGAAGTTTCCAAATCAATCCGCGTGAATCTCCAGCACTTTGGCAAGAGGGTCAGTGAAAATATTCCGGACGTCCCAAAGCGCTTTTCAGCCACTGAAATACTTGTGTACATCACTGATAAAATGTAGGAAACGCGGCAGCCAATTTGCGCACAGCAAGCTCCCACAAACAGCAATGAGATCAGGACCAGATAATCTGATTTTTGGTATGTTGATTGAGGGATAATATTGCCCAGGATGATTGCCGTCCCAATCTTATTTCGTTTGCAGACAGCCATTAAGGTAAATAATGATGAAGACTGGGGAGGACACATTTTTCACACCTACCCGCACTGATCACAAGATCCCCACCCGTGAGGAAGGCCATTCAGCCCATTCTAATTCAGCCCTCCAGAACAACCGTAGTCTTCACACCATTGCTTAATCCAGTTGTTTCCTAAATTATTCCAGGGATTTCACCACCATCGCTGCGCCTGGAGTCCATTCTAACTGTTGATCATTCTCCTGATATCAGTCCGAAAGAGTTCACTTTTACTTTGGAGCCTGTTCCACCTCGTTCTTTCACCCACAATGTAATTTAAACTTTTATTCCACACAAGTTGCTAACTTGTATATCTCTGTAATAACATGTCACAGATGCCCCCGATCTAGGCTGCAATATCCAAGGTTTCGATTTTAACTTCCATCGGGTAAAATTCCTCCTCGCGTGTATGTTTGTTCTACAGGATCGGAGTGTATCTGGTAGTGCTGCTCCCTCCTCTGGCCGCTCCGCGGTATTGCATTAGCTGCTCCCTCTGCTGGCTGCTGCGCAGTACTGCTGTGTATGGTTAAGCCTGGAACTACTTCTAGCTCCACTGCTTCTTGCTGTTTCACAACTGGAAGAGGAGAATGAAGAGTGGAGTTGCTTCGTGAGTAACAGATTTCCCAGAATAGGAGTGACATCTAATGTAGGATAAAGTTAAATGAGAAGGAAGACAACAGAATATAGGAAAAAAGGACCGAGAGTCGTCCTTTCCGCCTTCTATGTGCTGTAACCTTCAATTAGATCATGGCTGATCTGCACCTCACCTATATTTTTCTGCCTTTGCTCCATATCACTTGATCCCCTCAGCTAACAACACCTTGTCGATCTCAGTCTTGGAGCAAAAATTGATCCCAAGCATCCACAGCCTTTTCAGGGAGGAGTGCGTTCCAGATTTCTCCAAACCTTTTGTGAAAAGATGGTTTCGGATGTGACTTTTGAATGAGGCGGCTCTAATTTTAAGTTTTTTCTCCCTTGTACTTGATTCCCCAAGCAGAGGAAATAGTTTATCTCTATCTACCATTTAATCTTTTTATCACTTTAAACAGCAGGATCAAATCATCCCCCAATCTTCTAAACTCAAGGGAACAGAAGCCAAGTTTATACAACCAATTCTCATAATTTAACCCTGTACGCCTCAGTATTAATCTGGTAAATCTGCGCTGCACCGCTCCAAGGCCTCTGTACCCTCCCTGCGTGCGGTGCCCAGAACAGAACACAATACTCGAGATGTGGTCTAACTAGAAGTTTATACAACTGGAGAATATCTTCCTCCCCATTTTTTTATTCCCGCCCCTTGAGCTAAAGCCCAATGTGCCTTGGAGAGGCTGCAGAGGAGTGCCACTAGAATAATTCCTATTATTAAGCGTCTTAGTTATCAAGATAGGCTGAAGAAGTTGAGACTCTATAGACTTAACGTTCGTCTGTTGGTGGGTTAGAAGATGATAAAGTGAATAGATATTTTCCAGTTCACAGTTTGTTGCAGTTAAATATTTGAGGGAGGACCTGGATTGATGATGTTAAATTGGATAATTCCAGATGTAGTTCAGGTTTCAGGAGGTGGTTCTTACCCCAGAGAATAGTGGAGCTCTGGAACAATCTGCCGGCTGGGACAGTGGACATCGATTCGCAAAATTCCTTCCAGCGAGAGCGGGACCTGTTTTGGCTGGGGCCGAGATCACCTCTTACAAAGGTAGGTACTGCAAGGAATACAGGGCCTGGACTAGTTCCGATCGTCTAGATGGGTCAGAGAGGAATGTTGCGGAAGAAAAACCGAGATTGGATGGTCAGAGGTGGTGTCAAAGGCTAGTTGATAGAATATGGGTGGCCACTAAATGTTTCACTGGCTGTACCGTAATGTGGCCAGCGGCTTGTTGTTCTAGCGGTGCGATTCTCGCTATGGAATTTCACCACTCCTATGTGAGAAGTCTCGGGTTCAAATCCCGGACGAGCGCCATATGTTCCCATTTTAGTTAAAAAACATCAGTTTATGGCGCGGCGCAACCCATCGCGCCTCACACTTGCTGCAATATTGATGTAATAACAAGGACGGACGCCTTTAATGCGTCATTAATATGGCTCGAGCTATCTGTAATTTCAGGCTCCATGATCATAATTGATCATAAGCTGCCATTCAGCGATTCTGCTTTGTCAAAATTTCGACTCAAATTGAAAAAAATCTCGTTCGCTCCGGGTTTCCATAGCTTCCCAGGTCCCTGTTCTGTGCACAGGGATGATGGGTGAACGATTCTTGGTGCGAGTTAGGACAAGGACAGCAGAGTTTTGCGTGACCTCAGATTTACAGAGGATGGAAGGTGCGACACCGGCCAGGAGTGCATTGGAATAGTCAAGTCTAGAGTTATCAAAGGCGTGAATCAAGGTTTCAACAGCAGATGAGCAAAGGCAGGGGCGTAGTCGGACGAAGTTCCGGAGGTGGAAATAGGCGGTGTAGATTGATGGAGATGATATGTGGTCAGAAGCTCCTCTCGGCGTGAAATAAGGCACCTAGGTTGCGAATAGTCTGCTTCAGCCTCAGAAAGTTACCAGGGAGAGAGAGATAGAGTCGGTGGCGATGGAACGGAGATTTTGGCGTGGAGCGGAGACAATTGCTTTAGTCTTCCCAGTATATCGTTGGAAGACGTTCCCACTCATCGAGTACTGCATTGTGTAGAAGCAGAGTGACAACACCGAGGCAGTGGAGGGATCGAGAGAGGCAGTGGTGTGGTTGAGCTGGCTATATGTGGAAACTGACGCTGTGTTTTCAATTGATGTCACCGAGGGACAGCTTATAGATGAGGAATAGAAGGTGGCCAAGCATAGATCCTTGGGTGACACCAGAGGTAACGGTGCGGGTGCAGGAGCGGGAAGATAATGGGCCGAAAATTGATCCCGGGACCCGAGAGTACGCACTGCGTACTCTCGCGTATTCCCACTCCAATTGCCGGTTTTCTGCATGCCCTGCGCATGCGCTGAAAACCGGCAATTGCTCTTCTGAAAAGGGGGCGGGTCCTCGGTGCATCGCGTGCGCGCTACAGGCTGCGCGCACGCTGTGCACTTCATGCTTTGGACGCGCAAGTAAGTACTGAAGATTTTAGAAATGTAAAAAGGAGGAGTAAGACCCGCTTTTAAGAAGGTAAGTAGTGAATTAAGTATTTTTTTGAATTTTTTTTAACAGGTATATCTTTTTTAGAGACTTTAAAGACAGGTAAGTTTATTTTTATATCTTTTTAAAAGATTTTAAATTTTTTCAAAAATTTAATTTTTTATTTAAAATGGTTAATTTAATTAACTATACTTATTTTATTAATGTGATGGTTTTTTTTTAATTTAATTGAGGTTTAGCTGTTATTTTGGGGGGGTGTAAGATTCATAGATTTCACAGCCTGCTGTGAAACTTATGAATGGAAGATGGTGTGCTGCCATTGGCTCTAACTGAGTCACGTGATCCCACAGCTCACACGAATTCACTACGCCGCTGGGATACGCAAGCACTGCCCAGCTGATCTCTCGAACTTGAAGTTCGTGCGAGCTGGATCTGAAAAAGCACAAGCGAGGTGAGAGATCGCGGGAAAGCCTTACCCCCGCGGGAAAAGAGCGAGATCAATTTCTGGGCCAATATTACATTGCAAGTGATTCTCTGGTTACGACTGGATAGATAAGAATGGAGCCAGGCGAGTGCAGTCCCACCCAGCTGGAGACGGTGTGTTCGCGCTGGAGAAGCATGGTGTGGTGAACCGTGCTGCAGACAGTTGGAGAAGGGTGAAGTTTACCTTTTCTCACAATCGCATAGGATGTCACTTGTGACTTTGATAAGATCAATTTCGGTACTGTGCTAGGGGCGGAACTGTGATTGGAAAGATTAAAACATGGATCCGTTATAGATGGACACGGAATTGGAGGCGACAACACGTTAAAGAGGAAAGGGAGGGTGGAGGTGGGGCGGTAGTTTGTAAGGGCGCAAAAACCGCAATGAAAATATAAATAATAATAAGAGCCGAGTTTGGAATGAAAAGTGTCATTGCGAGTAATGGAACTGAACGAGGTTTGGCATGAATTTAATTTCAAGTTATGTAAACTGTATTTTCTTCTCTCTGCTGGACATTCTTTTCCCAACGCGTAGAATGATCGCAGCAGGAATCGAACCTGAGAATGTCATCAATCAACGTCTTACGCATTAGCGGACGGGGCTGCTCAGTTATTCTGTACGGATTCTTAAATCTTCACAAACTGTGACTGTCTTTGTTTCAGTTCTATTATCTGCGCGGCGCAGTTATCAGCGGCTCCTTGGTATCGGGGTCTGATTCTCGCTTTGACATTTTACTGATAAAATGCGAGAGGCCACAGTTTCCTACCCTATTCCCTGCTCTTCTACCTCTCCGGCTTCTCTCAGTCATTCTTCTGCTGCCCTCTGGAACTCCCTTTGACTCTCAACCACTCTTCAAACCTGCCTGAAACCCTAAACTTTTACCTCAGCTTCGGGCTCTAACCACCTTTAACCAAATCCTTCCTCCCAATCCTTCTCCTTTCTCGCTCGGGGCTCAGCTTCTCCCTCCTTGTGGAAGCTTGGAGCTGTTTCCCTGAGGTTTATCCCACGGAAGTGAGAGGATAGATTTATCTTCCTTAACTCAAATTATTATTCTGTTCCTTGACAGCAAAATGACAGAAAGTTTGATACACGTTTTAAAAATTGATTCTTTGGTACAACATTTAATGAAACTTCTTTAACTTAAAATGGTCACTTAAGCACCTTAATAAGACATTTAGCTCTGCCTTGGCCGAGAATTGAACCCGGGTCGCCCGCGTAGCAGGCGAGAATTCTACCCTTGGACTTATAATGCTTACTGAAAGCAATAGTTCAATTCTCCTGTCAAAATCTTGATTCTGTTATTGAAAGAATAAAAGACAAAGCAAAATACTGCAGAGTGTGGAAATTGAATTATTCAGAAAATGCTGTAAACACTCCGCAGCTCCGTTATCATCTGTGGAGAGGAATCACAGGGTTAACATTTCAGGTCGATGAGCTCTCCTCAGATCTAAGATTTTGCAGCAATCATTGCAAAGAATTGCAGGTAATTTAATTAAAATTGATATTTCCACGCTCTGGTCAGTGTGATTTTACAGATACAGTGTTATTTTGTTGCTTAAATTCACAAATTCTAAAATAAAGCTGGGAGTCCAAACCAGAAACTCCTCTTTACTGAACAGGCAATTAAAGCAACAAAGCCACGGAGCCAAAGCTACAGGTATTGCAGTTCCCACTGGTTGTGTTTCTCTTTCATTCTCCACCTCTGGGCCGTATCTGAAGCCGGGAGTTTGCGCTGCTTTGTGTCTGAGCTGCAGACTTGAAGATAAGTCATGCCCGCACAGCCAGATTAACAACGTGTAAAATGTGGAGCAGGCTTCTGGAACCAAACGGATTTACATATTTACCTCACAGTTTCGGCACATCTAGGAAAGAAGTCCAGTTTTAATAAGAAGGTCGTAGTTTTCTTGTTATACACTGGACACAGGCTCTGCACAAAATTATTGGCAGTTCTTATTTTAAGTATTGTGCAGTGTCGCCAAGCCGAGGGAAATGGGGATTTTTGATTACAAAGCGGGGGGCTCGTCGGAGTTTTGGATCCTCGCCTCTCGCATTTAAATCAGTGGATTATTCTCTGTTTGAAAGTCATACACCTAGATCACATCTTTCAATATTTCCGACTCTGTGTCTTGTCTCTCTGTGTTTTCCACTGATGGAATTCTCAGACTTCCTTCAACGCTCGAGGCTGATCGAACCCGCAGCACCATCAGAAAAGATAAAAGACAGAATGACGGAGACAGCAGGGAAAGTATTTCAGAAAAGGAAAATTCCGACTTTCAAAACGAATCTGGTGAAGTGAGGCTGATATTGTTGATTTGAAATATTTCGTGCATCAGGTGATATTGCTGCACATTGTATAAAACAGCGGGATTGGATGGACAGGAGCTGTACATTGTATAAGAAAGCGGGATTGGATGGACAGAAGCGGTACATTGTATAAGAAAGCGGGATTGGATGGACAGAAGCTGTACATTGTATAATAAAGCGGGATTGGATGGACAGAAGCGGTACATTGTATAAGAAAGCGGGATTGGATGGACAGAAGCGGTACATTGTATAAGAAAGCGGGATTGGATGGACAGAAGCAGTACATTGTATAAGAAAGCGGGATTGGATGGACAGAAGCGGTACATTGTATAAGAAAGCGCGATTGGATGGACAGAAGAGGTACATTGTATAATAAAGCGGGATTGGATGGACAGAAGCTGTACATTATATAAGAAAGCGGGATTGGATGGACAGAAGCGGTACATTGTATAAGAAAGCAGGATTGGATGGACCGAAGCTGTACGTTGAATAAGAAAGCGGGATTGGATGGACAGAAGCGGTACATTGTATAAGAAAGCGGGATTGGCTGGACAGAAGCGGTACATTGTATAAGAAAGCTGGATTGCATGGACAGAAGCGGTACATTGTGTAAGAAAGCGGGATTGGATGGACAGAAGCGGTACATTGTATAAGAAAGCGGGATTGGATGGACAGAAGCTGTACATTGTATAAGAAAGCGGGATTGGATGGACAGAAGCTGTACATTGTATCAGAAAGCGGGATTGGTAGGACAGAAGCGATACATTGTATAAGAAAGCGGGATTGGATGGACAGAAGCGGTACATTGTGTAAGAAAGCGGGATTGGATGGACAGAAGCGGTACTTTGTATAAGAAAGCGGGATTGGATGGACAGAAGCGGAACTTTGTATAAGAAAGTGGGTTTGGATGGACAGGAGCGATACATTGTATAAGAAAGCGGGATTGGATGGACAGAAGCGGTACATTGTATAAAGAAAGCGGGATTGGATGGACAGAAGCGGTACATTGTATAAGAAAGCGGGATTGGATGGACAGAAGCGGTACATTGTATAAGTAAGCGGGATTGGATGGACAGAAGAGGTACATTGTATAAGAAAGCGGGATTGGATGGACAGAAGCGGTACATTGTATCAGAAAGCGGGATTGGATCGACAGAAGCTGTACATTGTAGCAGAAAGCGGGATTGGATGGACAGAAGATGTACATTGTATAAGAAAGCGGGATTGAACGGACAGAAGCTGTACATTGTATCAGAAAGCGGGGTTGGATGAACAGAAGCGGTACATTGTGTAAGGAAGCGGAATTGGATGGGCAGAAGCGGTACATTGTAAAAGAAAGCGTGATTGGATGGACAGAAGCGGTACATTGTATAAGAAAGCGGGATTAGATGGACAGAAGCGGTCTGAAAGGACGGCTGATCGGCTGTGGGTGGCAACGAAAGCTCACGGCTTCGTTTCCAGAGACTCGTTGGACTCGGGGTTTGATTCTCGCTGGGGGGTTTAATTGATTGATATAGGAGATGTTCCCAGGTTCAAATGATGTCTTTTTGGCGTTGCAGGAGTTGGGATTGACATCTACAGAGAATGTTTGAGCTCCAGTGGACAGAATGCACAGGGTTTGTCGACGCAACACACGTGGAATAAAGAAAATATTTCAACGCGGTGCGCAGATTGAAGCTGAGAAGTTCATTAATCACAATTCAACTGACCGCATTGGCGATTCCCAGCCCTTGAATTACTTTAATGAACGAGTTGTGGTTTTGGTGCAAAAACTCACCAGCGAAACCCGACTAAAACCCACAAATTTTAAATGCCTTTTCGACCATCGACTGGAAGTTAACTCGCTATCCATTGCGCCAATTACGCATCAGGGCTCTGAATCTGTGAGTTTGTGCTTCTTTGTGGGTGAGCGGGAGACTTGAATATATGATGAGAAGGTTTTGCCTGTAAATCATTTACATCTCCTTCTTTTCCCGAACTTTGCACAAACGGCTAAACGAGCGGATCTAAAACATCGCTCCGAGAATCTCATCCGCTAAACAGTGAACATTGACTGTGTTTATTGTGAAGGGGTTCGATTTATTCAGACTCACATTTGGCGTGACCCGGGCGTGATTCGAACAGGCCGTCTTATGATCCGGAGTCAGACGGCTTCCCGAAATCCTGATGCATTTGAAATAACCCAAATGGAGGTGCTTCCTCTACATGGTGGCACTTTGAGACACAGTTTCATCAATTTTAACTGTGTGACAGATGACGACTTTTAAACCCCCGCCAGCTCCCGCGGGGTGTGAGACAGCCATGAGAAGCAGCATTCCCTGTCAGCGCCCATATCCCACTCGCTTCTGCCGCCTCATGACAGTGATCTACAACACATCCAATTACAGAGACAGGGCGCAAAGAATCATCGGGGAAAGAGGCATGGGCTCAAAATCCAAATCAGAGGGACAGGATCAGAGGATCTGTAAATGTTCTGGGGTGTGGACTTCGGTCAGAGCTGCAAACAAATAGTTGTAAGATAGAGGGAATCTATTTCGTCTGGTGCGAGGGTCCAGCACAAAGGGGCATAACCGTAAAATTAGAGCTATCCCGTTCAGGGATGGTGTAAGTAAACCATTGTTCACACAGAGCGCAGAGGAAATCTGGGCTGTCTCCCCCAAAACGCTGTGGAGGCCGGGTGTCAATTGACAAATTCAAAATTGAGACTGATTGATTTTTGTTAGGCAAGGATTTGAAGGTTTATGGAATCATCGCAGGTAGATGGAGTTCAGTCACAGATCTGCCATGATCCAATTGAATGGCGGAGCAGGCTCGAGGGACTGAATGGACCCCTCCAGTTTCTATGCTCCTATGACTGTAACTGGACAGAATCAGCTGCAAACACACGTTGCCTTTTATTTATATTTAACAGCATTAAGGGATCTGGAGCAAAGGGATGCAAACGGAGTTATGTCACATATCTAATTGAACGACAGAAGGACTCGAGGGGTTAAAGGTCCTACTCCTGTTACAATCCTCATTGTTGAAGAATAAGAGCACGAATGTAGAGATGAGTATCGCGATTTAAAAGCAGCGCCCGAACAGGGACTTCAAATTTTCACCGTATTTATGATTGACTTGGATGGAGCAATAGAGCGCTGGAGATCGTAGATTGAAGATCGCACTCAGTTAGGAGGCACCGTCATATTGCAAATGGGAACGGGAGGTATCAAAGGGACAGAGACAGACGAAGTAACGGGCAAAACAATGGCAAATCGAGTTCACTGTGTGACGCCAACAACTTTGGATCAAAGTAAGATAGTTCGGAGTATTTTCTAAATACTGGGAAGCTATTAACTGTTGAGGAGCAAAGAGGTTTGTGAGTCCCAGTTCAAACATCATTCTTAGCAAGAAGACGTGGAGCAAAATGCATTTGATAAAGTCCCACATAAGGGAATGTTAGCTAAAGTTGAAGCTCTTGGAAGTGAAGGCAAATTATTTTCCTGGTTAGGAAATCGGTTGCGCGACAGGAAACACTCTGTACGGATAATGATCAGGTACTTTAATTGGCAGGATATGACGAGTGGTGTCCCTGAGGGATCTCTTTTGGGGCCTCAACTATTCACCGATTTTATTAACGACTTACTTGATGGGATTGAGAGCCACACATCCAAGTTTGACGATGTCATAAAGATAGGCAGTATTATAACAGGTTAGATGGCAGCAAGAAATTTGAACAGATATTAATAGATTAATTGAATGAGCAAAACTGTGGCAAATTGATTTAAATATTCGCAAGTGTGATGTCATCCACTTCGAATCTAAAACGGAGAGATCAGAATACATTCTAAATGGTGAAAGGCTGGAACCAGTGGAGGTCCAAAGAGACTCAAGTGTCCATGTACATATATCATTAAATGGTCATGGACAGGTGCAGTAAAGAATAAAAAAGGCTAATTGAAAGGTGGTATTTATATCTATAGGATTACAATATAAGGGGGAGAAATTATGCCACAGCTCTACACAGCACTGGCTAGATCACACCTGGAGTGCTGTGTTCAGTTCTGGGCATCACACCTTAGGAAGGTAGCATTAGGCTTAAAAAGTGAAGCGTAGGTTTACCGGATTGATACATAGAGTCCAAGGGACAAATTAGAATGGGAGATTGCAGAAATTGGGGTATATTCCCTGGAATTTAGAAGCTTAAGTGGTGATTTGATTGAAGTATTCACGATATTAAGTGGAACTGATAATGTCGATAGAGAGAAGCTATTTCCGATGATTGGCCCCTCTAGGTGTAGGGGACATAGGCGCCACATTAGAACCAGGACTTTCAGGAGAGAAGTTAGGAAAGGCTTCTGCATGGAATGGGTGGTAGAAATTTGTAACACACTTCTACAAACAGCAGTTAAAGCTGGGTCAATTGTCAATTTTAAACATGCGATTGATAGATGTGTGTTAACCAAAGGGATCTGGAGCAAAGGGATGCAAACGGAGTTCGGTCACAGATCCAATTGAATGGCAAAAAGTGCTCGAGGGGTTAAAATGCCGACTCCTGTTGTTCTTCTCATTGTTAAAGGATCAGAGCACGATTGTGGAGATTAGTGTCGTGATTTAAAAGCAGCGCCCGCACAGGGACTTGAACCCTGGACCCTCAGATTAAAAGTCTGATGCTCTACCGACTGAGCTATCCGGGCACTTGTTCGCCAAATCTCACAAAAGTACTTTCATTGGCTGCAGTGCATCATTGCACCTGTTTCAAATTCCATTTTCTTGTCCAGTAATCCAGCCTGTGCAGCGCATTTCTCCCACAAATCCAAACTGACTGCCCCAAACCGGCTCCACTTCAGAAATATTCTCCCTTTCACAAACAACACGCTCTTGAGCAGCGGCGTCAGAGATGACAAGTGCCGATCCCAGATATCTGTATTGGATCTTCAACTTTTCACATTATTTATGATTGACTTGGTTAGAGCAATAGAGCGCTGGAGATCGTAGATTGAAGAACGCACGAAGTTAGGAGGCACGGTCGTCTTGCAAATGGGAACGGGAGGTAACAAAAGGCACAGAGACAGACGAAGTAAGCGGGCAAAACAATGGAAAATCGAGTTCACCGTGCGCAAGTGTGACACCATCCACTTTGGAATAAAGTAAGATAGCTCGGAAGATTCTCCAAATAATGGGAAGCTATTAACTGTTAAGGAGAAAAGAGGTTTATGAGTCCCAGTTCACAAATCATTATTAGCTAGTAGACATGAAGCAAAATATATTTGATAAATTCCCACATTAGGGACTGTGAGTTAAAGTGGAAGCTCGTGGAAATGAAGACAATTATTGTCCTGGTTAAGAAATTAGTTGCGAGACAGGAGACACAGTTAACGGATAATGATCAGGTACTTTAATTGGCAGGATATGATGAGTGGTGTCCCTGAGGGATCTCCTTTCGGGCCTCAACTATTCACCGATTTTATTAACGACTTGCTTGATGGGATTGAGTGCCGCACATCCAAGTTTGACGATGACAATAAAGATAGGCGGCATTATAAGCAGTTTAGATGGAAGGAAGAAATTTGACCAGATATTTCTAGATTAAGTGAAGGAGCAAAACTGTGGCAAATTGCTTTAAATATTAGCAAGTATGATATCATACACTTCGGATCTAAAAAGGGGCGTTTCGAATAGACTCTATATAATGGTAAGTTGGAAAAAGTTGAGATCCAAATAGACGTAAGTGTCCATGTACATATATCATTAAATGGTCATGGACAGGCACAGCAAAGTATCAAAAAGGCGAATTGAAAAGTGCTACTTATATCTATAGGATTACAATATAAGGGGGAGAAACTATGCCACAGCTGTACACAGCACTTGTGAAGTTGAAGTTCTCTCTAAAATGGCTTTAAGATTTAGGGATAGGGGTGGAATTGGATGTCCAAAGTTAACCACTGCTCTCAGGGCTTCTGTTTGCATTGAAAAGATATGGAACCTTCCTTCCAGCATCCCTATCGAGTCCACCTTAAATACTTCCCAAGGGCTCATCTTGCGTACCTGCGGCAAACACAGTACGACAGGAACGATTGGCTGACTGTCATAATCCCCATTTCCTCTCACTAAATATGCAAATCTCTGTTTTCTTGCTTCCTTTACATTATAGTTCTTATCATAATGGAGCCACTTCCTAATCATGGAATCATCGACAAATGAGGGGACTCGGTTATGTTCTATTTCACTTAACCCTGCCTTCACTTGGGCCATCATATAACTCCCATGAATTGAACATACCATAGCCCTTGAGATGTCTTGTTCTGTTTTACTAATCTCTTTTGTCGCATTGTTAAAATGATCCTGAATTTGTCTGTATATTTCTGTTTCGTCTCATGTGGTTATCAGCATATACTCTAATTCCTCTATGTTGTCTGAATCTCCCTAATTCATGTTAGTTGAATGCCTTTCAACTGTCTCCTCGTTACCTCGTCATGTTCCCACATAGTTTCTATATCTACCCTGTACAAGGCAGCGGTGCTTGCGGTGGTTCCTATCCCAAACCATTCTCCCAGGCCTCTCTTTGTTCACAAGTGGCTACTATTATGACCTGAAATGTTGACCATTACGTAAGTCTGTTCTACATCCCACGAACACCATCTGTCTTGGGCATGGTTCTTATCTAAAAAATCCTTGACCATTTTCCTCACCAAGTGATCATAATATCCACGGTGTCCTGTAGGACGTAACTTTCCGGGAAAGGGAATACCTGTAAAATTAAAGATTACCGGGATAATTTCGTACCGAGCATCATTATATAATTGTTTACAGGTACGGGTGACAACCAATCCGTTTGATGGTCCTTTTGTTACTAATGTGCATCTCTTATTTTTATGCTTCTGGCTTTTCCTTTGTAACCTTATCTCCTCTGTTCTTCCCCTGATTTCCATCTGTAGTATTTGTCCTTGCCGGGGTCTCTCTTTGTGTTCCACATTAAAACATCCCATCATTCCCCTCTGTCTTTTACCTATTTTGGGCCAATTCAGTGTATTCAAACTCTGTCCAAGATATGGGATCCCCACACTATTTGGTGTAATCTCAACCGCTTTGTCGAATCCGAAACCTAGATCTACAAACTTTCCTTTTCCTAATTGAAACTTAGGGGTTACTTGAACATTGTCTTTAGTACATAGACACACTGTTTTAATCGCTTCGCCCTCCCTGGCTCGTAAACAAGGGGTCCCATCGGTCGCATTATCGTGGTCACAATAACCACAGTAAACAGTCATAAAGCATCCATCTCCTGAAGCCGCTCCCCATTCCAATGATGACGTATCGTCGGTTGGCATCTTGACTCCTTTCTGGATGATGCTAAAATTCGAAGTCTGGTCGATACCAACGATCATCAGAACTCCCACTCAGCTTCTGAGTTCTGCCATTTTGGCCACCTGGAGGAATAAAGGGTGCAGTATTTATTCTTTCAAAGTCTTTAACTGATTGATATGGTAGCATTTAGTAACTTTTGCTTTTTCCACTCTCCCTTTAGGGTACTTAACCAGATACAATGTGGATTCACGTATCCAATATCGAATAGGGTCTCTTCCATTTGGGGTCAAACGCATTTTCCTTTGTCCCATAATTTAGTACAATGACTTTATGAACTATCTGATATTCAACAAGTCGAAACTTCTGATCAAAGTATTACTTGATTTGCTTTTTAGATTTCCTTACATGCTTTGCCACGTGTCGGTTAACTTCATCAATATACTCTACTGTGCGCTCGAACCACGAGTGGTTACATGGTTGTTGCATGATTGGGGTGGTGCCAGTCAAAGTTAGATGACCTGGAATCCTCATCAACCTCCCAGTCATTGCCTGGTAAGGTGATATCCCCCTGATCCTATGTGGCGTGGACCGAGTTGCCATTAAACACATGGGTAACATATTGACCCATTGAGTGGGGTGTTCTGTACTCAATTTTCCCAACATGGATTTATGTGTGCTTTCCCTCTTTCCACTATCCCGGATGATTGGGGATGATGAGCTATATGTAGCTTATGTTTAATTCCCATAATTTCCTGTAATTTGGGAAAAAAATACGTCACCAGTGAAGTGGGTGCCCTGCTTACTATCAACTTGAAGTGGCAGTCCCCGCCTACAGAACACCTCACTCAATAACAATCTGGCCGCAATTAGCGGGAAGGGAAGGCCTCAATCCATTTAGTGAACTCATTGATAACAACGAGGGTTTATTTATAATTGCCCTACGAAGGTGTGAGTGGAAAAATAAAATGAATTTGAACATGAGTCCAGGGCCCATCAGGGCCTGACTGACATCGAAGGAGGGCACAGTTGGAACAAAGGTTCTGCTGCAAACTCGGTATGCATCGGGAAACATATACATTTACAGTTTCCTTCATAACATGCCAACAGGCTGTGGAGGCAATCTTTGTGAAAGTGAGTTCTGCCGAGTAATGACCTCCTACAGGGTGGGAGTGGAATAGGAACTAGTGTTCTTCTGCCAGGTTTGGGGGCATACAGGCAACCGGGTACTTATCTGGGGCATTTTGATACATTAGTAATGGCTGTGAACCCTTTGTAGTAAGAAGGGTCTTGGGGGCCCATGCGGTGGGTGTCGGTAAGGGTTTACCTTGGTCATGCTAATTGATGACTATCTGATAGGGGCTTAACTCTGTCTGAAGGGAAGCCAAATCGAGAGCTTTGCTAACTGCAGCAACTGGAATTAGCTCCTCAAGTTGTAGAGGGTGAGGATCACCGGTCAGGGCTGCTTCTTTAGCAGCTACATCTGCCGCATTATTTCCCAGGGTGTGAGCGGACTGGTCTCTCTTGTGGGCATTAACCTTACCAATGTGACAAGGCTTTTGTCGTGCCTTTAGGGCCTGCCATATGAGATGTAACCATGGCCCATGGGTTAGGGCTTTGCCATCTGACGAGAAGTAGGAATTATTTTGGTAGAGGGGAAGGGACAGCATGGCATTGATGGCATAGGCAAAGTCAGACCAAATGTTTGTCGGGAAGCCAGAATTTTCTCGAACGGCAATGAGAATGGCCCAAAATCTCTGCATATTGGCTGGAGTGTTTGTTACTTTTAAACTTGAGAGTCTTCTCGGGTAGGACCACAGCACATCCTGTGTGAGGTGAGCCCTGTATGTGGTAGGAGGAGCCATCCACGTATACTTCAGATGCTCCTTCTATTTGTGACCGCAAAACAGGATGAGACTCAAAGTCTATTAAAGATAGCCGTCACTCGTACGCAAGCATCAGTGGTAAAAGAGTACAATGTTTGGAGGTTATATCAATGTCCCGTTGTAGCAGTTCTAAAGTCCATTTACTGAGGCGTTGGCATGAGATCAAAGAATTGCTTGGTTTGATAAGGAGGTTCAGTGGGGTGTGAGGGGAATGCAAGATAAACATAGAAACATAGAATCCAGGAGCAGGAGTCGGCCATTCGGCCCGTCGAGCCTGCTCCACCATTCAATACGATCATGGCTGATCATCCAAATCCAGTGCCCTGTCCCTGCTTTAATCCCCACAGTACACATATCCCACCCTACCCCCGTAACCCCACGTATTTAATTCCCCCTAACATATCCCATCACCCCACATATTTAATCCCCCCTAACACTAAGGGTCAATTTATCATAGCCAAATCAACCTAACCCACACATTTTTGGACTGTGGGAGGAAACCGGAGCACCCGGAGGAAACCCACGCAGACACGGGGAGAATGTGCAAACTCCACACAGACAGTCACCCGAGGTCAGATTCGAACCCGGGTCTCTGGCGCTGTGAGGCACCAGTGCTAACCACTATGCCACCGTGTTGATCCTCTGTAAGCCCGTAATGTAGGTAAAGTGTTGACTGGCCCCAAACGTCGCCAGTAGCTGGCGCTCATTGTCTGAACAAGTCCGTTCTGCCCCCTGCAAAACCCGTGAGGGCAATACGATCGGTTATAACCTGTGCAGTCGTTCTTGGCATAGGACCGCCGTCAGACAATGGTTGGTGGATGCGACATCGAGATGGAATGGCTGTGTCGCGTCGAGTGATATCAAACAGGTAGCTTGCACAAAAGCCTGTTCCAATTTCTTTACTGCAGCGATGTGATCTGGCCCCCACAAGGAGGACATTTGATCCTCTTTTCCTTTGAACAGTTGATAGAGGAGTTTTGCAAGTTCTGCAATAAAAGTAATAAAACTACGCTGGTATCCCACTATTCCCAAAAATGGGCGAAGCGCTGTCCTGGATACAAGAAGCGGGATTCGTTCAATGACCTCCATATTGTGCTCATCCGGACTTAGACATGATGAAATAAGAACATAAGAAATAGGAGCAGGAATAGGTCACTTGGCCCATCTAGTCTGCTCCGCCATTCAATAAGATTATGGCTGATCTTGGGCTCAAAGCCACTTCCCTGCCCGCTCCCCATAACCCTTCACTCCATTATATTGCAAAAATCTGTCTATCTCCACCTTAAATGTATTTAATGACCCAGCCTCCACGGCTCTCTGGGGCAGAGAATTCCACAGATTTACGACCTTCTGAGATCAGAAATTCCTCCTCATCTCAGTTCTAAAAGGGCGACCCTTTATTCTGAAACTATGCCCCCGTGTTCTAGATTCCCCCACGAGAGGAATCATCCACTGTGCATCTATCTTGTTGAGCCCCCTCAGTTTATTATATGTTTCAATAAGATCACCAATCATTCTTCTAAATTTCAATGAGTATAGTCCCAGCCTGCTCAACCTTTCCTCATAAGTCAACCCCCTGATCTCTGGAATTAACCTAGTGAATCGTCTCTGAACTGCCTCCAATGCAAGTATATCCTTCCTTAAATAAGGAGACCAAAACTGTACGTAGTACTCAAGTTGTCGTTTCACCAATACCCTGTAGAGTTGTAGCAGGACTTCCCTGCTTTTATACTCCAACCCCTTTGAAATAAAGGACAGCATTCCATTTGCCTTTTTGATGACTTGCTGTACCTGCAAGTTTACATTTTGTGTTTCATGCACAAGGACCCCCAGGTCCCTCTGAACTGTAGCATTTTGTAATCTCTCTCCATTTAAATAATAATAATTTGCTTTTTTATTTTTCCTGCCAAAGTGTATAACCTCGCACTTTCCCACATTATACTCCATCTGCCAAATATTTGCCCTCTCAATTAGCCTGTCTATATCCCTTTGCAGCTTCTTTGCGTCCTCTGTACAACTTGCTTTCCCACCCATCTTTGTATCATCCGCAAACTTGGCTACATTACACTCGGTCTCGTCACCCAAGTCATTAATGTAGATTTTAAATAGTTGAGGACCCAGCACCGATCCCTGTGGCACCCTACTAGTTACCGTTTGCCAACCGGAAAATGACAATTTTTCCCTCTCTCTGCTTTCTGTCAGTTAGCCAATTATCTATCCATGCTAATAAATTAGCCCAATTCCGTGGGCTCTTAGCGTATGCAATTAACTTTTATGTGGCACCTTATCGAATGCCTTCTGGAAATCCAAATACACGATATCCACTGGTTCACCTTTGTCCACCCTGCTCGTTACCTCCTCAATGAACTCCAGCAAATTTGTTAAACATGATTTTCCATTCATAAAGCCATGCTGACTGTGCTTGACTGCATTATGCTTTTCCAAACGCCCTGCTACTGCTTCCTTAATGAAGGACTCCAGCATTTTCACAACGACAGATGTTAGGCTAACTGATCTATAGTTTCCTGCTTTCTTTCACCCCCCTTTATTAAATAGGGGTGTTACCTTTGCGGTTTCTCTCCACATTCCAGGGAATTTTGGCATATTGCAACCAATGCATCCACTATCTCTGCGGCTACTTATTTTAAGACCCTGGAATGCAGGCCATCTAGTCCAGAGGTCTTGTCATCTTTTACTCTCATTATTTTACCAAGTACTATTTCCTTAGTGATAGTGGTTGTCTTTAGTTCCCCCCCTCCCTGTGGCCCCTGGAAGATCCATTATTGGGATGTTGTTAGTGTCTTCTACCGTGAAGACAGATACAAAATATTTGTTCACAGTCTCAACCATTTCCCCATTCCCCATTATTAATTCACCAATCTCATCCTCTAAGGGACCACCGTTTACTTTAGCTACCCTCTTCCTTTTTATATACCTGTAGAAGCTCTTACCCCACGGAGTGATCGTCACTCCCAAATAGGTAACCTGTTCCTGCAAAAGCTGAGCTTTTCGAGGGTTAATTTTCAAGCCTGCTCTGCTTAGCAGTGTTAAAAGTTCTTCTAACAGTTCAAGGTGTTCCTCGATTGTACTTGTAGCCAATAACAAGTCGTCGACATACAGAAGCAGTCTCTGGGGCTTAGAAAAAGCTTTCAGGATCCGTACCATTCTGGTATGGAAGGTGGTCGGGCCGTTGTGGAAGCTTGTGGCAGGCATGTCCACGTGTAACTCTGCTTCTCAAAGTTGAAGGCACATTTATATTGATCCTCTGTTCTGACGGGAATACTCCAAAAGCCATTCGCAATGTCTCGGGTGGAGTAGTATTTATAATATTTTGGGAGTTCTGATAATAAGGTCGGCGCATCCTTACCAATAGGGGCGCTCTTGGGCTTAATCTTGTTCAGACATCGGTAATCAATAGTGAGCCTGTCGCTATCGTACGGCTTCCGAAACGGCCAAGCTTGCGAATTGGTCGTGAAAGTGCCAGTTCTCAGAATCCCCTGTTTTAAGAGGGAGTCGATGACATCTCTAATATAGGGATGACTTTCTTTGGGAATTGGGTACTGCTTAATAAAGGAGTGGCGCGGGCCAGTAATCATCTCCTCACATTCCATTCGACCGCAGTCTTGCTTACTAGTGGCGAATGCGGGTGAGTGCGTTTGAATTAATAATTTGATTCGCTCATCTATGTGATCTAGTGCCTCACACAATCAGGTCCTCCTAATCGCAAATACGCATTGGGCATGCGGCCAATTGATCTACCTTGGTCTCCAGGGGATCAGCGGATATTGTCGCGGATGGTGGAGGTGGATTTCCTCGAATGGGACTGTACCGTTGGCCCTGTCTTCGAGGCTTCTTACAACATTCAGAATGTTGCCCAGGTCTCCCACAGTTGGAACAATTGCCTTTGAATCGACGTGTGCAGTGGGGTGCAGTGGACAGTTCTACCACACGAACAGGTTTTTTTGGTCTACACTCCTCCGTTGCAAAAGTCCATGCCTGATTGGTAATCTGGAGTAGCTCAGGCCACGCAGTCTCGGGCGAGACACTTTGTCCTGGAGCGCACCTAAATGAGCTCTCCAATATAAGATGGGATAGTCAGAGTCTGAAAGGCTTAGAGAGTGCTGAATTCTTAAAGTGCATCCAGGAGAGCTTTTTGAGCCGCTATGTAGAAAGTCCTACAAGAGAGGGGGCGGTACTGGACCTAATTCTAGGGAATATGGCCGGGCAAGCTGTAGAAAAGGCAGTAGGAGAGCATTTTGGTGACTGTGACCATAATTCTGTGAGATTGAAAGTAGTCATGGAAAAGGACAAAGATGGACCGGAGATAATGGTTCTAAATTGGGGGAAGACCGATTTTAAGATGAAAAGCCAGGATCTGGCCAAAGTGCTCTTGGATCAGCTATTTGTAGGAAAATCCACATCAGAGCAGTGGGAGTCTTTCAGAAAGGAAATAGAGAGAGTACAACGCCAACATGTTCCCGTAAAGGTCAAGGGTGGGACCAACAAGCCCAGGGAACCGTGGATGTCAAGGGATATACAAGAATGGATTCGGAAAAAAGGTAAGTTTTGGCAGATACAAAGGACTAAAATCAGTGGAAGCCCTAAACGAGTATAGAAAGTGCGTGGGGATACTGAAAAAAGAAGTTAGGAGAGCGAAGAGGGGGAATGAAAAAACACTGGCGGGCAAAATAAAGGAAAATCCCAAGATGTTTTATAATTATATTAAGGGCAAGAGAATAACCAGGGAAAGAGTAGGGCCCATTAGGGAGCAAAGTGGCAATCTGTGTGTAGCGCCGGAAGATGTGGATGAGGTTTTAAATGAATATTTTGCATCTGTGTTCACGATGGAGAAGGATGATGTAGGCATATCAATCAGGCAGGGGAATTGTGATACACTTGAACAAATTAGTATTGAGAGGGAGCAGGTATTTGCGGTATTAGCGGGCTTTAAAGTGGATAAATCCCTAGGCCCAGACGAGATGTATCCCAGGCTGCTGTGTGAGGCAAGGGAGGAGATTGCAGGGGCTCTGACACAATTTTTCGGAACCTCTCTGACCACAGAGCAGGTGCCAGTCGACTGGAGGACAGCTAACGTAGTACCATTATTCAAGCAGGTAAGTAGGGATAAACCAGGCAATTACAGGCCAGTGAGCCTAACATCAGTGGTAGTGAAATTATTGGAACAAATTCTGAGGGACAGAATTAGTCTCCAATTTGAGAGGGAAGGATTAATCAAGGATGGTCAGCATGGCTTTGTCAGGGGGAGATCATGTCTAAACAATTTGATTGAATTTTTCGAGGGGGTGACTAGGTGCGTGGATGAGGGTAGTGCAGTTGATGTAGTCTTCATGGACTTCAGTAAGGCTTTTGACAATGTCCCGCATGGGAGACTGGTCAAGAAGGTAAAAGCCAATGGCATCTATGGCAATTTGGGATATTGGATCCAATATTGGCTTAGTGGCAGGAGGCAGAGGGTGATGGTCGAAGGTTGTTTTTGTGACTGGAAGCCTGTGTCCAGTGGTGTACCGCAGGGATCGGTGCTGTGTCCTTTGCTGTTCGTAGTGTACATTAATGGTTTAGATATGAATGTAGGAGGTATGATCAGTAAGTTCGCAGATGACACGAAAATTGGTGGAGTGATAAATAGCGAGGAGGGAAGCCTCAGGCTACAGGACGGGAAAGACGGGATGTTCAGATGGGAAGAACAGTGGCAAATGGAATTTAACCCTGAAAAGTGTGAGGTGATGAATTTTGGGAGGACTAAAATGGCAAGCGAATACACAATGAATGGTACGACCCTAGGAAGGACAGTGTATCAGAGGGACCTTGGTGTGCATGTATTTAGATCCCTGAAGGCAGCAGGACAGGTAGACAAGGTGGTTAAAAAGGCATATGGGATACTTGCCTTAATTAGACGAGGTATAGAATATAAGAGCAGGGATGTTATGCTGAATCTGTACAAAACGCTAGTTAGGCCACAGCTGGAATACTGTGTGCAGTTCTGGTCACCACACTGTAGGAAGGATGTGATTGCATTGGAGAGGTAGGTTGCAGAGGAGATTCACCAGGATGTTACCTGGGCTGGAGGGCTTTAGCTATGAAGAGAGACTGGACAGGCTGGGGTTGTTTTCCTTAGTGCAGCGTAGGCTGAGGGTGGACCTGATTTAGGTGTATACAATTATGAGGGGCATAGATAGGGTAGATTGAAAGGAACTTTTCCCCTTAGTAGAGGGGTCAATAACCAGGAGATATAGATTCAAGGTAAGGGGCAGGAGGTTTAGAGGGGATTTTAGGAAAAACTTTTTCACCAGAGGGTGGTTGAAATATGGAACTCAGTGCCTGAAAGGGTGGTAGAGGCAGGAACTCTCACAATATTCAAGAAGCATTTAGATGAGCACTTGAAACGCTATAGCATACAAGGCTACGGACCTAGTGCAGGAAAATGGGATTAGAATGGATCGGGCTTCATGGCTGGCGCGGTCACGATGGGCCGAAGGGCCTCTTTCTGTGCTGTATAACTCTATGTCTATGACTCTATGACTCTATATTCCGTTTTTCCTCTCCTTATCAATTTCTTGGTCCCCCTTTGCTGATTTCTAAAAAGATCCCAATCCTCAGGCTGTTCGCTTTTTCTGGCAACTTTATAAACTTCCCCCTTTGACTTAATAATAGCTTTAATTTATTTTGTTAGCCATGGTTGGATCACGTTTCCTTTTGGGTTTTTATGCCCGAGAGGAAGATATGTTTGTTGCAAATTATGCTGTATTTCCTTGAATGTAGCCATTGTATGTCCACCTTCATACCTTTTAGTGTAGTGTCCCAATCTACCATGGTGTTCAGACTATCTCACTTTGATCTACCAAGAGGATATTTTCACTCCCAAAATGTCATTCATTTTACATGGTTTGCACTAATTATCTTTCAAATATCTTTGCTGTTAGTTTTCGTAAGCAAACTATAATACCTACTTAGCATTATAATATGTTATTAGTATTAAATATATCATTTAACAATTTAATCTTCACTCGCAGCCTGTGGCTGTTCGTTATCTGAGCTTATTCAAAACAGCTTTTTCAATCGCCTTGTGGCTACATTCGAACAGTCTTTAGCATTTCCATACTCACAGAGAATCATGGGGAAGATTAGTTGGTCAATGGCTACACTTGAATTTATACATATATGTTTCCCATCTACTAAGAATCTCTAATACCAGTCTTTCACACAACAGTGTAAATGTTACAGTTCATTGTTAAATTAGGTGTGATAACCAATACACAGGGTAAAACTGTCACATTTAATTGATAAATTGGACATGAAAAACCAATACACCGGGTAAAACTGATACATTTAATTGTTAAATTAGACATGATAACCAATACAACGGGTAAAACTGTTACATTTAATTGTTAAATTGGGTATGATACGCAATAAACCGGGTAAAACTGTTACATTTAATTGTGTAATTGGGTATGATATGCAATACACAGGGTAAAACTTCTACAATTAATTGTAAAATTGGACATGATAACCAATACACCGGGTAAAACTGTTACAGTTAATTGTGTAATTGGGTAAGATACGCAATACAACGGGTAAAACTTCTACAATTAATTGTTAAATTGGGTAACGCTAATCAATACACAGGGTTAAACTGTTGCATTTCATTGTTCAATTGGACATGATAACCAATATGCGGAGATGCCGGTGTTCGACTGGGGTGGACAAAAATGAGAAGTCGCACAACACCAGGTTATAGTCCAACAGTTTTATTTGAAATCACAAGCTTTTGGAGCTATCGATCGCCCCTTCCTCAGGTGAAGTAAAGAGATACAGAATCGCCAAAGCATATATAGATAGAGAACAATGCATGTGTTACTTACAAAAGCAGACGACTACATATAAATAACCCTTACTGTTTATCTGCCGAGGTGTGACAAAAGGCAATCAGGTCACATCAAAGACAAAGCAAGATACAACTGAGACAATGAGGTGGAGCCACAGTATGGGAAACGATAAACTTTAAATTTTTTACTTTTTTACTGGGAATCACATCTGTTTTAAGCCAACGACGACTCGAGTCTGGATCACGTCATGTATCGTGACAAAAAGCCAAGATCCCGGTTGAGGCCGTCCTCATGAGTGCAGAACTTGGCTATCAGTTTCTCCGCACACCACCTAATATCCTCAGATCCTCCACTACACACCTAATATCCTCAGCACCTCAACACCCCACCTAATATCTTCAGCTCCTCCCCGCCCCACCTAATATCGTCAGCTCCTCCCCACCCCACCTAATATCCTCAGCTCCTCCACACAACAACTAATATCCTGAGCTCCTCCCCACCCCACCTAATATCCTCAGATACCTCCCCACCCCTCCTAATATCCTCAGCTCCTCAGCACCCGACCTAATATCCTCAGCTCCTCCCCACCCCACCTAATTTCCTCAGCGCCTCCCCACCCCACCTCATATCCTCATCACCCCCCCCCACAGCTATATCCTCAGCTCCTCCCCACCCCACCTAATATCCTGAAATCCACCCCACCCCACCTAATATCCTCAGCTCCTCCCCTCCTCACCTAATATCCTCAGCTCCTCCCCTCCCCACCTAATATCCTGAAATCCTCCCCACCCCACCTAATATCCTCAGCTCCTCCCCTCCCCACCTAATATCCTCAGCTCCTCCCCTCCCCACCTAATATCCTCAGCTCCTCCCGTCCCCACCTAATATCCTCAGCTCCTCCCCACCCCACCTAATATCCTGAAATCCTCCCCACCCCACCTAATATCCTCAGCTCCTCCCCTCCCCACCTAATATCCTCAGCACCTCCCCTCCCCACCTACTATCCTGAAATCCTCCCCACCCCACCTAATATCCTCAGCTCCACCCCTCCCCACCTAATATCCTCAGCTCCTCCCCACCCCACCTAATAGGCACAGCTCCTCCGCACCCCACCTAATAACCTCAGCTCCTCCCCACCATACCTAATATACTCAGCTTCTCCCCACCACTCTTATATCCTCAGATCATCCGCACCCCAGCTAATATCTTCATCTACACCCCATCCGCTAATATCCTCAGCTCCACACCACCCCACCTAATGTCCTCAGCTTCCCCCCACCCCACCTAATATCCTCATATCTTCCCCACCCCACCTACATTCCTGAGCTCCTCCCCATCATCCTAATATCCTCTTCACCCCCATACCCCACCTACTTTCCTCAGCTCCTCCCCACCACACCTAATATCCTCAGCCCCTCCCCACCTCACCTAATATCCTCAGCTCCTCCCACCCCACCTAATATCCTCAGCTCCCCCCACCCCACCTAATATCCTCAACTCCTCATCACCCCACCTAATATCCTCAGCAACTCCCCACCTCACCTAATATCCTCAGTTTCTCCCACCCCACCTAATACCCTCAGCTCCTCATCACCCCACCTGATATGCACAGCTTCTCCCCACCCCACCTGATATCCTCAGCACCTTCCCACCCCACCTAATATCCTCAGCTCCAACACACCCCACCTAATATCCTCAGCTTCTCCTCACCCCATCCTAATGACCTCAGTTTCTCACCATCCCCCCTAATATACACAGCTCCTCCCCTCCCCACCTAATATCCTCAGCTACTCCCCACCCCACCTAATATCCTCAGCTCCTCCCAAACCCACCTAACATCCTCAGCTCCTCCCCACCCCACCTAATACCCTGAGCTCCTCCACACACCACCTTATATCATCAGCTCCTCCGAACCCCTATTAATATCCTCAGCTCCTCCGAACCCCACCTAATATCCTCAGCACCTCCACACTACACCTAATATCTTCAGCTCCTCCCCACCCTACCTAATATCCTCAGCACCTCCCCAACCCACCTAATATCCTTCGCACCTCCTAATATCCTCATCTACTCCCCACCCCACCTAATATCCTCAGCTGCTCCCAACACCACCTAATATCCTCAGCTCCGCCCCACCCCACCTAATATCCTCAGCTCCGCCCCACCGCTAATATCCTCAGCTCCTCCACATCCCACCTAATATCGTCAGTAACTCCCAACCCCACCTAATATCCTCAGCTCCGCCCCACCGCTAATATCCTCAGCTCTACCCCACCCAACCTAATAGCCTCAGTTCCTCCCAACCCACCTAATATCCTCAACTCCTCCCCACCCTCCTAATATCCTCAGCTCCCCCCACACCACCTAATATCCTCATCTCCTCCCCACTCCACCTCTTATCATCAGCTCCTCCCCACACCGCCTAATATCCTCAGCTCCTCCCCAAGCCGTCTAATATCCTCAGCTCCTCCCCACACCACCTTATATCCTCAGGTCCTCCTGAACGCACCTAATATCCTCAGCTCCTCTCCACCCCATCTAACATCCTCAGCTGCTCCCGACCCCAACTAATATCATCAGCTGCTCCCCACCCCAAGTAATATCCTCAGCTCCTCCCCACCCCACCAAATATCCTCAGCTCCTCCACACCCCACCTAATATCCTGAGCTACTCGCCAACACATCTAACATCCTCAGCTCCTCCCCACCCCAATAATATCCTCAGCTCCTCCCCACTCCACCTAATATCCTCAGGTCCTCCTGAACGCACCTAATAAACTCAGCTCCTCACCACCCCACCTTATGTCCTCAGGTCCTCCTGAACGCACCTAATATCCTCAGATCCTACACCCCCACCTAATACCCTCAGCTTCTCCCCACCCCAACTAATATCCTCAGCTCCTCTCCACCCCAACTGATATCGTGAGCTCCTCCACACCCCACCTAATATCCTCAGCTCTTCCACACCCCAACTAATATCCTCAGCTCCTCCCCACACCACCTAATATCCTCAGCTCCACCCACCACCCCTAATATCCTCAGACCCTCCCCACCCAACATAGTATCTTCAGCTCCTCCCCACAGGATCTAATATCCTCAGCTCCCCACCACCGCTAATATCCTCAGCTCTACCCCACCCCACCTAATGTCCCCAACTCCCCCCACACCACCTAATAGCCTCAGCTCCTCCCCACACCACCTAATATCCTCAGCTCCTCCCCACCCTCCTAATATCCTCAGCTCACCACCACCCCACATAATATCCGCAGCTCCTCCCCTCTCCATCTAATATCCACAGCTCCTCCCCACCCCACCTAATATTCTCAGATCCTCCACACCCCACCTAATATCCGCAGCTCATCTCCACACCATCTAATATCCTCAGCTGCTCCCCTCTCCACCTAATATCCTCAGCACCTCCCCACCCCACCTAATATCCTCAGTTCATCCCCACCCCACCGAATATCCTCAGCTCCTCCCCTCTCCACCTTATATCCTCAGCTCCACCCACCCCACCTAATATCCGAAGCTCCCCCCCACCCACCTTATATCCTCAGCTCCTCCCCACCCCACCTATTATACTCAGCTACTCCCCACCGTACTTATATCCTCAGATCATCTCCACCCCACCTAATATCCTCAGCTGCTCCCCACCCCACCTAATATCATCAGCTCCTCCCAACCACAACTAATATCCTCAGCTCCTCCCCAGTACACCTAATATCCTCAGCACTTCCCCACCCCACCTAATATCTTCATCTCCCCCCCATCCGCTAATGTCCTCAGCTCCACCCCACCCCAACTAATGTCCTCAGCTCCCCCCCACACCACCTAATATCCTCAGCTCCTCCCCACCCCACCTAATATCCTCAGCTCCTCTCCGCCCCAGCGAATATCCTCAGCTCCTCCCCTCCTCACCTAATATCCTCAGCTCCTCCCCACCTCACCTAATATCCTCAGCTCCTCCGCAACACACCTAACATCCTCAGCTCCTCCTCACCTCACCTAATATCCTCAGCTCCTCCCCACCACACTTAATATCCTCAGCTCCTTCCCACCCCACCTAATATACTCAGCTCCAACCCACCTCATATAATATCCTCAGCTCCTCCCCTCCCCACCTAATATCCTCAGCTCCTCCCCACCCCGCCTAATATCCTCAGCTCCTCCACACCCCACCTAATATCCTCAGCTCCTCCCCACCCCACCTAATATCCTCAGCACCTCCCCACTCCACCTAACAACCTCAGCTCCTCCCCACCCTACCTAATATACTCAGCTTCTAGCCGCCACTCTTATATCCTCAGATCATCCGCACCCCACCTAATATCGTCATCTACCCCCATCCGCTAATATCCTCAGCTCCACACCACCACACCTAATGTCCTCAGCTCCCCCCCACCCCACCTAATATCCTCAGATCCTCCCCACCCCAACTAATTTCCTGAGCTCCTCCCCATCATCCTAATATCCTCTTCACCCCCATACCCCACCTACTTTCCTCAGCTCCTCCCCACCCCACCTAATATCCTCAGCCCCTCCCCACCTCACCTAATATCCTCAGCTCCTCCCACCCCACCTAATATCCTCAGCTCCTCATCACCCCACCTGATATCCTCAGCTCCTCCCCACCCCACCTGATATCCTCAGCTCCTTCCCACCCCACCTAATATCCTCAGCTCCAACCCACCCCACCTAATACCCTGAGCTCCTAATGACCTCAGTTTCTCACCATCCCCCCTAATATTCTCAGCTCCTCCCCTCCCCACCTAATATCCTCAACTACTCCCACCCCACCTAATATGCTCAGCTCCTCCCAAACCCACCTAATATCCTCAGCTCCTCCCCACCCCACCTAATACCCTGAGCTCCTCCACACACCACCTAATATCATCAGCTCCTCCGAACCCCTACTAATATCCTCAACTCTCCCCACTCCACCTAATATCCTCAGCTTCTCTCCACCCCACCTAATATCCTCAGCTCCTCCGAACCCCACCTAATATCCTCAGCACCTCCCCACTCCACCTAATATCCTCAGCTCCTCCCCACCCCACCTAATATCCTCAGCACCTCCCCAACCCATCTAATTTCCTTCGCACCTCCTAATATCCTCAGCTACTCCCCACCCCACCTACTATCCTCAGCTCCTCCCAACCCCACCTAATATCCTCAGCTCCGCCCCACCCCACCTAATATCCTCAGCTCCGCCCCACCGCTAATATCCGCAGCTCCTCCACACCCCACCGAATATCCTCAGTACCTCCCAACCCCACCTAATATCCTCAGCTCCGCCCCACCGCTAATATCCTCAGCTCTACCCCACCCAACCTAATAGCCTCAGTTCCTCCCAAACCATCTAATATCCTCAACTCTTCCCCATCCTCCTAATATCCTCAGCTCCCCCCACCCCACCTAATATCCTCATCTCCTCCCCACTCCACCTCTTATCCTCAGCTCCTCCCCACCCCACCTAATATCCTCAGCACCTCCCCAACCCATCTAATTTCCTTCGCACCTCCTAATATCCTCAGCTACTCCCCACCCCACCTAATATCCTCAGCTCCTCCCAACCCCACCTAATATCCTCAGCTCCGCCCCACCCCACCTAATATCCTCAGCTCCGCCCCACCGCTAATATCCGCAGCTCCTCCACACCCCACCGAATATCCTCAGTACCTCCCAACCCCACCTAATATCCTCAGCTCCGCCCCACCGCTAATATCCTCAGTTCTACCCCACCCAACCTAATAGCCTCAGTTCCTCCCAACCCATCTAATATCCTCAACTCCTCCCCATCCTCCTAATATCCTCAGCTCCCCCCACCCCACCTAATATCCTCATCTCCTCCCCACTCCACCTCTTATCCTCAGCTCCTCCCCACCCCGCCTAATATCCTCAGCTCCTCCCCAAGCCGCCTAATATCCTCAGCTCCTCCCCACACCACCTTATATCCTCAGCTCCTCCCGACCCCAACTAATATCCTCAGCTCCTCCCCACCCCAACTAATATCCTCAGCTCCTCCCCACCCCACCAAATATCTTCAGCTCCTCCACACCCCACCTAATATCCTCAGCTACTCGCCAACACATCTAACATCCTCAGCTGCTCCCCACCCCACCTAATATCCTCAGCTCCTCCCCACTCCACCTAATATCCTCAGGTCCTCCTGAACGCACCTAATAAACTCAGCTCCTCCCCACCCCCACCTTATGTCCTCAGGTCCTCCTGAACGCACCTAATATCCTCAGATCCTATCCCCCAACTAATAACCTCAGCTTCTCCCCACCCTAAATAATATCCTCAGCTCCTCTCCTCCCCACCTGATATCCACAGCTCCTCCACACCCCACCTAATATCCTCAGCTCTTCCACACCCCACCTAATATCCTCAGCTCCTCCCCAAACCACCTAATTTCCACAGTTCCTTCCCACCCCTCCTAATATCTTGAGCTTTCTCCACACTCCACCTAATATCATCAGCTCCTCCCCACACCTCCTAAGATCCTCAGCTTCTCCCCACCCCACCTAATATCCTCAACTCCACCCACCACCCCTAATATCCTCAGATCCTCCCCACCCAACATAGTATCTTCAGCTCCTCCCCACAGGACCTAATATCCTCAGCTCCCCACCACCGCTACTATCCTCAGTTCTACCACACCCCACCTAATGTCCCCAACTCCCCCCAACCCACCTAATAGCCTCAGCTCCTCCCACACCACCTAATATCCTCAGCTCCTCCCCACCCTCCTAATATCCTCAGCTCACCCCCACCCCACATAATATCCTCAGCTCCTCCCCTCTCCACCTAATATCCTCAGCACCTCCCCACCGCTCAAATATCCACAGCTCCTCCCCACCCCACCTAATATCCTCAGATCCTCCACACCTCACCTAATATCCGCTGCTCATCCCCACCCATCTAATATCCTCAGCTGCTCCCCTCTCCACCTAATATCCTCAGCACCCTCCCCACCCCACCTAATATCCTCAGCTCATCCCCACCCCACCTAATATACTCAGCTCCTCCCCTCTCCACCTTATATCCACAGCTCCACCCACCCCACCTAATATCCGAAGCTCCCCTCCACCCACCTTACATCCTCAGCTCCTCCCCACCCCACCTATTATACTCAGCTACTCCCCACCGCACTATATCCTCAGATCATCCCCACCCCCATCTAATATCCTCAGCTGCTCCCCACCCCACCTAATATCGTCAGCTCCTCCCAACCACAACTAATATCCTCAGCTCCTCCCAGTACACCTAATATCCTCAGCACTTCCCCACCCCACCTAATATCTTCATCTCCCCCCATTCCGCTAATATCCTCAAATCCACACTATCC
>JASTWF010001599.1:0-70730 GCA_030390025.1 Squalus acanthias | reverse complement strand
CCCCCATCCTCCTCTCCCCTGACCCCCCATCCTCCTCTCCCCTGACCCCCCATCCTCCTCTCCCCTGACCCCCCATCCTCCTCTCCCCTGACCCCCCCATCCTCCTCTCCCTGACCCCCCATCCTCCTCTCCCTGACCCCCCATCCTGCTCTCTCCTGACCTGTCCTACAGCCACACTGCCTTGTTCCACACTTAGTCTGTAGCTCTCCCGTGGCCGACTCTCAGAGTGGACACTATCCTGGACAGTCACATTTAAAAGTTACATTGAGGTTCTCAGTAATTTGCATACAACACAGGTTGCTGATACCAACAGGGCTTGATGTTTTTATCCCTCAAGCACTTTAAAAGGAGCCCAGTCATTGCCCCAGTGCCACAAATTAGGTTTCAGCTCAGTGGGTAGCATTCTCTCTCTCTCTTTTGCCTCTGAGTCAGAAGGTTGTGGGTTCAAGTCCCACTCCAGAGACTTGAGCACAAAAATCTAGGCTGACACTTCAGTGCAGTGCTGAGGGAGCGCTGCACTGTCGGAGGTGTCATCTTTTGGATGAGACGTTAAACCGAGGCCCCTGTCTGCTCTCTCAGGTGGACGTAAAAGATCCCATGGCACTATTTTGAAGAGGAGCAGGGGAGTTCTCCCCGGTGTCCTGGGGCCAATATTTATCCCTCAATCAACACTCACTAAGGCAGATTATCTGGTCATTATCACAAGTTGGCGGAGTTATAGCTAGACCGCATATGCTGACTCAACTGAGACAAGACATTCAAACAGAACAAACCAGCAAATAACAATTAGATGCAAATGAGACTGAGCTGCCTCATCTTTTAGGCCTGGTTGGAGAGTGATTGTTTGCACTGTTTTAACTCATTGTTTACTTTACTTATCCTGTATTAGTCGACACTACAACCTGTAGAAGGAACAACCTCACACGTGACTGCTATTGGGCATTTAATCCATTTGGAAACAAATACCAGTTTGATTGTCAAATTAAAGGGAAAGTGTAATTGCACAGAATTGCGCCACAACTCCTATTTGTTATAAAGGGAATTGTTTGTATAACAAAGGCTCTCAGTTGCCTTTTGCATGTTTTAAACTTAAACTAAAGCTTTTATGCACAGATAGTTGGGATCAGCCTTTTTGTGTGGAAGAACATCTGATCACATCACAATGAGAAGCAGAGTTAACAATACTGGAGCATACTTCATGATGCCACATGGCGTTTCCACACCCACCTGCACTGGCAGTTTTAAGGAATGAACTGTGGACCACTAACATCACTCTTTACATTGATGAGCAGCCATTGTCTTCAGTCCTCGCTACAAACTCTGTTCCCTAGCCACCGACTCCATCCCTCTCCCTGGCAACTGTCTGAGGCTGAACCAGACTGTTCACAACCTTGGTGTCATATTTGACCCCAAGATGAGCTTCTGACCACATATCCGCGCCATCACTAAGACCACCTATTTCCACCTCCGGAACATTACCCGACTCCGTCCCTGCCTCAGCTCATCTGCTGCTGAAACCCTCATCCATGCCTCTGCTACCTCTAGACTTGACTATTCCAACGCACTCCTGCCCGGCCTCCCACATTCTACCCTACTTAAACTTGAAGTCATCCAAAACTCTGCTGCCCATATCCTAACTCGCACCAAGTCCCGTTCGCCCATCACCCCTGTGCTCGCTGACCTATATTGGCTCCTGGTTAAGCAACGCGTTAATTTTAAAATTCTCATCCTCGTTTTCAAATCCCTCCATGGCCTCGCCCCTCCCTATCTCTGTAATCTCCTCCAGCCCCACAACCCGCTGAGATATCTGCACTCCTCTAATTCCGGCCTCTTGAGCATCCCCAATTTTAATCGTGCCTTCAGCTGCCAAGACCCTAAGCTTTGGAATTCCCACCCTAAACCTCTCCGCCGCTCTCTCCTCCTTAAAACCTACCTCTTTGACCTAGGTTTTGGTCATCTGAACTAACACCTTATGTGGCTCGGTGTCAAATTTTGTTTGATAATCGCTCCTGTGAAGCGCCTTGGGACGTTTTACTACGTTAAAGGCGCTGTATAAATACAAGTTGTTGTTGAAGGTGGTTTAGGTGTGTATTGGCACAAAAGTAGTAATATAACTTGGGCGTCACAGCAAGACTGGTAACTTTACAATAACTGGCCCTTAAAAAAACCACTAAAAAGTACAGGTGTCAGCCATGGCTCAGTGGGCAGCACCCTCACCTCTGAGTCAGAAGGTTGTGGGTTCAAGTCCCAGTCCAGAGACTTGAGCACAGAAATCCAGGCTGACACTCCCAGTGCAGTGCTGAGGGAGCGCTGCACTGTTGGATGAGATGTTAAACCGAGGCCCCATCTGCCCTCTCAGGTGGACGCAAAAGATCCCATGGCACTATTTTGAAGAGCAGGGGAGTTATCCCCGGTGTCCTGGGGCCAATATTTCTCCCTCAATCAACATCACTAAAACAGATGATCTGGTCATGATCACATTGCTGTTTGTGGGAGCTTGCTGTGCACAAATATGAAAAAGTACTTCATTGGCTATAAAGCACTTAGGACATCCCGAGGTCATGCAAGGTGCTCTATAAATGAAAGTCTTTTTTCTTTTTACTGTTGTCTGCCTGTTTAACATTTAGGTGTATTAAATGATTTATTAGAATACACCACTCCTTTTATAAGTTCACGTCCTGGTTTCGGATATAATTAATTACTCCAATTGCTTGTAAAGGACTGTTTAGTGATAACGAGTTAAAAGTTTTCATCAATTGGCAGTCGTGAATGCAGTACAGCCCTTAAATCACAGGTAATTTGCACCTGTGGTGAAATTCTGCCCTGGACTGAAAGACTAAAGCTGGAGATGTAGGAATTATAATCAGTACTGGATAGCCACAGTTTAGGAGTTGGTGTAGTGGTGCCTCTGAGGCACTAAACTTGCTCCAGGATGATAGGCTTTGGGTGGCCAATCTTCCTGTTGGATTGCTTCTTTTCCATGGCCTGCTAGTTGTATTTATTCTGTTTGTATTAATGATCATGCTTGAAGGGGGAGAGGTAATGCTAGAGCTGTCTAAAACACTAGTTAGGCCGCAGCCAGAGTACTGCGTACAGTTCCGGTCATAGAAACATAGAAACATAGAATCTAGGAGCAGGAGTAGGCCATTCGGCCCGTCGAGCCTGCTCCACCATTCAATACGATCATGGCTGATCATCCAAAACCAGTACCCTGTCCCTGCTTTAATCCCCACAGTACACATATCCCACCCTACCCCCGTAACCCCACGTATTTAATTCCCCCTAACATATCCCATCCTATCCCCATAACCCCACATATTTAATCCCCCCCTAACACTAAGGGTCAATTTATCATAGCCAAATCAACCTAACCCGCACATTTTTGGACTGTGGGAGGAAACCGGAGCACCCGGAGGAAACCCACGCAGACACTACAGGAAAGATGTGATTGCACTAGAGAGGAGATTTATGAGGATGTTGCCAGGACTGGAGAATTTTAGCCATGAGGAAAGATTGGATAGGCTGGGGTTGTTTTCTTGGTAGAAGGATTAGAGGGGAGTTGAGGAGAACCTTTTTCACCCAGAGGGTGGTGGGGGTCTGGAACTCACTGCCTGAAAGGGTGGTAGAGGCAGAAACCCTCATCACATTTAAAAAGTACTTGGATATGCACTTGAAGTGCCGTAACCCACAGGGCTATGGACCAAGAGCTGGAAAGTGGAGATTAGGCCGGATGGCTCTTTTTCGGCCGACGCGGACACAATGGGCCGAATGGCCTCCTTCTGTGCCGTAAATTCCGATGATTCTATGATTTATTCTGTTTGTATTGATGATCATTTTTCAGCCCAGCAAGTTTGCATTGACAAATAAAAACACGACAGCCAACTGCAATTAACCATTTAAGTCGACACCACATGATGTGCTACCGGCCCCAAAAAACAGCTCCCAGGATGGATGGATGAGCAGTCTATGCTTTTCATTCACTCGGGAGAAACAATATTCCAGCTCTTGCAGGCCTGCTGTGCAGGGAATTCACACCTGGAAAGACTCTCAAAGGCCTAGAACTGTCATATCTTAGATTTGTCTGTATCCTTTATTAAAAAATATCTGACTAAGGGTGAGACGTTCCCATTAGAACAGCCTCTCGCTGCAGCAAGAGCCACAAGTTTCTGGCTCTTAGTTAGTGAATAAACCTGGTGCAGCGAAGCTCCACCACTACAACAATACAAAAGCAACATACTGCGGATGCTGGAAATCTGAAATACAAACAGAAAATGCTGGAAACACTCAGCAGGTCAGGCAGCATCTGTGGAGAGAGAAACAGAGTTAATGTTTCAGGTCGATGACCCTTCGTCAGAACTGGAAAAAGCTGGAGATGGAACAGGTTTTTAAACAAGTGCAGGGACAGGAGAGGGGGGAGGGGAGGAAAGAACAAAAGGGAAGGTCTGTGATAGGATGGAAGGCAGGAGAGATTGAGACAAAAGGGATGATGGTGCGAGGCAAAAAGGAGATGGTAATGGGACAAGAAACAAAAGATGGCTCTAGATGAAGTGTAAATGGCACTGGCAGAATGAAAGACAACTACTTGTCCCCTGACTCAGCAGGGAATGCGGAGTCAGGGGACAAGTAGCAGAATGGATAGCTAGCTGGCTTCAAGACGGAAAGCAGAGAGTGGGGGTAAAGGGTAGCTATTCACAGTGGCAGAAGGTGGGTAGTGGTGTACCACAAGGATCAGTGCTGGGACCACTGTTGTTCACTGTTTATATTAACGATTTAAACTTTGGAATTAAAAACACAATTTCTAAATTTGCGGATGATACCAAATTGGGGGGGGGGGGGGAAGATAGTCAATACTGAGGAGGACTGCAACAAATTACAGAACATTAATAAACTTGCAGAATGGGCATATAATTGGCAAATGAAGTTCAACACAGATAAATGTGAGGTATTACATTTTGGTAGGAAGAATAGGGAAATCACTTATTACTTGGAGGGTGCGAGTCTAGGTGGGGTCGAAGAACAAAGGGATCAGGAGTACAAATACACAAATCACTAAAAGTTGCGACACAGGTTACAAGGCCATAAAAAAAGCAAACCAAGCACTAGGGTTTATTTCTAGCGGGATAGAATTGAAAAGTAGGGAAGTTATGCTAAACCTGTATTGAACCTTGGTTAGACCACACTTGGAGTACTGCGTACAGTTCTGGTCGCCATATTATAAAAAGGATATAGAGGCACTGGGGAGGGTGCAGAGAAGATTTACAAGGATCATACCAGAAATGCGAGGGTATACCTATCAGGAAAGGATGAACAGGCTGGGTCTCCTTTCTCTTGAAAAAAGGCGGCTAAGGGGTGACCTAATCGAGGTCTTTAAAATTATGAAAGGTTTTGATAGAGTGGATAGAGAGAGAATGTTTCCACTTGTGGGGAAGAGCAAAACTAGGGGCCATCAATATAAGATAGTCACCAAGAAATCCAATAGGGAATTCAGAAGAAACTTCTTTACCCAGAGAGTGGTGAGAATGTGGAACTCGCTACCACAGGGAGTGGTTGAAGCAAATAGTGTAGATGCATTTAAGGGGAGGCTAGACAAGCATATGAGGGAGAAGGGAATAGAGGGTTATGCTGATAGATTTAGATGAGGAAAGATGGGAGGAGGCTCGAGTGGAGCATAAACGCCGGCATGGACTGGTTGGGCCGAATGGCCTGTTTCTGTGCCGTATATCCTATGTAACAAATTTTAAGCAAGTGCAGGGGCAGGGAAAGGGGGGAAGGGAGGAAAGAACAAAAGGGAAGGTCTGTGATAAGGTGGAAGGCAGGAGAGATTAATTGATAAAAGGTATGATAGTACAAAGCAAAAGGAGATGTTAATGGGACAAGTAAAGAAACAAAAGATGAGTCTAAAAGAGGTGTAAATGGGAATGACAGACTCATCAACAGCTGCCATGTGGAAAAAATAGTGGCAGAGGTTATGGTCTGAAATTGTTGAACTCTATGTTGAGTCCAGAAGGCTGTAAAGTGCCTAATCGGAAGATGAGGTGCTGTTCCTCGAGCTTACATTGAGCTTCGCTGGAACAGTGCAAGAGGCCGAGGACAGAGAGGTCAGAGTGGGAGTGGAGCGGAGAATTAAAGTGACAGGTGACCGGAAGCTCGGGGGGTCATGCTTACGGACTGAACGGAGGTGTTCCGCAAAGCGGTCACCCAATCTGCTCCACTACTGTTTGGGTGGGCCCATGGATCTGATGAAGGGTATGGATTTTTGGTGTAATTTGTTGCTGGCACCATATTTATGAAATAAGGGATCAATTCCTTGCTTTACATCATTCCGACATGAACATTATACTTTGGCAATCACCATTGATCTGTAAAGTTAATTCTACTAGAATTCAGTCATTCTTTAATGCAGATCTAGGATGGCTTGGAGACCCTACTTGGACCCCCCTACTTGGACCCATTGTACCATAGATCAGGCCACTCTCCGTCTGATTGGTGTTGTCTGAAACAGTTAGTGTTCAAGGAACAAAATATTTCATTCATTCATTCTCAGATATTTAAAAACCGATCAGAGTATAACCATCTTTGGGCAATACTTTTTTTCCCCAAATCATATCGGTTCCAAAATTCCAACAGTATGGAACCAAAATGCAGCATAAATTTGGGTCTGATGGCACTGCCAAAGGAGAGGTTATAGCAAACATACACACACCTTACATAAAACACTTGGTGCTCGAAACTCCCTCTCCAACAGAGGAACTATTTGAAAGGAGCAACTGCGGGGCTCCAAAGGCAGCTTTACGGAGAGGGACGAGAGTATCTCCAAGGAACCCCAAACATCACTCTCCATGTGGATCATGGCCATGTGATGGAACAGAGTCCCTACCAACATTTTGAGTTGTTGTTGATTTGTATTATTAGAGCTCTGCAAAAGGTCGGGTGAGCAGGTAAAAGTTCATCGGAATACAAGTCAGAAACAAACAAGAACCGATAACAAGCTCAGCAAGAACTGAAGAAATCGAAGTGGCCCGTGAAACTCTTTCCAGCAGTAAAGCCTAGAATAAGGACGAGCAAAAACCAACACGTGAAACCTGGGATTTCTGTTCAAGGAAGAGTCCTTAGTTCTGGGGGTAGGTGACCTGGTGGCACCCGTTGATGCACTGGAACGCTGTGCCCTCGGCAATCCCGTGTGATGTTTACAATTGCAGCTGACCGCAATGGTGATGGCGAGGGAAGTACTGAGCAAACAAGAGCCAATTCTTCAGCAGAAGGGAAACAACAAAAAAAAGAGGGCAAGTTAATCAATGAAAGGTCATCAACCTGAAACCGTCAACTTTGTTTCTCTCTCCACCGATGCTGCCTGACCTGCTGAATATTTCCAGCCTGTTCTGTTTTTTTATTCATCATTAATCAATGCAGTCTCCTGCTCATCCTGTACCTCTTGATTCATCTGTGCAACAGCAGCCCTACCAGAGACCTGCTCTGGACGAGCCATCATTCACTTGGTCAGGGAAATTTGTTGGTTTCTAAACATTTCCCCGCACCAGAATTGCTGCACAAGTTATACAACCATCACCATAAAATCTGGTATACAAGCTTCACACATATAGATCTATGTATACAGGGCAGCAACTTATATACACCAGTGCAACAATAGACCAAGTTATATAGACAAGGAAAGTACCAGATTCAGTGCCTGGTTTGTACAGAATTGGCTGATGTCCACAGGTGTGGTAGTGGAGACAACCCAATTGACATCAGTTAGGGAGGAGTGGGGGAGGGAGGTCTAAAGCAACCATTTGAGGGACGCAGCTCCCGATTGCTATCTCGTGCTCTAAGCTGAAAAGTGCAGTGTGTCGATGCTGGGCAAGAAAAAAAAGACTTGCTATAGCGCCTTTCACGACCACCGGATGTCCCAAAGCGCTTTACAGCCAATGAAGTACTTTTTTTGAAGTGTAGTCACTGTTGTAATGTAGGAAACATGGCAGCCAATTTGCACACAGCAAGCTCCCACAAACATCAATGTGATAATGACCAGATCATCTGTTTTAGTGATGTTGATTGAGGGAGAAATATTGGCCCCAGGACACCGGGGATAACTCCTCTACCTTTCTTTGAAATAGTGCCATGGGATCTTTTATGTCCACCTGAGAGCAGACGGGGCCTCGGTTTAATGTCTCATCCGAAAGATGGCCCCTCCGACAGTGCAGCACTCTCTCAGTACTGCCCTGGGAGTGTCAGCCTAGATTTTTGTGCTCAAGTCTCTGGAGTGGGACTTGAACCCACAACCTTCTGACTCAGAGGCGAGGGTGCTACCAACTGAGCCACTGGCTGACAGAATAGCAACTGGCTCAGCTGTGACACCGTCAATTAGTCCGCTGACACTGGCCCACATAGGGCAAATGATCAATTGGGCAATGCGCTGGGTGTAAGGGGCTAGAAACACCCAGAGATTACACCCCGGTGACGGGAAAAGACAAATTAGAGTGAAATAGCAACTGAAAATATGGGAGCCAGTCAATAGCAGGTTTTACAATAAATTATTGTTTTATTTCTATGAACAAAGTTGTGTACTGATATTCAATGCACAAACTGACATGTCTGTTAAACCAAGTGCATCACACCAGTGACCATGCATGACAGGAGCCATACATACCAGGGGCTGTTGCAAGGCGAGAATGCAATAAGCTTGCTCCTGGTTTAGTGTTCTACCGCAGACAGTGTCTGGCCAACAGCACTCCCAAGCAGAATGCCAAAGCTTTCACAATCGCCTTATCCATAAAGAACCTCAGTTATACACACAGTCAATAGTTTATTGTCTTATTCTAGGCATTCGATGTTAAAATGTATTCTGGAAAAGGTCACATAGCACAGACCATTCTTCATTAATAATTAACGGCTAGAGGCTTTCTCTGCCATTAATCACATTTGGGGACAATGACACTAACACAAAATGGCAGTAATGATATTCAGTCTTTTAACAGATTTTTTTTGTTGGATATTGCAAGGTTACAGTTAGTCAGAAAGGAATCCCTCTGATTGGCGAAAGACAAAGCATCCCTCAGATTTTTTATTTTTAAAAATTCGTTCCTGTGATATGGGCGCCGCTGGCAAAGCCAGCATTTATTGCCCATCCCTAATTGCCCTCGAGAAGGTGGTGGTGAGCCGCCTTCTTGAATCGCTGCAGTCCGTGTGGTGAAGGTGCTCCCACAGTGGAGAGCATAGGGAGGGAGTTCCAGGATTTTGACCCAGCGGCTGTGAAGGAACGGCCGATATATTTCCAAGTGGGGATGGTGTGTGACTTGGAGGGGAACTTGGAGGTGGTGGTGTTCCCATGCGCCTGCTGCCCTTGTCCTTCTAGGTGGTAGAGGTCGCGGGTTTGGGAGATTCTAGTTGTTCTTGTATCACACTGCAACAAAAAATACTACGAGGAAATCCCTTTTGTACACACACCAAAACCTGCAGCTGAATGCGAGGCAATGAAGTTTTTGTGCGTTTATCCAGGATTTAGGGGTAATCGTTGTAGGACCAGCTTTACCCCCAGATGTACACTGGCGTGCTAAAACCAAAACACCTTTTCATTCATTGAAAAAAATGGAATTCAACCCAGGTGGCAAGTTATTCCTTTCATTATGTCCCAAACTTTTATCCAAATTAAGGTGATTGCTTATAGGGACAGCTTCTTCCTGTGGTCATGACTCACCTAGGCCTCATTGGTCGCCATGACAATAGTTTTTTGGTTACAGATCATGGGTTATCTGATCATTTCTGTGCCAACTCCTTCCCGTGGTGACGTTTGTTCTCAATCGGGCAGTTGACTGGAGGTCATGAGTTGAATGTTGTGGGCTTGACAGGAGTCAACTTTCCTCTGGGAAGTTTACCCACAAGTCGGGAGGGAGGACACAGTACATAGACCACAGGGAAGCAGAGAAAAAAGGTTCTTTTTCAAAGCCTGATGTTCACCATCTACTCCATGCTTGTATGGCAGTTTGCCAATGAGCATCATCATCTTTAATAATACTTTCCACCTGGCACAGCCTTGAATATAAATAATTTATACACCACATGGCCTTAAAAATAAGACATGGAACAGACCACTTATCTCACACATGTGGAAAGTGGAATTTATTCCAGACACAAGGCCTCCCCTGGACCATTTCTCTCCAACTCCACCCCCACCAGGCATTCACGCTACCATACTCAAAAATCCCCTCCAGGGATAAGAACTGAATCTGAAGTGTCTCTGGTCAAAAAAACAGAACAATATTCCACTGAGTCGGATATCTTGGAGAGCACTTCAGATTGGCGACTTCACAAGATGAGGATAAAATGGGGGAGGAGGGGCAAAGGATATTGATAAGCTAACTAGAGTAATTTTGTAAACAGCCAAACTCAGGTTTTACATATGGCGAGTGATCAGTGAGATAAACGAAGATTGTTCCATTTATTTAAGATCACGTATTGTATGAATTACTTTTGTTCCTTCCGGAAAGTACTAAAAGGCGATGACTGTTCATTGACCTGGAGGCAAACCTTCATTCCAGCCTTTTAATTCACTTTTGCATTAGGTTCTATTTTTGGCCTTAAGGTTACGGGAGCTCTCCACTTCCGTGGAGGCGGCGAAGCCCTTGGGCAGTGGGCTGAGAAACAGCTCGCTTGTCCTGCTCAATACACAAGTACAAATCAGCCCGTGTAATATTTCCCAACAGACGTAACTAAACAAGCAACACACTTTAGGTAAAACAAGTGTCTCTTATTCTGGATAAGTGTTCAAGTGATTAAATCGCTTAAAATGATCAGCTCTTCCTCGCTCCAAAGTTCTCGGTGAACTATTCTCTGGAACTCGCTACCACAGGGAGTAGTTGAGGCATTTAAAGGGAAACTAGATAAGCACATGAGGGGGAAAAGGAATAGAAGGTTATGCTGATGAGTCAAGATCAAGATGAAGGAGGCTCGTGTGGAGCATAAACACCGGCATGGACCAGTTGGGCCGAATGGCCAGTTTCTGTGCTGTACCTGCTATGTAATATTGGAACCATCACATGATTCAATTGAAACAGGTCATTCAGTTTTCCCTGATAGTTTAGTCGATAAAATCTGTTTGTAACCAATTTTCCCTTTAAGCCGTGCGGCCGCATGGGCGCGCAGCTCTCTGGACCTCCCGTGCAGCCGGTTTGCCGGCTCTTCAATGAGGAAAAACCACGCACGTGCGGTATTCTGAATGGGCCGCGCAGCCCCTTAAAGGGGGCGAGCACCCAAAAAAAAGTGAACGGGAACATTGTTTGTAACTGAGCCATACAAAGTAGAAGGTCCCAGGTATGAATTCCAGTCCAAGCTAAATTAGCCCGTCTTAACTGGGATGCTAATCGCTGTTTTACAATGGGTTGTAGTGCTCTGGGCTAAGGAGGTCCCTGTTCCCGATTGTTAACCAGTGTCTCCTGCTGGAAAGTGTGCACGTTGGGAGGAGGGCAGGACTGAGCTTGGCTGCAATATCCCCATGATTTAATCGCCTGCCAATGTAAAAAAAAATGGCCGCTCGGGCAAGGTAGCAGAGGGCAACCAGCACCCGTAGAACCATAGCCCAGCAACCACCTTCAGGAGGAGGAGAAAAATGAGGGGATGGGGGCGGGGGCGGCAGGGGGAGGGGTGAGGAAATGGCAAAAGAAAGTTAATAGTTTAAAAAAATAGGCCACTTAATGGATTTCCTCCAATTGACTTGGTCTATATTATTAACGGCTCCAATTGAATAGGTGCAATATGTAAAAGTTTGGAAACCACAAATGCTACATGTTCAATTGTGCTACACGATTTTTGTTCTGTACAAAAATTCAGACTTGGTAACAAAAATGAAGAAACAATAAAATAAAGCAACTGAAGAAACAAAAAAGGAGACTGTACGTAGTGTTGTAGTAGAGCAGGCTCTTGCTACAAAAAGAACACTGGATCTTCCGCCATTAAAGGAAGAGCAATACCTTCCATACTGTTCTCCTCAGAGTCTTAGATGCTCATTATATATATATATATATATAAAAAATCCTTTAACTTACTGTTAAATTTCCTTACCCCTTTGGAGCAAACTGAAGGAACACAAAAGGCAACTCATCATTACTGCTTTCGAGTCTCACTGACTCCTTCCAGCACTCAAAATGCATGAACCATGATTGAGTTGTGTAAAGAGATGGTAGGTCACCAGCAAATGCCAATCACAGCCAAGTGCCTGGACAACATATGCCAGATCCTACCGTGAAGAACAATTTAAGTAATGAACAACTGAAACAAACTGGTAAAAAAAAAGAAATACAACTGCAATAACCAGAGCATTTTCTTAAAATATTTCATGTCAGCTGGATAGAAACCTCTCCTATCCAGTTCTGAAAATCCAGGAGGACCAAAGCTTCATTGTGAGCTGCAGCTCTTCACAAAAAAAAAGGTACCATCCAAGGTTTTCTCCGTCATCAAGGTGATATAGTCACTGGTGATTCAAAGTACCCATAATCCTGTTTAGCTGGTATCTTAGAAAGACACATGGCATTTGAAAGTAGAGCCAGAAGTGATTAACGTGTTCCTTTTGGTAGGGAGTGGCTCGTTCTGGTCTTTCGCAATTTTTGGGATATGTTCCGATAGGCCGAGTTCAAGTTCAGAATTTGCCCTGCTTCAGTCTGTCGATGTGGTAGCAAATCTTCAAGGCTGGCCCCAGCTTCAGTCCCATATACTTCATCAGCATGTCACTCCGTAGCAACAGCAAAGCCTTCCCATCGATTTCCTGTGATACAAAGTACAATACAATTGAACCATTTTTGTCAGATCAGTTCCGAGGTCAGCTGGTTTCATCCTGCAGCAGCTGTCTTCAGGGACAGGCAGCACAATTAACCCAAGCCTTGGATTAACTCGAGGGGGATTTTATACCGAGGGTGGGTCGCTGGGAGAGCGGCACTCTGGGAGAGTGGCACTCAAGTGAAGACCATTAACAAAAGGAGCACCATTTCTCCAGTTTTTCTTTCGAATTCTGGTACCAATCTTTACAAGGGGAAAGGACATTAAAATGGGAAGCTGGAGTACTGCACTGGTAGCTCTTGGAAAACCATGAAACATTGGGTCCTGATGCAATGGAGGATGGAATTTGGGTGATTTATATTAGAAATTAGAATATTGTGCAGGTGTTTCTAACAGTATTATCAGTGTTAAAAAAAAATCAGACACTTAGAGGTTGCTAAAGATCAAAGACATCCATTTATATTAAAACTTACAAGCAAGGCAACACCACATCACCTGACTTTATGCTTTTTTCAGCTAAAATTATGCTGGACGTCAATTTGGCATTGGCTGCTTCTGATGTTACCTCATTAGGAGTCATTGCATGTCAAGCCCGCAGGCGGTTTGAAGCCTGCCTTTCAACAACCTTGACTCTCGTGTCAGAAACCAGTGTAAAAATCGACCTATGGGAGGACAGGAACTAGAACGTCTCGCGTTGCGCAGAACAGCTTTGTTTTCCGAAAAATAAAAAAGGTGAAGAACATTTTAAAAATTCATTCTTGGGCTGTGGGCATTGTTGGCAAGGCCGGCGTTTACTGCCCATCCCTAGTTGCGGAGAAGTTGGTAGTGGGACTGCTTCCTGAACCGCTGGATAGTTGTTTGATACAGCTGAATGGTTTGCTAAAGTCACTTCAGAGAGCAGTTAAGAGTTAACCACGTTGGTGTGGGACTGGAGTCATATTTAGGCCAGACCAGGTTTCCTTCCCTAAAGGACATTAGTGAACTAGTTGGGTTTTTACGACATTCTGATAACGTCATGGTCACTTTTTGAAAAGAAACTGATACCAGCTTTCTATTTACAGATTGTTAAAATTAATTTCAAATTCTCCAAATGCCACGGTGGGATTTAAACTCACATTCTCGGGATCGTTAGTCCAGGTCTCTGTCTTACTAGTCCAGTAACAGAACCACTACCCTACCATACTCTGAAGAGATTATTTTTAACCCCATTAATCAGCCAATGATGACTGATTTTTATTTACAGGTCGCCATAAATCAACAACAGCTGCCAAACTGGTGAAAGGGGCACGAGATGATTAAATTGGGTGCAGTGTTTGTGGGGTGCATGTGAATCAGCAGTTAGCAATTAAGAACATAAGGGATCAAGCCGAAGGCTTTTATATAACTACGCAATCTTCACGTGTAAACATTTATGTGAAAGAAAGAAAAGACTTGCATTTCTATAGCGTCTTTCATGACCTCAGGACACCCCAAAGCACTTTACAGCCAATGAAGTACTTTTTGAAGTGGAGTCACTGTTGTAATGTAGGAAATGCAGCAGCCAATTTGTGCACAGCAAGCTCCCACAAACAGCAATGTGATAATGACCAGATCATCTGTTTCTGTTATGTTGATTGAGGAATAACTATTGGCCCCAGGACACTGGAGAGACCACCCCTGCTCTTCTTCGAAATAGTGCCACGGGATCTTCTACGTCCACCTGAGAGACCAGACGGGGCCTCGGTTTAACGTCTCAGCTGAAAGTCGGCACCTCCGACAGTGCAGCGCTCCCTCAAGTACTGGCAGACTAGATTATTGTGCTCAAGTCTCTGGAGTGGGACTTGTACCCACAACCTTCTGACTCAGAGGCGAGAGTGCTATCCACTGTATTTGTGTTGTCTAATAGTGACCAAGGATAAATGGTGTGTGTTACATCAAGGCCATGGCACATCAAAAAAAAGTATGATAATCATACTTGTAAATCCCTGAAAAATATTCAAAAACCACAGCCTATTAAGTATTCCACACTATCACTGAGACTCTTAGCATTTACAACAGATGCCTTTGACATACTCTGATATACCATGGCCTTGATGTAACACACACCATTTATGCTTGGTCAACATCAGACAACACAAATATTATTTATAATCAGTCTGTTGTATGTACAGCTGCCACGGAAAGTGTCATGGGGAGAAATCTGCAGGACACTCCAGAGTTTTAACTTTGCAGCAATCTTATTTCTTGCAGAACAAGTTGAGTAATTCTGAAAATCAAGGAGGATTATAAGCAAAGTTCCCATGAGGATCTAGCACACTTGGGTCATTTAAAAAGTTAAGTCATTCTTTTGTAAAATCAAGCACCCCCAAATGCCTCTAACCAGCATTCCCAGAAAAGATGAACCTTCAGTGATCGCCAGGCAATAACAAAGCAGTTTATTTGGATTTTAACCCTTTGTATGCTGCAGCGCGTTTACCTGTCGGGATGCAAGCTTGCATTGTCGAGAGCTTGAAGAAAAGCTACACTATTGATGGGCTTAAAAAAAAAACCTTTGCCATTTTTTTTTAGTGAATCAAAGCTCTTTGTTAAAAGTTGCTCCCAACTCCAAAAATGGGAGCCAGGAGGAAGCAGAAAGGTTAGACAAAAAGTTTAATGAGGAGTTTCCCTTTTTTAAAAAAAAGAGAAACAACATAAATTAGGTAGGGAGAAAAAGTAGAAATTAAAATGAAAATCAAAATAAGAGAATGTGAAAGAGGCGAGATTGGGAGAAGGGATGAAAGGACGATGGAGAATTGAAAACATATTTTTTATTAAAAATGTCTTCTAAATTATTATTCTTGCAGAGAGGGGGTAATCACAGTAACAAAGCCACTTCTGACATTTGAGCGGCTTTATTATTGTAAACTCTGCTGCCCCGTGTCCTAACTCGCACAAAGTCCCGTTCGCCCATCACCCCTGTGCTCGCTGACCTACATTGGCTCCCGGTTAAGCAACGCCTCGATTTAAAAATTTTCATCCTTGTTTTCAAATCCCTCCATGACCTCGTCCCTCCCTATCTCTGTAATCTCCTTCAGCCCCACAACCCCCCCGAGATATCTGCGCTCTTCTAATTCTGGCCTCTTGAGCATCCCTGATTATAATCGCTCCACCATTGGCAGCCGTGCCTTCAGCTGCCTGGGCCCTAAGCTCTGGAATTCCCTCCCTAAACCTCTCCACCTCTCTCTCCTCCGTTAAGACTCTCCTTAAAACCTACCTCTTTGACCAAGCTTTTGATCACCTGCCCTAATATCTCCTTATGTGGCTCGGTGTCAAACTTTGTTTGATAACACTCCTGAGAAGCGCCTTGGGACGTTTTACTTTGTTAAAGGCACTATATAAATACAAGTTGTTGTTGTAGTAATATTAGTGTGTGTTCGAGCATGACTTGGTGTGAGCTGAAAGATTATAAAACCAGAGACGGTCAATTCCCTGGACCTCACAGCTGTTAAGAGTTCCTTGTAGCCAGGATCCCTGGCACCAAGGGCAGTGGGGTCACGAGCCCTGTGCGGATACATTGCTGTACACGTACGTGCTTTCGGAATAGGTCTGCGTGAGGGCCCAGAGACTGTGGATCTGCATCTCGAACAAACTGCATCACATCCTCCACAGTCCAGCTGGATGGATCCCTGCTGATCAAACGGGGTGGATCTCGTGCCCCCATAAACCGGTCAGAACCTAGGAAAAGATCACAAAATAACGAGCTGTTATGGTTCTGCACTTTTTTTCCCCCAAGATTGCTCCCATTTATGAAGAACCCACAAACTTTGACTGAAGAATCTCAATTAGTTTTAAAGGGGGTGCAAGAACAGAGAGACCTGGGTGTGTTTGTGCACAAGTCTTTGAAGGTGGCAGGACAGGTTAACAAAGCATACAGGATCCTGGGCTTTATAAATAGAGCCAGAGTACAAAAGCCAGTAAGTTCGGCCTCGGCTGGAGTATTGTGTCCAATTCTGGGCACCACACTTTGGGAAGGACGTGAAGGCTTTGGAGAGGGTGCAGAAAAGATTTACTAGAATGGATCCAGGGCTGAGGGAATACAGTTACATGGATAGACTGGAGAAGCTGGGGTTATTCTCCTTGGAGCAGAGAAGGCTAAGAATAGAATCATAAAATGGTTACAGCACAGAAGGAGGCCATTCGGCCGTCGAGCCCGTGCCGGCTCTCTGCAAGAGCACTTCAGCTAGTCCCACTCCCCCGCCCTTTCCCCGTAGCCCTGCAAATTTTTTTCCTTCAGGTACTTATCCAATTCCCTTTTGAAAGCCACAATTGAGTCTGCCTCCACCACCCTTTCAGGCAGTGCATTCCAGATCTTAACCAGTCGCTGCATAAAAATGTTTTTCCTCATGTTGCCTTTGGTTCTTCTGCCAATCACCTTAAATCTGTGTCCTCTGGTTCTTGACCTTTCTCTCTATCTACTCTGTCCAGACCCCTCATGATTTTGAACACCTCTATCAAATCTCCTCTCAACCTTCTCTGCTCTAAGGAGAACAACCCCAGCTTCTCCAGTCTATCCACATAACTGAAGTCCCTCATCCCTGGAATCATTCTGGTAAATCTTTTCTGCACCCTCTCTAAGGCCTTCACATCCTTCCTAAAGTGCGGTGCCCAGAATTGGACACAATTCTCCAGTTGAGGCTGAACCAGTGTTTTATAAAGGTTCATCATAACTTCCTTGCTTTTGTACTCTATACCTCTATTTATGAAGCCCAGGATCAAAAGGGAATTGGATAAATACTTGAAGGGGAAAACACTGCAGGGATATGGGGAAAGAGTGGGGGAGTGGGACTGACTGGATTGCTCTTCGAAAGAGCCGGCGCAGACTCGATGGGCCGAATGGCCTCCTTCTGTGCCATATTATTCTATGATTCTAGTTACCTTCGAGGATGCTACAGAATGTGAATATTGTTGTGTCGGCTTGAATTTGGATCTCTTTTTTTTAATATAACCTTGTCGAAGCTGTCCCTTTGAACAGATGAATGAAGCGACAAAACAGTCACAATCGGAAGCCCAAAGCACCTCCTGGAGCACATCCAGGGAATGCGTTGGTTTCAAGGAACTCAATCAATTGTATTGGGAAAATAGGGAAGTGCCTAGAGTACATCATTAATTGGAAAAATAACACACACCGTGTAGCACAGCATGTACCAGGGATCAAACCTGTATCCGCCCTGATTAGCATGGCTGTGCACCAACTGTGTAGCATATCTACCTCCTGAGCCTTTGGGGGAGCCGGATGAGCCACTGTTAAGTTAGAGATAAAAAGAATTGTTATGGAAAGATAAATCCCACTGCTCGTACAGAATGGTCTGCAGGGCATCACTGTAGAATGAATTATGGGGCAGATATCTGGGATGGAGAACATACGCATGCAGTGCAGTAGACCCTCACTCAACACTGTCGAGAGTAAGCCAGATAATGGTCTCACTAGTTTTGATAAATAAAATACTGAATAATTTCAACGCAACCATTCTGTTTCCTAGAATTAGGGGAAAGACTTCTTTTGTGCAAAATTGTAGAAATTTACAGCACAGGAGGAGGCCATTCGGCCCATCGTGTCTGTGCCGGGTGAAAAAGAGCTATCCAGCCTAATCCCACTTTCCAGCTCTTGGTCTGTAGCCCTGTAGGTTACGGCACTTCAAGTGCCTATCCAAGTACTTTTTAAATGCGATGAGGGTTTCTGCCTCTACCACCCTTTCAGGCAGTGAGTTCCAGACCCCCACCACCCTCTGGGTGAAAAAAAGTTCTCCTCAACTCCCCTCTAATCCTTCTACCAACTACTTTAAATCTATGCCCCCTGGTTATTGACCTCTCTGCTAAGGGAAATAGGTCCTGCCTAGCCACTATCTCGGCCCCTCATAATTTTATACACCTCAATTAAGTCTCCCCTCAGCCTCCTCTGTTCCAAAGAAAACAATCCCAGCCTCTCCAATCTTTCCTCATAGCTAAAATTCTCCAGTCCTGGCAACATCCTCGTAAATCTCCTCTGTACCCGCTCTAGTGCAATCACATCTTTCCTGTAATGTGGTGACCAGAACTGTAACCATAAATGTGTTTATATAAGGAATAGCTTCCCCACACACATCGCACAGGACACAGCTTCTTGCTGAATCTTTAAGTATCTGTGTCCTGATCTACTGTGCTAACTTTGAATTTTCTAATGTAGACTCAGCGGACAGCTCATTATACAGGATAATCTCAGTCAGCCAGTGCGATTCTTGTGCGAGCATATGAACAATTCAGTATAATTACCCAGTTTGGACAGATTTGTCTGCTAAATTCAGCTCATTACAGAAGCTTTAAGCCAGAAATAAGTGGATATTAAGTGAATTCTACCAGGACCCATAGCAAGAGAGATAGAAATGAAAGAGAAATGAAGGAGTGATTTTTGTATTGACTGTAAATCGGGCATACAGTGACTCTCCCCTGGGGGAGTCGGTGTGGGACCCATCCAATTTTGATGGCCAGCCCAAATTAACATGTGCTCAGCAAGCTGCCAGCCTCTCTCTTGCTGTGCTGGGACAAAGAGTGGATGGCGGACTGCTGCAATATAAAAGCATCAGGGCAGCTGCCAGGAAAGAGGGATCAGAGCTGCATGACGCACTGATGATGATCACACACCAGTTGCACATTAATGGAGTGGATGCCCTTGCGTTTTATGAAGGCAGTGGGGGTCGTTTAAAAGGAGCCTGCAGGAGTGACGTGAAACAGTCATTGGCACCCTGGACTTGGGAACCCAATAATCTGCTGTGGCTCAGTGGGCAGCACCCTCGCCTCTGAGTCAGAAGGTTGTGGGTTCAAGTCCCACTCCAGAGACTTGAGCACAAAAATCTAGGCTGACACTCCCAGTGCAGTGCTGAGGGAGTGCTGCACTGTCGGAGGTGCCGTCTTTCGGATGAGACGTTAAACCGAGGCCCCGTCTGCTCTCTTGGGTGGATGTAAAAGATTCCACGGCGCTATTTTGAAGAAGAGCAGGGGAGTTATCCCCGGTGTCCTGGCCAATATTTATCCCTCAATCAACATCACTAAAACAGATTATCTGGTCATTATCACGTTGCTGTTTGTGGGAGCTTGTTGTGCGCAAATTGGCTGCCGCGTTTCCCACATTACCACAGTGACTACACTTCAAAAAGTACTTCATTGGCTGTAAAGCGCTTTGGGACGTCCGGTGGTCGTGAAAGGCGTGATATAAATGCAAGTCTTTTGTTTATCTGTGAACGCCAGAGCCCCATCCTGCTGCTTCCGGATGCCCCATGGGGGAAAAATGATGAACGTGTTTGGTCTAACAAACAAGGCCGTCATCTGCTTAATGAAAGCATGAACTGCAGACTGACTGATGTTACTGATTTCCCCGTGGCAGACTGGAAGGAGCTGGAGGCAAAGAGGCTCAGGCCTGCAGTGACCTTGACTGCAACAGGCAATGATTTGCCAACTCTGGCAGTTGGCTGCAGGTCTCGTTACAGGGTGTGACACAGCCTCCCTAGAGAAGTGAAGCTTTCTTATGCACCATTCTACAACAACTTGCATTTATACAGCGCCTTTAATGTAGTAAAACGCCCCAGGGCACTTCACAGGAGCGTTATCAAACAAAATTTGACACCAGAAGATATTAGGGCAGGCTTGGTCAAAGAGGTAGGTTTTAAGGAGCGTCTTAAAGGAAGAGAGAGAGGTAGCGAGACGGAGAGGTTTAGGGAGGGAATTCCAGAGCTTAGGGCCCAGGCAACAGAAGGCACGGCCGCCAATGGTGGAGCGATAAAAATCGGGGATGTGCAAGAGGCCTGAAATGGAGGAGCGCAGAGATCTGAAGGTTGTAGGGCTGGAGGAGGTTACTCAGATAGGAAGGGGCGAGGCCATCAAGGGATTTGAAAACAAGGATGAGAATTTTAAAATCAAGGTATTTCTCCGACAACTGCAGGTATGTTATCCTGGGCCTATAAACTCTGTTAAGAGGGCAAGGATTCCAGCAAGTAGAACTCCTTCTACAGGAAACTCTTTATTAACCGGCACCCAAATATCCGGAAATCTCTCTTAACCGGCAAAATTCTTGAGTAGGTAACCGGGGTTTTCCTTCATCTCTCGTTTAAAATTAACTTTAAAAAAAACCCCGAGGCGTTTGCCTTGTATCGGAGCGTGTAGATTGGGAGGGGAATGTGCAGCCCGGGTAGGCAGCGGACACGACAGATGGTCAGCTGGCGGTCCCCGGGGAGACGGAGCTCCGAATGCAGGCGCATGTCAATGTGTACGGGGCTCTCGTACGTTGGGAGATATAACTCTCCATTATCCGGACTTTTTGATTAACCGGCACCACGCCGGTCCCGTCGGTGCCGGTTAATAAAGAGTTTCCTGTATTTGGTTTCCCTCTAGCTGCAGCTCTGCTGCTGCTCCTCCTCTTGCCAGAGTGGAATTCCCAGAAGGACTCACACAAATAAGGAAATGTGAAGTCAGAAGCCCTTTAACAGTTTGGAATGATGTACAGCAACTGCAAACACTTACAGAATTGCGTAATGGTGATGACGTGCCCACAACAACAACTTGCATTTATATAGCGCCCTTAACGTTGTAAAACGTCCCAAGGCGTTTCACAGGGGCGTTATCAAACAAAATTTGACACCGAACCACACAAGGCGATTATTAGGGCAGATGACCAAAAGCTTGGTCAGAGAGGTAGGTTTTAAGGAGCGTCTTGAGGAGAGAGAGGTAGCGAGGCGGAGAGGTTTAGGGAGGGAATTCCAGAGCTTAAGGCAGCTGAAGGCACGGCCACCAATGGTGGAGCGATTGAAATCGGGGATGTGCAAGAGGCCAGAATTAGAGGAGCGCAGAGATCTCGGAGGGTTGTGGGGCTGGAGGAGATTACAAAGATAGGGAGGGGCGAGGCCATGGAAGGTTTTGAAAGCAATGATGACTATTTTAAAATTAAAAAAAAAACAGGGGTGATGGGTGAACAGGACTTGATGCGACCCCAAACATGAATGGAGGAAAATCTCTACAGCTTTACCCGACGACCTCCTTCAAATATTCCAGGTGAAACAATGATTTACTTATACTTCTCGCAATTTAGTATACTGTATTCGCTGCTCACGATGTGGGCTCCTCTACATTGGGGAGACCAAATGCAGACTGGGTGACAGCTTTGCGGAACACCTCCGTAAGGGTGACCCCGAGCTTCCGGTCGCCTGTCACTTTAATTCTCCGCTCCACTCCCACTCTGACCTCTCCGTCCTCGGCCTCTTACACTGTTCCAATGATACTCAACGTAAGTTTGAGGAACAGCACCCATAACCTCTACCTCTATGTTTCCTTTTTTCTCTCACATGGCAGCTGTTGATGATTCTACCATTCCCATTTATACTTCATCTTGTCCCATTACCATCTCCTTTTGCCTTGCACCATCATCCCTTTTGTTTTTTAATCTCTCCTGCCTTCCACTCTATCACAGACCTTCCCCTTTGTTCTTTCCTCCCCTCCCTGTCTCACACTTGCTTAAAAACCTGTTACTTCTCCAACTTTTTCCAGTTCTGACGAAGGGTCATCGACCTGAAACATTAACTCTGTTTCTCTCTCCACAGACGCTGAGTGCTTCCAGTATTTTCTGTTGTTGTTTCAGATTTCCAGCATCCGCTATTGTATTTTGCTTTTGTGTCCTTCAAATAATCGCTGGAAATGGCTGCCTCTCGACTGCAGTTGGTAGGCAGCAGCAGGGATTGCAGCAGCAATGTGGGCAGAGATGAAAATGGAATTGGGGATCCTAACTGTGGATTTTGACCCCAATTTGCAGACCCCGGTCTGAGCCTCCCACCTGTTTCAGGCAGGATCTCTGGTCACCAGGATCGAGGTCCACCTGAAAATTGGAACTGGCGGCAAATTGACGCATCCATAAGGGAGAGATTTTTGGTCCCGCTCATGCCCAGTTTTTAAGAACAGCAACGAAAATGGCCGAACAACACCACCCAATAATACAGATGGGGAAGGTTCCCAGTTTGATTCTCTTTCTGTATGGAGGTAGTTGACCTCACCCCAGGCAGAAAGAAAGAAAAACATACAAAATTCTTACAGGGCTTCACAGGTTTTTTTATTTATTTATTCGTTCCTGGGATGTGGGCGTCGCTGGCATGACCAGCATTTATTGCCCATTCCTAATTGCCCTCGAGAAGGTGGTGGTGAGCCGCCTTCTTGAACCGCTGCAGTCCGTGTGGTGAGGGTGCTCCCACAGTGCTGTTAGGGAGGGAGTTCCAGGATTTTGACCCAGCAACGATGAAGGAACGACGATATACTTCTAAGTCAGGATGGTGTGCAACTTGGAGAGGAACTCCCCATGCTGGGGAGTCTAGAACCAGGCGTCACAGTCTCAGGATAAGGGGTCGGCCATTTAGGACTGAGATGAGGAGGAATTTCTTCACTCAGAGGGTGAGGAATCTTTGGAATTCTCTACCCCAGAGGGCTGTAGAGGCTCAGTCGTTGAGTATATTCAAGACAGAGATCGATGGATTTTTGAATATTAAGGGAATGGGGATAGTGCAGGAAAGTGGAGTTGAGGTAGAAGAACAGCCATGATCTTATTGAATTGCAGAGCAGGTTCAAAGGGCCAAATGGCCTACTCCTGCTCCTATTTCTTATGTTCTTTGCATTTATATAGCGCCTTTCATGACCTCAGGACGTCCCAAAGTGCTTTACAGCCAATGAAGTACTTTTTGAAGTGTAGTCACTGTTGTAATGTAGGAAACGCAGCAGCCAATTTGCGCACAGCAAGCTCCCACAAACAGCAATGTGATAATGACCAGATAATCTGTTTTAGTGATGTTGCTTGAGGAATAAATATTGGCCAGGACACTGGGGAGAACTCCCCTGCTCTTCTTCCAAATAGTGCCATGGGATCTTTTACGTCCACCTGAGAGGACAGATGGGGCCGTGGTTTAACGTCTCATCTGAAAGACGGCACCTCCGACAGTGCAGCGCTCCCTCAGCACTGAACTGGAGTGTCAGCCTAGATTTTTGCACTCAAGTCTCTGGAGTGGGACTTGAACCCACAACCTTCTGACTCAGAGGCGAGGGTGCTGCCCACTGAGCCAGGGCTGACACCAGGGGCGCCACAAATAGCCTCAGACCCCTGGGCTGGGGAGGAAGAGGAGAAAACAGAAAGAATAATGAAAATTAACGAGCTTGGGTTCCTGCTCCTGATTCTATTCAGTGATATCTGCAGGAACGTGTGGTCACTGAGCGAGGATAAGAGTCAGACTAGGCTATGTTGAATAGCCTGCCAATATGCACTGTTTAGTCTTGTCTTCTTCTTCTTAGGTAGTCCCTCGGAACTGAGGATGACTTGCTTCCACATTAAAAATGAGTTCGCAGGTGACTGATGAGTCCAATGCGGGACCTACAGTCTCTGTCACAGGTGGGGCAGATGGTGATTGAAGGAGCAGGTGGGTGGGGTGCTTGGGTTGACTTGCGCTGCCTGCGCTTGGCTTCCGCTTGCTCCCGGCGAAGAGACTCGAGGTGTTCGGGGCCTTCCCGGATGCTTCTCCTCCACTTTGTGCGGTCTTGGGCCAGGGATTCCCAGGTGTCGGTGGGGATGTTACACTTTTTCAAGGAGGCTTTGAGGGTGTCCTTGAAGCGTTTCCTCTGCCCACCTGGGGTTCTCTTGCCGTGTCGGAGCTCCGAGTAGAGCGCTTGTTTTGGGAGTCTTGTATCGGGCATGCGGACAATGTGACCCATCCATCGGAGCTGATCGAGCGTGGTCAAAGCTTCGATGCTGGGGATGTTGGCCTGAGCAAGAACACGGACGTTGGTGCGCCTATCCTGCCAATGGATTTGCAGAATCTTGCGGAGGCAGCGTTGGTGGTACCTCTCCAGTGCTTTGAGGTGCCTGCTGTACATGGTCCATGTCTCTGAGGCATACAGCAGGGCGGGTATCACTGCTGCTCTGTAGACCATGAGCTTAGTGCTGGGTTTGAGGTCCTGGTCTTCAAACACTCGCTTCCTCAGGTGACCGAAGGCTGCACTGGCACACTGAAGGCAGTGTTGGACTTCGTCGTCTGCCCTTGTTGACAGTAGGCTCCCGAGGTATGGAAAGTGGTCCACGTTGTCCAAGGCCTTGTTGTGGATTTTGATAATCGGGGGGCAGTACTGTGTGGCGGGGGCAGGTTGGTAGAGGATCTTTGTCTTACGGATGTTTAGTGTAAGGCCCATGCTCTCGTACGCTTCGGTGAAGGTGTTGACGATGGTTTGGAGTTCGACCTCCGAGTGAGCGCAGACGCAAGCGTCGTCTGCATAATGTAATTCGACGACAGAGAATGGGACGACCTTGGATCTGGACTGGAGGCGACGGAGGTTGTATGTGAACAATGGCTACTTGTATGTGAACAATGGCTACTTGGGGTCAGGTAATAAAAGGTGACTGTTGAACTGTACCCCAGCAAAAGTCAATGGGCTAGAAATTTGTTATAGCCAAAAATAGGCAGTGTTTAGACTAAAAATGGTTAAGTAGCGCCAGTTGAAAATCGTCTAGGCTGCACGTAAAATTTGTCCTCACTCCTCACTAAAATGATTGCAGTCATGATTCTCTTCTAAAAGCTCAAGCTCATTGGCGTTGCACTGAAAACATGGACCAATATCGGGTGTAGTCTAAACACAAGTAAAGGGGAGGTTCACTGATGCTGCAGCACCTCATTCTCAGCATTGTTGGGTGTGCAGCTGCCTCAACAACCATAAGAAGGAGGACAAGGAGAAGGAGCACTTATTTACAAATCCTGATGGCAGATCTCCACCCCAGGGAGAGAGCCCGGAGGTTTTCCAAGGATGCTTTGGAGGCATTGCTTTTAGCGGTGGAGAGAGGGCGGATGGTCCTGTACCCCTCAACTGGCAGGAGGCCCTCGCCACAAGTCTGCCAGACTATGTGGAGGGAGGTGGCACACCACGTCATGGGCAGCACTGTGCTCCCCAGGTCCCACACCCAGTGCAGGAGGAAGTTTAACGAGCTCACACGGGTGGTCAGGGTGAGTGAAGGCTTCAACAAATGCTTACATACCACCATCTGTACCACAAGCTTCACACACTGCTCAATGCACCACACCCCCAGCACTCACCCACCGACAATCTCTACCTAGCAACACTCACCCACATCTCACACTTTGCACAGAATGACAGATATTCAACAACGGCAGGCACAAGGATCATTAGTTATTAGAATTCATGTGGTATGTTTATCGGTACATTTATTAAATGCGTTTGGAATATTTTGTGGTCTCTCTCATTTCAGCTTTGTGCCCAGGAGGACGCTGTGATATGGCGTGAGACAGAGATTGTATGACGGGGATGTGGTGAGCCACGGGGATCTGGGGTTTCATTCATGCGAATTGGAGTCTGATGAGCCGGTCACGGACAGCCCGTCCAGAAGGCTGATTGTCTTGCTGCCTCCGCCATCGCTCCTCCTCCCCATCCTGAGGCAATCCCGCAGTCCCCATGACTGTGAGGAAGTGTTGTGAGCAGATGTCCTTAAACAAATAATGAGTGACTTCTGCACTTGAATCAACACTCCCTGTCACCCAAAAAACTTGAAATAACTAAAGAAAGCTGTATCAGTTGCAGGAAGTAGCAAACAGGCACTGAAACTGCAAAACCCTGTCAGGTACAGCTGATTGGGGATGGTGCCTTTAAACATCGCTGCTGCAGCCTGCTTCCTGTTGGTATACGCCAGCTCTCCCTGTTGTTGTTCTGAGCTGTCGTTAAGGTGAGTGGCTATAACGAAGTTGGGAGCTCGGACGTCCAGTGAGCGTTGCACACTCACTGACGTCACGATCTCCATGATGGCGAGGTCCCTGGCGATTGAGTTCACCGGCAGCGCTACCGGTAACACCGATATGGCGCGCGGCGCTGAAACCGGCATCAGCATGTCATTACAGCAGTCAGTGGCATTTTAACGCCATCTTGTGGCGCAAACCACATGAATTTCTCTCCAATTTCTGGGGAAGTGAATTACTTAAAAAAAAAGTGCTGTCAATCACAGTAATGAACACGAGTCAATGAAAATAATGAAATGAGCACAGGAACTGGTATTATATCATTGTTAAGTAATTGTTGCTTCAGTTGTATACAAGAAGCATTGCCTGAACAAGACCTTTAAGAAGAAATAGCTTGATGAGCAGGACTTCCCAATGTCACTAAGGTGAACCTATTCAGTCACCAAACTCCACCAGTTAAACTTTAACAATAAGAACGTACACCTTTGGTTCAGATTGGGCAAGGTAGACTGGTGATGGGATGTAGATGCAACAACCTGCTAAGGGTTAGATACAGTAAGAACATAAGAAATAAGAGCAGGAGTAGGCCATATGGCCCTTCGAGCCTGCTCCGCCATTCAATAAGATTATGGCTGATCTGCCTCAACTCCACCTTCCCACACTCTCCCCATATCCCTCAATTCCTTTAGTATCCAAAAATCTATCGATCTCTGTCTTGAATATACTCAACGACTGAGCATCCACAGCTCTCTGGGGTAGAGAATTCCAAAGATTCACAACCCTTCGATCGAAGAAATTTCTCCTCATCTCAGTCCTAAATGGCCGACCCATTATTCTGAGACTATGCCCCCTTGTTTTAGACTCCCCAGCCAAGGGAAACATCCTCCCAGCATCTACCCTGTCAATGAGATCACCTCTCATTCTTCTGAACTCTAGAGAATGTAGGCCTAGTCTACTCAATCTCTCCTCATAGCACAAGCCCTCACCCCAGGAATCAGTCTAGTAAGCCTTTGTTGCACTCCCTCGAAGGCAAGTATATCCTCCCTTAGGTATGGAGACCAAAACTGCACACAGTAAGAAAGCAGAGAAAGAAGCCATGGAAGATTGGAGATGGGCAGCCAAGACCTTACCTCCAGAACTGAGCCGTCGCAAGGTCCCTGCGTTACTTTGTGTTAGGCTCGTTGAGTGGTGCAGAGGTCGATAGGCTCGGAACTCCCTGGAGTTTCTACTCATTGGGCTGGAGGGATTTACGGAATTAAGGGCAGAATCCATGGGATCCAGCCGGTGCTCTGTGGGTCCTGGGTGGCCGTCCTCCAGTATAAAGGTTTCAGCTGGAAAAATTATATCGGGCATCAAAGATTAGCTTCACTAATATACGTTGAAATTAATCTGGACTAATACAGGATTAGATTAGTTTTCTAAACAAAATGTAACTGTCCAGTAAAGTCAGGATAGAACTTGCCTTCTGAAGGATGTCGGTCGGTTTTTGGTAGTTTGGGTGATAGAGGTGCACTGTATGGTGGGGAGTCTTGCATGTACCTTTTCGTTCCTCTTCCGGGTCCCTGAACACCTCCCTCTGCTGATTCATTTTTGCCTGGTGAAAGATGAATGGCTATTTACTAAAACTATGCAAAGCTGTTATCTAAAAATGATTTGCTCATTTTTCTTTTTTGATAGCTGGAAGTCGCCTGCCTCCAGATCTTCCAACCCACCCTGTGCTGATACAAGTTAAGCTGCTTTTTGTGATGGCTCAACAGATATCATCCCTCTCTTCCATGGGGAGATCTCGACCAATGGGAAAGTCTCCTATTCAGTAGTGCAGTCAGCAAACTGACCAAATTCACCTCTTCACCCAAGCCACAGCAGAGATTTGTAGGGCTTCCTTCGTGGCTCAGTTGGTACGTTGGATGCATAGTGCGCTACCGAACAATGGAAACCAGAAGGTCCCAGATTTGATCTCGGTCTTGCTGAATTAACCAACTTATATGTTTTAATGAGATCACCTCTCATTCTTCTAAACTCTAGGGAATACAGGCCCAATCTACTCAATCTCTCCTCATAGGACAATCCCCTCATCCCAGGAATCAGTCTAGTGAACCTTTGTTGCATTCCCTTCCAAGGCAAGTATATCCTTCCTTAGGTAAGGAGACAAAACCTGTGCACAGTAAGAAAGCAGAGAAAGAAGCCATGGCGGAAGTGGTAGAAGCGTGGCCGTTGGTCTTTGCATCCCTTGTAATATTTAAACAGTGTTTTGATTTTTTTTTTTTGGCCAAGAAAATATTGTATCATGCATCTTTCCAACACTTTCACAAATATCTGCAGGTAGAAACGTCATAAAAAATGCTTGCAAAACTCTCAAAATATCCTTTTCGCAGGTTGTAAAAGGTACCTGGCATGAACCGGTCACTATCATAGTCAATCGGGTTGTGATTGGCTGCATTGCACTGACTGAAAGGCTGATTCCCAAAAAGGTTGTCGCATCGTAGGCTGTGGCAGAGCTTCTCCAGAAAGCGCAGGGCGTACACAACACTGTTTACTGCTGGCAGGTTTAAAGTGTGCTGCTCACGCTCAAATGTGGCTAAGGAAACAGAACAAAGGAAGAAGAAAAGAAAAGAACATAAGGACATAAGAATTAGGAGCAGGATTCGGCCGTTCGAGCCTGCTCCGCCATTCAATAAGATCATGGCTGGTCTTCGACCTCAACTCCACTTTTTTAAAAAGAATCTCATTCGGAACAACACAATGCATTGGTTACTATTGGTAATGAGGTTCTTGTGGGGGTACATCCTGTTTTATCACAAGAGTCTAACTAGGAATAACTACAAATTATCAATATGTATAAATAATTCAGAATTAATTGCGGCTTGTTAATTTTAAACTTGTGCTCTTTAGGTTCTGCGCTAACAGTGCAAATTAAATAACCTGCACACATCTACATCTCTGCCTCTCAGCATTCTAAAAGCCTGGATCATATTCCCACTCGATCTCACGTCAATCAATGTGATGGCATGCAAATCTACACTGAAATTTCACCGTGGAGGGGACCCCGCTACAATTCCATTAGAGTCATTATAGCTTAGGACAGCCTTGAGTTTTAGCTCCCCTCTCTGGAAGGCATCCAATTTAACACACGTTCTTCCAGACTATTTCAGGGGGGAAAGAGAGTCTACAGACAAAAGCATTGACTGCTGAAAACAGGATTTTCTAGGGCAACACATCCGTAGCTAGGATAAGTTGTTCACTTACCAGATATCACCTCTCCACCGTGGCCCTGTTTCAGGAAGGAGAACACCATTTTCTGATTGTACGCACAGTCTATGCAGGCTTGTACTGCCTGTTGCAGGACAACAGAAGCCCGAGCAGGTCCAAAGTGATCTGGAAGTTGCTGCACTCTTTTTCTGTCCAGGTGAGGTCCTGCATTGCCATTTTTGTTCAAGTAAACACAGACTGAACGTATATAAAGCATAGAAAACAGATAATTACATTCCATAATGTCACGCAGAGGTAACCAATACTTACACAAAGATCTGGGCTCATCAGCTTTGGGCAAAAAACAGATAAGCATTATAGGAGAGGGTAATCAGAGACAAGCACGTAGTGTAAAGCATTTTAGTTATCAAGATAGGCTAAAAGAGTTGGGACTCTACACTTTAGGGAAGCGTAGACTTACGGGTGATCTGATTGAGGTTTACAAGATAATGAAGGGAATAAGACTGTGTTCCAGTTGACAGTTTGTTTCAATTAAATAGGGGGTAGGGTGTCGGGTGGAGCTCAGGAGGCCATTGAGGAGAGTGCTGGAGAAGATGAACATGGAGGTGCCGAAAACATGGGGCAGAGATAGGGATGAAGGACAGCAATGTTATGGAGGTGGAAATGGATGGATTTGGCAATGGGCAGAATAGGAGGCTGAGCTCAGGGTCAGACAAGACACAGGAGTTTATGCACATTTGGGCTCAGACCAAGAGGTGGATGCAGTGAAAGCGAGGGTGACCGAGTTTCTGGCAGACGCCAAATAGGATAGGTTTGGTCCTGCCGGCGTTGAGTTGAAGAAAATTCTGCCTCATCTGTGACAATGCTGGATAAACAGTTGGATACCACGGGGACAGAAAAGAAGTCTGGCTGGGAGGTATGCTGGACGTCAGCCAGCCCTTCATATGGGGACTGACTCCATACTCGAGGACAACGCCAAAGGCAGCAAGACGACATGGAACTGAGGATCTAACCTCAGAGTACACTGGAAGTGACTGTGGGAGAGCGGGAAGAGAAACCACTGCAGGAGATGTACCGGCTACAAAGGGGTGTGACCACCCGAGTGCAGTACCGTGGAGATGGATGAACGACGAGAGGCGTTGAAGGCGAATGGAACAATTGGCCATTTTGAAGGCGGCTGTGGATAGATGAAGGAAGGATAATGAGCTGCAGTCAGTCATGGAGGATATCATTGGTAACTCTGACCTGTGTGGTGGACAGGATGGGAACCAGATTGAAGGGATTTGAACACAGAATGTTGGAAGAGTTGAGCAGAGAGCAAAGTGACAATGACAGATTTGAGAACAGCCAAATCACAAATGTGAAAGGCCACTTCCTTTTCAAACACCAACATAGAATCATAGAAATTTACGGCAAGAGAAGGAGGCCATTCAGCCCATCGTGTCTGTGCCGGCCTGAAAAAGAGCCTAATCCCACTTTCCAGCTCTTGGTCCGTAGCCCTGTAGGTTACGGCGCTTCAAGTGCATATCTATCATTAATGAGACTGGCCAAATTTTATTTTATAAGTAGCATTCCTGCTTAGTGGGATCTAGCCCAAGTGGAATAGCGGAGCAGTGCAGAGGAAGGTCTACACTGTATTCAACTAGCACGATGCCCTCTCTGAAGAAAGTGCTCGATGTGGTCACTGATTGGGGGAGGAAGAGGATGGGACACGGGGAGTTCTATCCCCCAGCACCATAAAACAAAAACAAAAAGTGTATGAAAATTCATTGGTGTCTTTTTTTACTTTTGGAAACAAGCCAGAACCAGGTAACTGGCTGAAGCCTAATGATGATTTCCCTGAAATTGCCCTGGTTTAGTAGACTTGAGGAAGCAGGTTAAACAAACGGGTACTACCTGCACCAAGTCCCGTTCGCCCATCACCCCTGTGCTCGCTGACCTACATCGGCTCCTGGCAAAACACGTCTCGATTTAAAAATTCTCATCCTTGTTTTCAAATCCCTCCATGGCCTTGCCCCTCCCTATCTCTAATCTCCTCTGCGCTCCTCTAATTCTGGCCTCTTGAGCATCCCCGATTTCAATCTCTCCACCATTGGCGGCCGTGCCTTGAGCTGCCTGGGCCCTAAAGCTCTGGAATTCCCTCCCTAAACCTCTCCGCCTCTCTCTCCTCCTTTAAGACGCTCCTTAAAACCTACCTCTTTGACCAAGCCTTTGGTCACCTGCCCTAATATCTCCTTATGTGGCTCGGTGTCAAATTTTATTTGATAATCGCTCCTGTGAAGCACCTTGGGACGTTTTACTACATTAAAAGGCGCTGTATAAATACAAGTTATTGTTGTTGCCATCATTAAATAGATTTAGTTCGGCCCAATGTCTAAGCATTCAGCTTACCTGTTGGAGACTGCAGGATGGCCGTGCTGGGGATAGTGGCTGCATCTTGAGGAACTGTGCTGGTATCTGGCTCTGGTGTGCTAGTGGTAGGGGAGGTTGGCACAGGATTCTGTAGGACACGAGGTTTCCGCTATAAAAAAAAATTAGGTCATGAGAGATTAATTAACTTGGAGAACTGCAATAGAATTGCCCATCACCCGAAGAAACCGAACCAGACTACAGGACTTGAATTCAGCAAACTCAATAGTTTAGTAAATTCTCTAACAATCCTTTGAAGTGCTGGAATTTTGGAATATTAAAATTGCACACACACACACTTAAAAAACCCCACAGAACACTCAATATTCAAAACCGAGTGCATTCAAAACACATTTCAACAATTAGAGATTGTGGCCAGTATTTTCTATTGTGCTCCACAGTCTGCAATTTTCTGCCCATTCAACAGTTCCTACAATATCCACACTTTCTTTGTACGGTAACTGTAACAGTGATAGCAGCACAGTGGAACTGGACACTTGGGGCTGGATTTTGATACTGGGGCGGGTTGGGGTCGTGTCATCCGCATTTCGTGTTATCCACCCGCCTGCAATTGGATGTGGGAGATTGATGCAATTTTCACTTAATTGGGCAATTGAGTTCCAGCATGTGGGAACCCATGAACCAATTAGTGGTTTCAGTCTGAAAGTCGCCTCTGATGATGTCATCATTGCAGGTCAGAGACTGCCTGGTCTCAGAGATTGCCTGGCCTTTGATGTGAGAGGACCTGGATGCAAAATGAGCAGCATCTCAGAGAGAGAGAGAGAGAGAGAGAGAGAATTTTTTTTGCAACCAAGTCCTCCCAGGCAGTCTCTGAAGACATTCAATGCAGCAGCATCAGAGGCGACTTTCAGACCTAATACTACAACTACTTTCATCACAATACTACTACTACCTTCATCACATCTCCGTTGTAATAGTGGACCTGCAGCTGATAGTCAGCTATCCACTTGTGCTCCCGCCAGGTTTCACTGGCGTGTTTCACATCAGGTGTACTTCACGTCGGAAAAGGGTTAAACTAGCTAAAACGTTTCAAAATGGCATTACAGAGCCAATTTAGGGCTTGTTAAGGGCTTTAATGGCCTCTCCCGCCTCTTGGAGGCGGGAACCCCGCGACCGATTTTGTCAAAATTGCGTGGAGGTGGAATGGAGTCGGGATGGGGTCAGGACCCCCGAATCTGCAACTTTAACCCCCCACACGCCTCCAAACCCGACTCCACGGGTCATTGAAAATCCAGCCCTTTGTTCCCACACCGATTGCCCATCCCTAAAACTCCCGACTTGCCCTCTGAAGTGGGTTAGCATTAAGAGTAATCCATCCTGGGGAGGTGGGGAAGGGAGGAGTTAGTGTTCCTGACTACATGCTTAAAAAAAAATCCCACAAACCTTTCACCCGTGTTAAAATTAAATATTTCACACACACTGCATGGAAGGACGGCTTGGTATGCCAGCTGCCTATCCTAAAGTGAGCTACCTTGCTCCCAGGCTTTGGTCCTCTCTTCTTTGGGATTTTTAATGGTTCCACTGGCTTGGGGTTGGCGGGTGACGAGATTGGATGCTGCATTTCTGGCTTGTGTATGCAGGCTTCCTGCCCCACCCGGCTCCTCTTCCTCCCGGGCTTTCGGCCGCGCTGGACTGGAAGCTGCTCCGATATGGCTTTTACCGAAGCCTGCATGTTCTGCTTCTCTGAATTCACCTCCGGAGGCGCCGACAGATTCTTTGAGATGACCACTGGGAAAAAAAACCAAAACAAACAGGTGAAAATCAATTTTCGTTCAAACTCTCTGCCTTTAGGTTATCAATGTTAATTTTTATACATCAGATTAAGTAGGATTTTGAAGACTGGAAGTAAAATTAGTTCAGCACAGTAATGCAGTCCAAGTCTCAGTCTTTGAATAAACGCCTCACCACCTCCCTCATTAATGCTATTTAATCAGCAGCAGTCTTTTTCTGATTCTGCTGCCTAGAAATAACATTCAACCTTTACATACAATAACTTGTATTTTTATATAGCACCTCGAACATAGTAAAACGTCCCAGGGCGCTTCACAGGAGTGTCATAAAACAAAATTTGACACCGAGCCACATAAGGAGATCTTGGTCAAAGAGGTCGGTTTTAAGAAGCGTCTTAAAGGAGGATAGAGAGGCGGAGAGGTTTAGGGAGGGAATTCCAGAGCTTAGGGCCCAGGCAGCTGAAGGCACGGCCGCCAATGGTTGAGCGATTATAATCAGGGATGCTCAAGAGGCCAGAATTAGACGAGCGCAGATATCGCGGAGGGCTGTGGGGCTGGAGGAAATTACTGAGATAGGGAGGGGCGAGAGGCCATGGAGGGATTTGAAAACAAGGATGAGAAATTTTAAACAACAGCAGAAAATACTGGAAACACTCAGCAGGCCAGGCAGCATCGTGGAGAGAGAAACAGAGTTAACATTTCAGGTCGATGACCCTTCGTCAGAACTTTGTGAGAACTTTTAAAATTGAGGCCTTTATACAGCAGACACATGCTTGCAGGGACCACACTTGGCAGTCCAAACCAACAGCTGAAACAATTCCCTGGGAATTAGCCTCTTGTGTTGTGATCAGCTGTATACTTTGCATTATAGCAGGTGAATTGAACCATGTAGAACAGTCAAGCCTCAGGATTGAGTAAGAGTCAAAGTCTGCTGCCTTGGGCAGGATTTAAGAGATGGAGGTTGATAATTTGGGGAGAAGTCACAGAGGGAGGCTACTAAGTCAGATAGGATTAGAGGAGGAGGCTGCGGGTTCAGGTGAGAATCTGAGGAAGAGACCGCGGAATAGCTCATCAGACGGTGGAAGGAGTATAATGAATTCGGTTGGGTTGTCAGGCAAGATGCCCAAAGGTTGTTTCCCCTGGGCTGGAGAGTCTAGAACCAGGGGTCACAGTCTCAGATAAGGGGTCGGCCATTTAAGACTGAGATGAGGAGAAATTTCTTCACTCAGAGGGTGGTGGATCTTTGGAATTCTCTACCCCAGAGGGCTGTGGATGCTCAGTCATTGAGTATATTCAAGGCTGAGATCGATAGATTTTTGGAATCAAGGGACATGGGGATAGTGCGGGAAAGTGGAGTTGAGGTCGAAGATCAGCCATGATCCTATTGAATGGCGGAGCAGGCTCGAAGAGCCGAATGGCCGACTCCTGCTCCTAATTCTTATGTTATGTTCAAGGCAGTCCTCAGGAGATTATTTTTGTTGCATTACAACAGAAGTGTGTCTCGGATATTTAGCAGAACTACAGCAACCCACAATGCTTTGCACAGGGTCAGCCATGGCTCAGTGGGCAGCACTCTCTCTCTCGCCTCTGCGTCAGAAGGTTGTGGATTCAAGTCCCACTCCAGAGACTTGAGCACAAAAATCTAGGCTGACATTCCAGTGCAGTGCTGAGGGAGTGTCATAGAAAGAGTGCTGCACTGTCGGAGGTGCCATTAAACCGAGGCCCCGTCTGCTCTCTCAGGTGGAGGTGAAAGATCCCATGGCACTATTTCGAAGAAGAGCAGGGTGGCTATCCCTGGTGTCCTGGGCCAATATTTATCCCTCAATCAACATCACTAAAAAACAGATTATCTGGTCATCATCACATTGCTGTTTGTGGGAGCTTGCTGTGCGCAAATTGGCGGCTGCGTTTCCCACATTACAACAGTGACTCCACTTCAAAAGTACTTCATTGGCTGTAAAGCGCTTTGGGATGTCCTGAGGACGTGAAAGGCGCTATATAAATGCAAGTTTTCTTTTCATTGCAGACTAAGTGCTGAGGTTGAACCACTTTTGCAGAAAAAAAGAGGAATGAAACCAGACAGATGTTTCCTGGAAATATAATACATAAAGTCAACCCATTCTGATTATCCAAACGTGCAATATTGTAGGTCTGCGCTCTCTTTTTTCCTTTGCTGCTGACTCAGATTCTAGATAAAGTGGCCACCAATTCGGCCAGCCCCGAGAGTTACTAATACAGGGGCATCCAACCATGTTGTATTTGTGGGCTCCAAGGGTATGTAACAACGTCAGTGTTCTCGCTCAGGTCAACATCCCTAGCATCGAAGCTCTGACCAGGCTCGATCAGCTCCGATGGACGGGTCACATCGTCTGCATGCCCGATACGAAACTCCCAAAACAAGCGCTCTACTCGGAGCTCCGACACGGCAAGAGAGCCCCAGGTGGGCAGAGGAAACGCTTCAAGGACACCCTCAAAGCCTCCTTGAAAAAGTGCAACATCCCCACCGACACCTGGGAATCCCTGGCCTAAGACCGCACAAAGTGGAGGAGAAGCATCCGGGAAGGCGCCGAACACCTCGAGTCTCTTCGCCGGGAGCAAGCGGAAGCCAAGCGCAAACAGCGGAAGGAGCGCACGTCAACCCAAGCACCCCACCCGCCCGCCCCTTCAACCACCGTCTGCCCCACCTGTGACAGAGACTGTAGGTCCCGCATTGGACTCATCAGTCACCTGAGAACTCATTTTTAGTGTGGAAGCAAGTCATCCTTGGTTCCGAGGGACTGCCTGAGAAAAAGAAGAACCTGGAGTCACAGAGGGCACAGCTGAAGTTTAAATCCATGCTCCACTAATTTGCATATGTCTTGTATTTGATACGAATATGATGTGGAGATGCCGGTGTTGGACTGGGGTGGACAAATGTGAGAAGTCGCACAACACTAGGTTATAGTCCAACAGCTTTATTTGAAATCACAAGCTTTCGGAGCGCTGCTCCTTCGTCAGGTGAAGTCACTTCACCGGACGAAGGAGCAGCGCTCCGAAAGCTTGTGATTTCAAATAAAGCTGTTGGACTATAACCTGGTGTTGTGCGACTTCTCACTTTTGATACGAATAGACCTTCGTGTCCTGATTTAGTGAACTTCACGAAACATAAAATAGGACAATTGAGCCAGAACGAAATACGAGCAGCAATAGGACCAAGTTGCCTGGGTTTTGAAGGCCTGGACTGTCCGAGCTCAGCAGTTGAATGTGGCTCACGGGGCTGCAGTGCAAACACCCTTCCCCCCAGCCCTCAATAGACAGATTCCATCTTATGCGGCATGGTAACAATATGCCCGTCTGCATTTTTGCCCCAAAGTAGAAGCACTGCTTTGCCACTCAGTGACACATCACAGTAACAATTCAGCTAGTCCTCCAGGAACAACTCGATAATGTCAGCTATTATTTTTCTTGCCCCTTCCCTCTCTATACACAAGATATTGACTGGAATAAAAATGCAGCATTCTTGTTTGCTTTCAGCCAAAGCCAATAAAATGAGCTAAGGTCAGGAAAAATGCCTCAATGAAAAGATGTTGATGCAGGTGATTATTGCGCTAATTTACAAACCCTGTCTAATCAAATTAAATGCAGATGTGGAAATACGATTTCAAATGGAACATTACTACAGCTTCTCTAGAAAGTGGCATCTGGGCCAACCAAAATCACATGACACACACTTTCCACCGTCTACAAGGCACAAGTCCGGCGTGTGATGGAATACTCTCCACTTGCCTGGATGAGTGCAACTCCAACAACACTCAAGAAGCTCGACACCATCCAGGACAAAGCAGCCTGCTTGATCGGCACCCCATCCACCACCTTAAACATTCACTCCCTCCACCACCGGCGTACCGTGGCTGCAGTGTGTACCATCTACAAGATGCACTGCAGCAACTCGCCAAGGCTTCTTCGGCAGCACCTCCCAAACCCGCGACCTCTTCCACCTAGAAGGAAAAGGGCAGCAGGCGCATGGGAACACCGCCACCTCCAAGTTCCCCTCCAAGTCACACGCCATCCTGACTTGGAAATATATTGGCAGTTCCTTCATCGTCGCTGGGTCAAAATCCTGGAACTCCCTCCCTAACAGCACTGTGGGAGCACCTTCACCACACGGACTGCAGCGGTTCAAGGCGGCGGCTCACCACCACCTTCTCAAGGGCAACTAGGAATGGGCAATAAATGCTAGCCTTGCCAGCGATGCCCACATCCCATAAACGATTAAAAAAAAAAAATCTGGGCCAACCAAAATCATATGCAACATACAGGTTAGAGAACGGCATCTTCTTCGAAATCTATAATGCTGCGGGAATGCAGATTTGCTTTGCAAGTTTAAAATAAAGTTTCAGACTGCAGCACTACTTTAATTACAAAAGGGCAACATAGTTGTAAACAGATTGTTCCTGCATCAAATACCTTCACACAGGAAATGGCATTTCGGCCCAACCAGTCCATGCCGGCGTTTATGCTCCACTTGAGCCTCCTCCTGTCTTTCCTCATCTAAATCTATCAGCATAACCCTCAATTCCCTTCTCCCTCATATGCTTGTCTAGCCTCCCCTTAAATGCATCTATACTATTCAACCACTCCCTGTGGTAGCGAGTTCCACATTCTCACCACTCTCTGGGTAAAGAAGTTTCTTCTGAATTCCCTATTTGATTTCTTGGTGACTATCTTATATTGATGGCCTCCAGTTATGCTCTTCCCTACAAGTGGAAACACACTCTTTGCGTCTACTCTATCAAAACCTTTCATAATTTTAAAGACCTCTATTAGGTCACCCCTCAGCCTTCTCTTTTCAAGAGAAAAACAGCCCCAGCCTGTTCATCCTTTCCTGATATGTATACCCTCGCATTTCTGGTATCATCCTTGTAAATCTTTTTTGCACCCTCTCCAGTGCCTCTAAATCCTTTTTATAATATAGCAACCAGAATTGTACGCAGTACTCCAAGTGCGGTCTAACCAAGGTTCGATACAAGTTTAGCATAACTTCTCTACTTTTCAATTCTATCCCGCTAGAAATAAACCCTAGTGTTTGGTTTGCTTTTTTATGGCCCTATTAACCTGCGTCGCAACTTTTAGTCATTTGTGTTTCTGGACTCCGAGATCACTTTGTTCTTCTACCCCATTTAGATTAGTATTTTCCAAATAATATGTGACCTCCTTATTTTTCTTACCAAAATGCAATGCCTCACATTTATCTGTTTTGAAATTAATTTGCCAATTATATGCCCATTCTGCAAGTTTATTAATGTCTTCTTGTAATTTGTTGCAGTCCACCTCAGTATTGTCATCGCAAATTTAGAAATTGTGTTTTTGAATCCAAAGTCTAAATTGTCAATATAAATTGTGAACAACAGTGGTCCCAGCACTGATCCTTGTGGGACCCCATTTTCCACCTTCTGCCACTCTGAATAGCTACCCTTTACCCCTACTTTCTGCCTTGCAGGCAACTAGCTATCCATTCTGCTACCTGTCCCCTAACTCTGCATTCTCTGACCATATTCATTAGTCCTCATCAAAGGCCTTTTGGAAATCTAGATAAATTACATCTACTGCATTACCCTTGTCTACTCTCTCTGTTACCTCTTCAAATAATTCAATGAGGTTGGGCAAGCAAGACTTTCCCTTTTTGAATTCCATGCTGACTATTCATTATATTTTTGGTTTCTAGATATTCTTCTATTTTTTTCCCTTTAGTAGGGATTCCATTATTTTTCCTACCACCGATGTTAAGCTGACTGGTCTATAGTTCCCTGCACATGTTCCACCTCTTTTCTTAAATATAGGTATTACGTTAGCTATCTGCCAGACCCTTGGCACTACACATTTTTCTAACGAATTATTAAATATGTGTACTTGTACCTCGGCTATCTCTTCCCTAGATTCTTTTAAAATGCGCAATGTAAGCTGTCCAGACCAGCGGTTTTATCCACTTTGAGTTTGATTAGTTTATTTAATATTTATCCTCCTTTTATTTCAAATGCGGTTATATCACTTCTAATCTCATCTTCCAATGTCACGTCCACCTGACCTGTCTCCCTGGTAAATACTGAAGCAAAGTAATTATTTAATACTTCTGACATTTCGCTATCGCTGCCTGTGATGTTATCCTGACCGACCTTCACTTAGAATTAGGTCGCTCATCAGAGGCTTCAATTTTCCTTTAGTACGGAGCAGAATTTTTTTTTCCCATCTCCTGTGTCAATGAAGTACAGGCTGTCTTCTGTCTTTTCAGACACAGTACTGTCCCACAATTTTATACAGTGGCAGCCCTGTAGCTGGGGCTACGAGAAGATAATGCTTTATCCATTGTGAATGTCTGCAAACCTCGCAATCAATGCATTCCCAGCAGACAAATACAACTTACCACTGTGTGGGAATCATTTTTGGGTAAGCTAGTCTTGTATATACCTCCACATTGTTGGGTGAAGCTTTTTACATCTTAGAAGTATAAGATCATGAAGCACGATTTTCCGGGGCATCTGTGCTGCTAATTAGATAGATAATATCCAAAGAAATTTCTCAAAAAGGGCCATTAGGCCATTATGGACTTTGCTGAATATATTTTTGCTCCAGTAAATCTATAGTTTTTAACCACATATTTTGTATGTTTCATATTTCCAATTAATTGTAAATAAGTATTACGGTTGCTTTCGATTGTATAAACTCTACAATGAATCAGAATCAGAACAATAACGTACAGCAAAAGCAGAGAATGCTGGAAATACTCAGCAGGTCAGGCAGCATCTGTGGAGAGAGAAACAGAGTTAACGTTTCAGGTTGATGACCTTTCGTCAGAACTGGAAGAAGTTAGAGATGTAACAGATTTAAGATGTAAGCAAGTGCAGAGGCAGGGAAAGGGGGGCGGGGAGGAAAGAACAAAAGGGAAGGTCTATGATAGGGTGGAAGGCAGGAGAGATTAAATGACAAACGGTATGATAGTACAAGGCAAAAGAGGGTGTTAATGGGACAAGTAAAGAAACAAAAGATGAGTCTAGAAGAGGTGTAAATGGGAATGGCAGAATCATCAACAGCTGACATGGAAAAAAAATAGGGGTTGAGTTTATGGTCTGAAATTGTTGAAATCGATGTTGAGTCCAGAGGGCTGTAAACTGCCTAATCGGAAGATGAGGTGCTGTTCCTCGAGCTTACATTGAGCTTTGTTGGAACAGAGTAAGAGGCTGAGGACAGACAGGTCAGAGTGGAGCGGAGAATTAAAGTGACGGGCGACCGGAAGCTCGGGGTCATGCTTACGGACTGAACGGAATTGTTCTGCAAAGTGATCACCCAATCTGCGTTTGGTCTCCCCAATGTAGAGGAGACCGCATCGTGAGCAGCAAACACAGTATACTAAATTGCAAGTACAAGTAAATTGCTGTTTCACCTGGAACAGCCTCCACCCTCATAGTTCCCCCAACCCTGCACAGCCCGCTTCTACCTCCTTCCCAAGATCCACAAACAGGGCTTCCCTGGTAGACCCATCGTTTCAGCCTGTTCTTGCCCTACGGAACTGATTTCTTCCTATCTCGACTATTTTTTCTCCCCTTGTCCAGTCTCTTCCCACCTACATCTGTAACTCTTCCAACGCCCTCTGCCAGTTTAACAGTTTCCTGGTCCCAACCATCTCCTTTTCACTATGGATGTCCAATCCCTCTACACCTCCATCCTCCAGCAGGACGGCTTGAGGGTGCTCCGCTTCTTCCTTGAACAGAGGCCCAACCAGTCCCCATCCACCACCACCCTCCTCTGCCTGGCTGAACTTGTTCTCACATTAAACAACTTCTCCTTTGACTCCACTCACTTCCTCCAAATTAAAGGTGTTGCTATGGGAACCCACATGGGTCCCAGCTATGCCTGCCTTTTCGTGGGATATGTGGAACATTCTTTGTTCCAATCCTACTCAGGTCCTCTCTCTCACTTCTTTTTCCAGTACATTGATGACTATATTGGTGCCGTTTCCTGCTCTTGCCCTGAACTAGAAAATTTCATTCACTTTGCTTCCAATTTCCACCCTCCCCCCCCCCCCCCCCCCCCGCCTTTCCCTGCCCCACATTTGCTTAAATCTGTTACATCTCTAACTTTTTCCAGTTCTGATGAAAGGTCATTGACTTGAAACGTTGACTCTGTTTCTCTCTCCACCGATGCTGCCTGACCTGCTGAGTAATTCCAGCATTTTCTGTTTGTATTTCAGATTTCCAGCATCCGTAGTATTCTGCTTATGTACAGTAAAAGGTTAGTTATCGGGGTGGTAGCACAGTGGTTATGTTACTGGACTAGTAATCCAGAGGTCTGGACTAATAATCCAGAGTTGTGAGTTTAAATCCCACCATGGCAGTTAATTAAATAAATTTGGAATAAAAAGCTAGTGTCAGTAATGGTGACCATGAAACTACCGGATTGTCGTAAAAACCCATCTGGTTCACTAATGTCCTTTAGGGAAGGAAATCTGCCGTCCTTACCCGGTCCGGCCTATATGTGACTCCAGACCCACAGCAATGTGGTTGACTCTTAACTGCCCTCTGAAATGGCCCAGCGAGACACTCGGTTTTATTCAAGAAGGCGGCTCACCACCACCTTCTCGAGGGCAATTAGGGATGGGCAATAAATGCTGGGTTGGCCGGTGACGTCCACATCCCGTGAATGAATAAAAATAAATATTGATGGCTCTCAGCTCTCACAGCTCAATGACTACCTTACAAGCTACCTGCTAGTTGTCATGATGAACACGCTCACATTTCATGCTGGAATAGAGGACCTTGAGCTATTAAGGACATCTGTCTGGCATTCCAGTGCAAAACATGCTGGAAGATTCACTTCAACTAGATTAGCATGCACAAGACAAATGCAACACTGAAGGGATAATTACAAGTCCTAGCCCTTTTCGGGCTACCCCAGATCAGACCAGGCATATTCCCCAGACGTTCACCTTCAACTAAAGTTAGCGGTAGCCGAATCCTAGAGACGCTTAATTGGGTCTAAAGGTTCAGACTATCTCTCCCTAAAGGAAAGGAACGGCATGAAGATGTTACCGTCCTCCGGATAGCACTTTTAACAAGTTTAACTAGACTGTAACCTTCTGGATATTATGAGGGTCCGGAAAACCCCCCCAGAATTCTGCAATTCCTCTCAAAAGAGTGTACAGAAATTGAGTTCTCGAGGTTGATACAGAAATACTCTTTGTGAGACAATTTAAAAAATATATAGATTTATTAAAGAACCGACTTTGTAGTTAACAGCTGTTGATTTCATCGCAACTTTAACAGTCCAAAATACAAATAGCTTACATTTCTTATCAGAGATCCTTATTCTCAAATCTTAACTTCGTTACATTTCCACACTTCTACTTATTCTTAATCCAGAATATCCACCAAAATCAAATACCTTGATTACCCGAGACTCAAAGGGTTAAAAACTTACAGAACCTGCCTCTGAAGTTGAGAATCGCTTACCTTCCCAGCAACTTCTGTTTTCCTATTTGAAATTCCCCTATCTTATGCTCTTTTTGCAGTGGTATCTCCTTTGAAGTTTTCTGATGATATAAGCTAATTATCTCTAGCCATACCTCTGTTGACTTCTTTCTATTCTTACTGTCATTTCAGCTGCCAACTTTTAGAATCTGTTTGCTGTATAGGTGTTTCAAAAACTTATCATAAAAAACAATTTGACAGTTGTATCTATTTGATGCAATGCTTAGGAGGTTCCTCTATTGAATTCTTAATATTGGCTTAACTGTTTATAATCAGACATTGTGACTCCTATGTGTTCCAAGTTCAACACAAACACAATGTGATTGCTTGGTGTCATCTATTGAAGTCATATTTTCAAAGTGTTATGTAGGTACTTTTTATAATATGTAAATCAAAACCACTTCAACCAGGGTGTTTACTTGTTTTCTTAGCTATCTTAGTTACTTCAATTGGTTATATATATATATATATATAAAATCATGTTTCCTGTTTCATTTGATGTTACTTTTACAAAGGCACATGGTTTTTTAATGTTCTGTTTTTCTGTTCGACGTGTTAGTTTTTAACACTTTACTTGGGCATTGCTATTGTGTTGGTTCCAAACTACAGACTCCTTGGGACCAACTCTTTGCTTCTTCAATGAGGCCATTGTGTCAGTGTCAATAACCAATCTTTATCTCAAAAGTGTGTATGATGTTTACAGCTTTGTGACTCATCTCATCTCAGAAGCCTGTGTTCTGTTTGCAGCCTGTGTCATTGAGGCTTTTAGATTTTTAACCCCAGTTTGTCTTGTTTTAATAAAATCAGAATTCTGTTCATAGGATGGTGTATTTTTCTGAATAGGTTTGGCTCATTCTTTTACAACACAACGTCATATTCATTACATACCGCTAGTGCCATTTCAAGTGTTCCCAAAGCAATCGCTATTTCACCAAGATTTCCTTTTTGAATGTTTAAGATTTTTGATAGGTAAGGGTATCAAGGGGTATGGAACAAAGGCAGGTGAATGGTTTAGTCCTGATCCGATTGAATTATGGAACAGGCTCAAGGGGCTGAATGCTCTACTCTGGTTCATGTATCACGCCACACAGCAGTAAGACAGAGGCTTGTGTCCATAATTCTTTAATCTCACCTAAGGCGCTAAAGATTACGGTTTTGTTGGAGAAAAATAAATGACTCTCTTCTCAGAATCTTCACACTTGTAGAAGATCGCTCACCTAGGAATTGGTGTGACAGAGGTTAGGGCAGGGGTCCAAGAGAAGAAATTACTGAGCAGATTTAAGGAAAATCTAATCGAGGGCATCTTCTGCAACTGAGCAGATTAATATAAATTTAAATAAAATACTCCAAGCAGCCTTGAGCAGATCTACATTAATGCAAGAAAATATTTTAAAATAGATCACCTATAATTATAATTTTATCTTTTCGAAATAAATGAATATTCTGTGGTGCAAGTACTACTATAGTCTTCCAGTACACTCCTTTTAAATGCAGTGAAATAGTTTGAGGCACCACACCTTAGGAAGGATATATTGGCCTTGGAGGGAGTGCAGCGTAGGTTTACCAGAATGATACCCGGACTCCAAGGGTTAAATTAGGAGGAGCGATTACACAAACTAGGGTTGCATTCCCTGGAATTTTGAAGGTTAAGGGGAGATTTGATCGAAGTTTTCACGATATTTAGGGGAACTGATAGGGTAGATAGAGAGAAACTATTTCCGCTGGTTGGGGAGTCTCGGACCACGGGACATAGTCTAAAAATTAGAGCCAGACCTTTCAGGAGTGAAATTAGGAAACACTTCTACACACAGGGTGGTAGAAGTTTGGAACTCTCTTCCACAAAACGGCAATTGATGCTGGGTCAATTGTCAATTTTAAACCTGAGATTGATAGATTTTTGTTAACCAAAGGTATGAAGGGATATGGGCCAAAGGCAGGTAGATGGAGTTAGGTCACAGATCAGCCATGATCTCATTGAATGGCGGAACAGGCTCGAGAGGCTAAATAGCCTCCTCCTGTTCCAATGTAATGAGAAATTTTAAATTCATCCCTTAAATAAATAAGCAAAAGGGATAGTTTCTCATCATGAAAATTAAAACAAAAAAGAACTGGATGAAGGTTAATGTGATCAGAACACTCCTCTTCAATACTGACCTAAAACTTGTCTTCTGCATCATGAAGCAGCTTAGAGCCTGATCCACTATTGAAAACAACCAGGAGTATTCCATCCTCTGCTAGCAACCAATAACGGCTGCACGTTTACACGAGTTAGCTCTACCTTGCTTGCAAACAGCATGAAATGAGCTGTAGCCACCTTCCCTATCTTGTGTTCAGTTACCACGACAACTCACTATTTACTTCTGCTAAATTCTGCGTCGTCCTGGAAACACCACAAAATGGATTTAGCACAATAGAGATTTCACAGTCGGCCATTCTACATTGTGAGACTGTCATTTAATTAATTTAATTCCCAAAAGGTAATAAAAGTAATAAAGCAGAACAAAGTAAAGAATGGTCAGTAACACAATTGCTCTTGCTGCCAGATCATACAAAGCCTTATATTGCACCACAGGCTTGGGTAGAAACAAGATCCCCTTGAGCACCATAATCAATTGTTTGGATTTACACTGACTGTACTGCAAATTAAAATTAGTACATTAAATCTGCCACAGTCCAGAGGAAATACAATCTTCTTCACATGTACACCAGCCTTTCTAATTGCTTTGAAATTTCTCATATCCTTTGCCCCCAAACACAATGGATAGATGGTCACCATCAAACACAGAAAGGGCAGACGGGCATCATCAATCTGTAACTGGCCACTAGATAGACAGGAACAGCCTACATCAAACAGGCCTCCCTCTCCACCCTTGTTGTGCAGAGCCTCATCTTCAGTCAACCAGCAAAAATGCACGGGGATTGAGGGGGGCAAGGAAACAACTGATTGATACGTGTGTAGAGCAGGTCATTTCCAGAGCAGTGTCAGATAGTGGACACAGATCGGAGGACCCAGTCTGCTGATATACGGCCCCTCGAGCCTGCTCCGCCATTCAATAAGATCATGGCTGATCTTTGACCCCAACTCCACTCTCCCGCCCAATCCCCATATCCCTTGATTCCCTTAGAGTCCAAAAATCTATCGATCTCAGCCTTGAATATACTCAAAGACTCAGCATTCACAGCCCTCTGGGGCAGAGAAATCCAAAGATTCACAACCCTCTGAGTGAAGAAACTCCTCCTCATCTCAGTCCTAAATGGCCAACCCCTTATCCTGAGACTATGCCCCTAGTTCTAGACTCTCCAGCCAGGGGGAAACAGACTCTCCGCATCTACCCTGTCAATCCCCCTCAGAATCTTATATGTTTCAATGCGATCACCTCTCATTCTTCTAAACCCCAGAGTGTATCGGCCCAATCTACTTAATCTCTCCTCATAGGACAACACTCTCTCTCATCTTTATTTATGTTGCTTAATTAGATTAGATTTTTTTCTGAAAAGAATTAACAAGAGTAGACTGTACTTTTTAACAGGGGATTACTTAAAAAAAATCTCTTAAAAAGAAAGGCAAATGCATTATCCACTTAACAGAAGTACAGCACTACATTATTGCAAGGGTAAATTCCAATTTTGTCTTAATTCCTTCTACTTGAGGATTCAATTAGTTCTATATTCTACAAATATTTGCTTGTCGTTTTTTTTGTTGGAAAAAAGTGTCTGCAGTCTTGATTTTAAAGTACTTTCGACATCTCATTACAATAGAGTTTCTCCACAAGGGCTGCATTCGGCATGTGTGTGGGTAACAAATACAAGTGAAAATAATTTTTTTTGGCAGTTTTCAGAATCAGAATTGCCAAAATAAAACAACACATTACCTCACCTTCATCAAAATTAAACCACAAGCATTCTGGCTCAATGCAACTAGAAAACGCACCTTTCTAAACATCCCCAAAGCAGAGATTTCTAGAACATCCCAATTTACAGCGTTCCTCAATGTATTTTGATTCTTAGATTCTCTAGTAATCAATTTTGAAGTGATGTCCAACAGTGCTCTTTTTATTGAAAGAGAAGCATTTTTTCTATTTATATTAGTGCTTTATTACATAGAAATTACAGCACAGGAACAGATAGTCCTAATCCCATGTGCCCATCCTTTTCCTATATCCCTTCGTGTCAGCCCTGGCTCAGTGGGCAGCACCCTCGCTCTGAGTCAGAAGGTTGTGGGTTCAAGTCCCACTCCAGGGACTTGAGTGCAAAAATCTAGGCTGACTCTCCAGTGCAGTACTGAGGGAGTGCTGCACTGTCGAAGGTGCCGTCTTTCGGATGAGATGTTAAACTGAGGCCCCGTCTGCTCTCTCAGGTGGATGTAAAAGATCCTATGGTGCTATTTCGAAGAAGAGCAGGGGAGTTATCCCTGGTGTCCTGGTCAATATTTATCCCTCAATCAACATCACTAAAAAACAGATAATCTGGTCATTATCACATTGCTGTTTGTGGGAGCTTGCTGTGCGCAAATTGGCTGCCACGTTTCCTACATTACAACAGTGACTACACTTCAAAAAGTACTTCATTGGCTGTAAAGCGCTTTGGGACGTCCGGTGGTCATGAAAGGCGCTATACAAATGCAATTCTTTCTTTTCTATTCCTTTCCTTCAGTCACCTTTCTAACATATTCGTAAAAGTTGACACGATCTCGGCTTCAACCACTAACTCTGGTGGTGAATTCAACAGCCCTCTGTGTGTAAAGGCTTCTCCGACTCCCTGTTCCAAATCTCTTAATATTTTATCTAATATCTATATCCCCCCAGTCTAGATCCTTCAGATACTGGAAACAGTCCATTTCTATCCATCCCTTCATAATTTTTTTTTTTTTTATAAAACACCTCTAGCAAATCGCCCTTTAATAAAAACAGAAAATGCTGGAAACACTCAAGTCAGGCAGCATCTGTGGAGAGAGAAATGTGGAATTAACGTTCCAGGTCGATGACTTTCCATCAGTATTTTGCTTTTTAACATTTAATCTCCTCTGTCTAATGAGAATAACCCAATTTTTCCAAGTCTTTCTTCATATTTATACCGGGCAGTATCCCAGTGAATCTGTGTTGCATCCTCTCCATTGCTTCAACATCCTTCCTATAAGTGGAGCCCAAAACTGCATAGAATCATAGAAATTTACAGCACAGAAGGAGGCCATCCGGCCCATCGTGTCTGCGCCGGCCAAAAAAGAGCTATCCAGCCTAATCCCACTTTCCAGCTCTGGGTCTGTAGCCCTGTAGGTTACGGCACTTCAAGTGCATATCCAAGTACTTTTTAAATGTGATGAGGGTTTCTGTCTCTACCACCCTTTCAGGCAGTGAGTTCCAGACCCCCACCACCCTCTGGGTGAAAAAAGTTCTGCCTCAACTCCCCTTTAATCCTACCAATTACTTTAAATCTATGCCCCCTGGTTATTGACCCTTCTGCTAAGGGAAATAGGTCCTTCCTATCCACTCTATCTAAGCCCCTCATAATTTTACACACTTCAATTAAGTCTCCCCTCAGGCTCCTCTGTTCCAAAGAAAACAACCGCAGCCTCTCCAATCTTTCCTCATAGCTAAAATTCTCCAGTGCTGGCAACACCCTCGTAAACAGACAGTACTCCAACTGTGGTCTTACTAAGGTTTTATATAGATTCACCATTGCATCTCGGCTTTTATTTTCTTTAGCTCTTGCCATGAAACCCAGTATTCTATTGGCTTTTTTCCAATGGCATTATCCACTTGAGATGCTGCTTTTAGAGTTTCAGGAAAATTAACCTCTAAAAAAAAAAAATCTCTGCTCTTCTAGATCACCCAGAACTCCCCCAAAGTATGATCATTACTTAAAAAAAAATACCACCACACACTCACTGACATTGAATTCCATCTGCCAATTTTTTGTTCATTTCATCAGATTATGAATATCCCCTTACAGTTTCCTTTAATCTTTAGAATCATTTACTATGCCTCCTATTTTAGTTTGTCTGCAAATTAGGACAACCCTCCCTCCAGCCCTATATCCAAATCGGTGATGTGCACAGTGAATAGAAGTGGTCCCACAACAGGAGCCTCTAGGGTGCTCCTCTCCACTTCCAACCACAAACAAAAAGTGCGAAGAGATCACAATAGTGGCGCCGAGAAATACATAGGAACTGCTAGACGAGAAAAGGCCAAGTTCCGCCGAGTCCGCCTTGTACCATCCTGGTAGTCACAGGATACAAAATCTACGTTGGCGAGTGGGCCGGAGGTCTATAATCATCGGGATAGATGAGAAGGATAAGAAAGGTGGACACTCTCCCTGCTGTGAAAACGAGTGGGACAGAGCGAGACCAAATACAGCAGAATCTTGTTACGTTACCAGGTAAATTTGGGGGAAAAAGAGTGTACAGTTTGGTTGCACAAAACACACCAAAAAAATCAGCCACACACAGGCGATAGGGCAGCACCTTAGTTTGCAGACTAGGTCGAATTCAAATCCACATTGATGGGGTGAACGTCTATCTCTGCAATGTTTCACAACTATGAAACAAAGTGCCTTTTGATACATTTATAGAACATTTTTTAAATTACAATCTTCTTGGGTAACAATTTTAGGTTCTAAATGCCAATCTCAAACCAATGCCATGGGCCTACAACAGAAACAACAACTTGTATTTATATAGCGTCTTTAACGTAGTAAAACGTCCCAAGGCGCTTCACAGGGAGCATGATCAAACAAAACTTCATACCGAGCCGCATAAGGAAATATTAGGGCAGATGACCAAAAGCTTGGTCAAAGAGGTCGGTTTTAAGGAGCGTCTTAAAGGAGGAAAGAGAGGTAGAGAGGTGGAGAGGTTTAGGGAGGGAATTCCAGAGCTTAGGACCCAGGCAGCTGAAGGCACGGCCGCCAATGGTGGAGCGATTATAATCAGGGATGATCAAGAGGCCAGAATTAGAGGAGCGCAGATATCTCCGGGGGGGGGGGGGGGGGGTGTTGTAGGACTGGAGGAGATTACAGAGATAGGGAGGGGCGAGGCCATGGAGGGATTTGAAAACAAGGATGAGAATTTTGAAATCGAGGCGTTGCTTAACCGGGAGCCAATATAGATCAGCGAGCACAAAATTAAACTGCACTGTTGTAACACAGACATGTACTATACTGAAACCCAAGGTCACAGGACACATACACAGAAATAGATTTCGAAGAGAGTCATAAAAATGGAAAATGTTTTTGGATGCCCTCATTGAAATATGTAGTGTTGACAATCATCACTCAATTGCATAATGTAAATACTTCAATATATCCCAACATTTAGGCTTTGCTGCAACAGGAGATAATTTAACTCATTTTCCACCGAATACAAACCAAGTCATGGAATGGAATTACAAAGGACTTTTGGCTGAATTGAATTTGGAAATGACGCACTGTATTTCTGATTACTTAATACTTAACTTTTTTTTAGGAATGTGCGCTCCAGGACAAAACAGAACCTTGTTACTGTGGGTTTAATAGCATGAATAAATCATAGAAAAATTCTGACACAGGAGGCCATTCGGCCCATCGTGTCAGTGCCGGCTGAAAAGAGCTACCCAACCTAATCCCACCTTCCAGCTCTTGGTCCGTAGCCCTGTAGGTTACGGCTCTTCAAATGCACATCCAAGTACTTTTAAAATGTGATGAGAGTTTCTGCCTCTACCACCCTTTCGGGCAGTGAGTTCCAGACCCCCACCACCCTCTAAGTGAAATTTTTTTTTCCTCATCTCTCCTCTAATCCTTCTACTAACTACTTTAAATCTATGCCCCTGGTTATTGACCTCTCTGCTAAGGGAAATAGGTCCTTCCTATCTACTCTATCTTAGGCCCCTCATAATTTTATACATCTCAATTAAATCTCCCCTCAGCCGCCTCTGTTCCAAGGAAAACAACCGCAGCCTATCCAATCTTTCCTCATAGCTAAAGTTTTCCAGTCCTGGCAACATCCTGGTAAATCTCCTCTGCACCCTCTCCAGTGCAATCACGTCCTTCCTGTAATGTGGTGACCAGAACTGCACGCAGTCCTCAAGCTGTGGCCTAACCAGTGTTGTATACAGTTCTAGCATAACCTCCCTGCTCTTCTGTTCTATGCCTCGGCTAATAAAGGAAAGCATTCGGTATGCCTTTTTAACTACTTTATCAACCTGTCCTGCTACATTTAAGGATCTGTGGACATACACTCCAAGGTCCCTCTGTTCCTGAAAAGTTATGCATGGTTTAAAAGAATGGGGTTGGGAAATTCGATAAGGCCCAAAAACAGGCACGTGCACCGCGAGGTGAGATATGCCCACGCCCGTTTAGAATCGCTGGCAGCACGTCAATTTGGTGCGGTCTACTAATTTAAATGATTTTAGCGCACAGCCTAGCGCTGAACGCGCTGCCGACAGGCTGTGCGCTCAGCAGGGGGCCCAAGGTCGCACGGCTGCAGCGACGCCGCATTTTCTTAAAGCTAGGCTGTTCGTTTTCAAGGCAGTCTCTAGCCCTTAAAGGGGAACTGCCTTCTGACTAACAAATTAAAAGTCATTCAAAACTAGGCAGTCTGCAGCTCTTAAAGCTGAATTGCCTTCTGCACATAAAAAAATGGTAAAAGTGCTTCAGCACCAACACAAATGGCTCTTCCGCTTCTTCCTCCTCCCTCTGCGAGCAGTTTGTCCCCTTTGCTGCCTCTGCTTCATCTCCATGTCATGCTGCAGCCCATGGGGGGCTGCAACTACAGCCCCCAGGACTGGGAGCAAGTGGTGCTCTCAGAGGCCTTCCTTTAACATCCAAAGCTTGCAAGTGTCCAGCAGCACTCCCTGCACACTAACAACTTTTTAAAGTGTATTGCACCAAACTGCTACTCCAATAAAATATAAAAAAAAGTCTAAAAGCTAAAATCAAAACTTACCCGAAAGTGTGTGTCCCTTTAAGAAGCGTTGGCAGCATCTCTGTAATACTGCTGCATGCACGTTCTTCCGTGCATGCTTTGGAGAGGGCGGTAATCCAGAGCGGCGACATCCAAAATCACATTCGTGGGTCAATTCGGGCGTTGCATGCCGATTGATGTCACGATCTGCATATTTACATGTGGGAGGTGAGCGCAGGCAATGGCAGCGCCAACGACCTCCCCAAAATGGCAGCCGCTGTGTTCTGCGCCAGAAGCGAGGTGTCCGCCATTTTTTTCAGCAAAACCGGCCTTAACTGCCGGCGCTACCCCCTTAAATTTCGCACCCTAGAACTCTTAAGTGTCAACTCCAGCAGAAGTGTCAACGAGGCCAAGTTGGCAACACTCTCGCCCGAGTCCGAAGGTTCTGGGTTCAAGCTCCAGTATCTGGACTTCACCACAAGTTCTAAGCTAACACTTAGGGGAGTACCGAGGGAGTGTTGCACTGTCAGAGGTGCTGTCTTTTGGAGGAGGCATTGAACTGAATCCTTGTCCACACACCTCTTGCGGGCGAAGCAATCCCACGTTGTTATCCGAAAGAGAGCAGGGAGTTCTCCTGGTGTCCAGGCCAACATTTCTCCCCCAGCATCAACACTTCAAACAACTTACCTGGTCATTCATTTGTTTGCCGTTGGTGGGGCCTTGCTACGTGCAAATAAACTGCTGTGGTTGTTCACAGAACAACAGCGACTGCACTTCAAATAATAATTCATTGATAATGTAAAGTGCTGTGGGACGTTCTGGGGACCATGATAAGGTGCTGTATCAATTTAATTTCTTTCATTTAAAAAAGAAAGCACAGATCAACCATTTGCACAAAAGTGTGGATGTACTGGTGGGGGGGGGGGGGGGGGGGGGGGGAATTGACTGAAAAATGAAATATAAAGACTCTTGAAATTAACTGTACATTTCCCCCCCCTAAAATAACCAATTAAGGGTATAGACCCGAGGACAGCATTTCTAATTTGCTTGAAAAATACTATAGAAAGACGCCTTTCACAACTACCAGACGTCCCAAAGCGCTTTACAGCCAATGAAGTACTTGTTGAAGTGTAGTCACTGTTGTAATGTAGGAAACGCAGCAGCCAATTTGCGCACAGCAAGCTCCCACAAACAGCAATGTGATAATGACCAGATAATCTGTTTTTTTTAGTGATGTTGATTGAGGGATAAATATTGGCCCCAGGACACCGGGGAGAACTCCCCTGCTCTTCTTTGAAATAGTGCCATGGGATTTTTTATGTCCACCTGAGGGAGCAGACGGGGCCTCGGTTTAACGTCTCATCCGAAAGACGGCACCTCCGACAGTGCAGCACTCCCTCAGTACTGCACTGGAGTGTCAGCCTGGATATTTGTGCTCAAGTCTCTGGAGTGAGACTTGAATCCACAACCTTCTGACTCAGAGGCGAGGGTGCTGCCCACTGAGCCACAGCTGACACATAAGGGAAGAATTTGATTGTACATCGCGTGTAATGAATTGTACACGTCATTTATGTATGAATTTATGATTTCATCACACATCATACATAAAGTTTTCTACCTTTTCCTCGTTTTAATATATGGCCCATCCAGAGGAAAGGAAGCAGGGTCTTTCAATCTACACAGCTGCCCTATAAGCAAAGTGTGTGTCTGTGGCAGGCTCGTCATGGTTGGCAGACGAAATGTCCATTAGAATCATCAAATAATACAGCACAGAAGGAGGCCATTCGGCCCATCCTGTCTCTTTGGTAGAACTATCCAATTAATCCCACTCCCCCTGCTCTTTCCCCATAGCCTTGTAATTTTTTCCCCTTCAAGTATTTATTCAATTCTCTTTTGAAAGTTACTATTGAATCTGCTTCCACCGCCCTTTCAGGCAGCGCGTTCCAGATCGCAACAACTCGTTATGTAAAAAAATGTTTCCTGATGTCGCCTCTGGTTCTTTTGCCAATCACCTTAAATCTGTGCCCTCTGGTTACCGACCCTCCTGCCACTGGAAACGATTTCTCCTTATTTACTCTATCAAAACCCCTCATGTTTTTCAACAGCTCGATCAAATCTCCTCTCAACCTTCTCTGCTCCAAGGAGAACAATCCCAGCTTCTCCAGTCTATCTACGTAACTGAAGTCCCTCATCCCCGGAACCATTCTAGTAAATCTCCTCTGCACCCTCTCCAAGGCCTTGACATCCTTCCTAAAGTGCGGTGCCCAGAACTGGACACAATACTCCAGCTGGGGCCTAACCAGTGTTTTATAAAGGTTTAGCATAACTTCCTTGCTGTTGTACTCTACTCCTCTATTAATGAAGCCAAGGATCCTGTATGCATTTTTAAACAGCCTTCTCAACTTTTCCTGTCACCCTCAAAAGATTTATGCACATACACCCCCCAGGTCTCTCTGTCCCTGCATCCCCTTTAAAATTCTATAAACTCTGCTGGAAGCAGTGCTCCAAAGACCTTCAAGTTTTCACAGCTGTCTTTCGGCCGAGACGTTAAACTGAGGCCCCGTCTGCTCTCTCAGGTGGACGTAAAAGATCCCATGGCAAGAGCAGGGGACTTCTCCCCGGTGTTCTGGGGCCAATATCTATCCCTCAACCAACATCACTAAAACAGATTATTTGGTCATTATCACATTGCTGTTTGTGGGAGCTTGCTGTGCGCAAATTGGCTGCCGCGTTTCCTACATTACAACAGTGGCCACACTTCAAAAAAGTACTTCATTGGCTGTGAAGCGCTCTGGGACGTCCTGAGGTCGTGAAAGGCGCTATAGAAATGCAAGTTTTTCTTTGGCTTCACACGCGTCAGTGTGCGATGGGTGGGCTGACACTTTCACAGTATACCACAGCACAATCACAGGCTGCCGAGTCACTCTCTGCTTCGGAACGTTATTATTAAGTAGCTTGTGGAGTCTCTGAAGTTTTGTCTCAACAAGACAGAAAGCAAGCAGTGTTTACAGATACAACTCAAGCGGTTTATATTAAAAAAAAATGCAGGAGCCAGATTACTGCATAGAAGGCAGAAGAGCAAGGAACGAGAATGAGATCATGTATGGAGCAACACTCCAGCGCCAGTGAACAGAGGGAAAACTCAAATGGTGGGAACTACCAAGATTATACTTTCAGCCTTTCATATTTGTGCCGTATGAAAATGTTCTAATGTGTCCAATAAACACAGCTATAGGTTATCACCAGTCGAACAAACTCCTTAATGGCTCCTTTGATCAGTTGTAGTTACATAGATATTACGGCACAGAAACAGGCCATTCGGCCCAACTGGTCTGTGCCGGTGTTTATGCTCCACACCAGCCTCCTCCCACCCCTACGTCATCTAACCCTATATGCATATCCTTCTACTCCTTTCTCCCTCATGTATATATCTAGCTTAAAGGCATCTGCGCTATTCACCTCAACTACTCCATGTGGTATAAACTTCTACATTCTAACCACTCTCTATTTATTAGTGACTCTCTTATATTTATGCCCCTAATTTTGGACTCCCCCACAAAAAGAAAAGACTTGCATTTCTATAGCGCCTTTCACAACCACCGGACGTCTCAAAGCGCTTTACAGCCAATGAACCACTTTTTGAAGTGTAGTCACTGTTGTAATGTAGGAATCGCGGCAGCCAATTTGCGCACAGCAAGCTCCCACAAACAGCAATGTGATAATGACCAGATCATCTGTTTTTAGTGATGTTGATTGAGGGATAAATATTGGCCCAGGACACCGGGGAGAACTCCCCTGCTCTTCTTCGAAATAGTACCATAGGATCTTTTGCGTCCACCTGAAAGAGCAGACAGGGCCTCGGTTTAACGTCTCATCCGAAAGACGGCACCTCCGACAGTGCAGCACTCCCTCAGCACTGCACTGTGAGTGTCAGCCTAGATTTGGAGCTCAAGTCCCACAAGTGGAAACATCTTTATGTCTACCCTATGAAACCCCTTCACAATTTTAAAGACCTCGATCAGGTCACCTCCCAGCCTATTCAGTCTTTTCTGATATGTATAACCTCTCAGTTCGGGTATCATCCTTGTAAATCTTTTTTTGCACCTTCAGTGCCTCTATATCATTTTTGTAATATGGAGACTAGAACTGCGCACAGTACGCCAAGTGTGGTCCAACCAAGGTTCTATACAAGTTTAACTTAACTGCTTCTCAATTCTATTCCTCTAGAAATGAACCCCCGTGCTCTGTTTGCTTTATTTTAAATGGCCTTGTTAACGTGCATTGCTACTTTTAATGATTTGTGAATGCGCACCCAGAGATCCCTTTGCTCCACGACCCCATTTCGACTCTTATTTTCCAAGGAGTACGTGGCCTCCTTGTTCCTCCTACCAAAATGCACCACCTCACACTTACCTACATTAAAATCCATTTGCCATTTACACACCCATTCTGCACATTAAGGTCTGATGGATACCATCATTTGCAAAGCAGCCTTGCGACAAGCATCTGCCTTACTGCTAACACTCAATTTGCCGTTCGACTAATTTGGATAGGCAGATGCAACAGTGGTGGCCTGAAAACGTTTCATGCGTTTAACCTTTGAAACTGTTTATATCCATTCGAGCCCGAGCACTACATCTGTTTGTGCGCCTCATTTTGTCCCCCCGCCCCATCATTTGTTTTCCACGATGTCCCCTCTGCCCTCTCGGGTGGACGTAAAAGATCCCATGGCACTATTTCGAAGAAGAGCAGGGGAGTTCTCCCCGGTGTCCTGGTCAATCAACATCACTAAAACAGATGATCCGGTCATTATCACATTGCTGTTTGTGGGAGCTTGCTGTGTGCAAAATGACTGCCGCGTTTCCTACATTACAACAGTGACTACACTTCAAAAAGTACTTCATTGGCTGTAAAGCGCTTTGGGACGTCCGGTGGTCGTGAAAGGCGTTGTAGAATGCAAGTCTGTCTTTTCTTTAAGAAACGTACGAGGGGGAATTTTTCAGTCGCAGCGTTAAAGCGGTGGGACCTGGGAATGGCGAGTCAATGGGGAGAGGAGCCCACCACAAGGGATTTTTCCACATCAGCCTCACTTCATTATCGGAATGAGCCAGGCGCCAGCTGATGGAGACGGAGGTGGGGGCGGGGTAAGGAGGGAAGGAACAAAATTGCATGTCCATCCTCCGCTATACAGCCCAAAGATCGGGACCTCAGAGGGCCTGCATTTAAGGGAAGGATGCTATCTGAGCGCCAACACTTTCTGCCGTCATGAAAGAGAATGAATGAAGCGCACTGCAAGGTTAGTGAGTGTGAAGATTCCACTGCCACCATTTACAGTCATGTTGAAAGAGTTCTCGCCACACCAGTCCACCATGGAATGTGTGGCAATTCCAGGGCCATGGACTGCAGAGCTCTTAGAGAACCCTAAGCCCAGTCCAAATGTTTCTTTTGAATGGAGATCTGCCCAAAATGTGATATGCAAACAGATATTTTTTGCTTTCAAATTTTCTGCATAGAAATATTCTCTGTGTAATTTAAGAGATCAGCCCTTAAGCTTTCATAATCTCCCATTGTTCATGCTTTTCCAGATACACAAATGCACAGGAACACAGCTATGAAAGTGGTCGGGACAGCTGGTGAGAAAAAAAAAGACTTGAAAAGAAAGACTTGCATTTCTATAGCGCCTTGCACGACCACCGGACGTCTCAAAGCGCTTTACAGCCAATGGAGCACTTTTTAGGAACATAGGAACAGGAGGAGGCCATTCAGCCCCTTCGAGCCTGTTCCGCCATTCAATGAGATCGCGGCCGATCTGCGACCTAACTCCATATACCCACCTTTGGCCCATATCCTTTCATACCCTTTGGTTAACAGAAAGCTATCAATCTCTTACAATTAACAATTAACAACTGATCTAGCCAATCAATTGCCATTTTTTGAAGTGTAGTCACTGTTGTAATGTAGAGAGAGAGAAAGAGAAAAAGAGACAGAAAGAGAGAGAGGAGAGAAAGAGAGAGAGAAGGAAAGAGAGCAAAAAAAGTTGGGTTGGAGAAGTCAGACTATAGCAGGAAGGCTGGCCGTTAAGATGCAAGGTTGGATCTGTGAAAGATCGGACACTGAGGCAGAGTAGGCCGAGACCTTGGTCTGTGGCCATGCCCGGAAAGGAGGAGATTTATATTAATTTAAAAGGAACAAAGCTGAAAATAATAGAAAAATAGAAAGGGAAAAATGAAAGAAATGCCTGCCTCACATGCTGTTGTGTGGTTCTGATTGGCCCATGCCGTCACATATGGGCCAATCAGCAACATTGGAGGCTCAGTACAATATTAGACATTATGCAGATAAACATTTTCTTTCAACGTTGAAGGCACGGAATTTCCTCATCTTTTTCGGCATAATTATGGTGCAAGAACGGCCTAGTGATTATTCTTAGTGAGGAAACTCGCACGCAACTGATTTACACGGTCTTACGCTGAAACATCGCTACGCGCAGTTTCCTCGCTCTTCCGCGTCACTCCTGCAATGCACCTGCTGAAACTCCGCCGCTCATTAACATAGCTCCGCCCCATGCTAAAAAATGAGCAGCTCATGTGAGTTTCCTGCATTTACGCCAGTAATACGTTGGCATACATTTACGTTCATATTCTAGTTAGGAGCAACATGGTCGGAAGTCACCGACATCTGCGTACCCGAGGAATTCCAACCTTGGGTGAGTATCCAAAAGTTTCTAGCTTTATTTCTGGAGTTTGTTAGCGATTTTCTTCACGCTTTTCTGTGATTTTTCTTACCGAGACCTGCACGACACTTAGCCAAAGTGCTATCAGAATCAGTGCACACAAATTTGCGTTACAACTGCCCAAGCAGCTTAAACAGCCTTCCCAAGGGAAAGTGGAAATGCTGTTGAAACACGGTGAATGAAGAAATTTAAACAAAAGTTAGAGCGAGAAATAGTCTTGACACTTACCGTTAACTCCCAAGCCTTACTCTGAGGAATGGCGTATGTTCCGCACTTTGATAGCGCTGAGTTTTCTCAGGTCCCCACTGCTGGCGCTGCATGTGCGCTCGTTTTACACTGGTTTTTACGGTCTGGCATCGGCAAATGAACGCCGCAGGAAATTTGGGCACAAGTTCCCGTCGGCAAGATCGGCGTAGAAACCAGCGTAAATGGGATCGAGGAAATTCCAGGCCTAAAACACTATAAATATATTAGAAGCAAGCTTTGTACGAATCCAGGGAACATTATTTCCTTCATTCACTACTTTTCAAGTTTACTTGAGAATATGTGCGAAGATTCCCTGACATCAAGGGCATTATTTTTTCCATGTAAAGCAAAACATTTGCAATGGTTTGGCAACAGTTCCCTTCTTGTGTGTTTGCCATTTATTCTAAGGATATTGCCAACGACGCCACAGTCCAAGAAACAGATACCAGTGGAGTAAAAAGAAAACCTCTCGGATCCAATCACAGAAATAGCCAAACAACACAAAATCAGTGCATATATTTCTAAGGATAGTCTGAGATACTCTCATTTACAGGAGCACAACACCTAAAGTCAGCGGAAGTCACGAGTCACGAAAGCAGCAATGATTTAACACGCCAAACTTTGCCAGCAATGCTCACATTAAAATCATCGTGCCAAATACTGGGAGCCCACAGAGCGCAGAATTAAAGCACATTTCACGTCAATAAGGAAAGCACATACCAGCCAAGCACTCGAGTGGCCACCTCACGTCTAGAACCTCCAGGGGAGGGGGGAAGAAGAGAGAGAGAGAGAGAGAGAGAGAGAGAGAGAGAGACGGCAGGAATAGCACATCGATGGATGGACTGTTCGGCTTTCCCTCTGCTGTCAACGTTTTGAAACAATAATATTCAGTGCAAGTCTCCTCCAGCGCTCAAAACAAACCTTGTCCTGAAATGGACTAGAGGCACACACAGACACTGTAATAGCTGTTTATACACACGCAGTATGTTGGAAAATGCCTGCTGGCACATTCCAGAGAGATTTATGTATATACACTACAACTTGAACAGGTTGGCCCTCTTCTAACTGCCAAAGCCTACAGGAATTAAAAAAAAAGTCTTTCATTAAAAACGGCAAAAGGGGCTTGAATAAAAAGGGGTTAGAAACTGAAGATAAAGTTACCGAAATAAGGGAAGCACGAAGCACACCCTAAGCCTTTTGACTGCAATGACCTTTCTTTCCTTGCGGTTCATCAACCAGAAAGGCCATGAACTTTTCGGGATATGTTTGACAGAGTGTATAACAGGTAAATCTGTCCCAATTCAATGCTTCTGTTTAGAATTACAACCCAAACATAGAGCAAATCAAACCAAACAGTGGGCCAAGTCTGACTAGCAAGCTCCGATAGCAACCACCAGCAAATAACATTTTTTTTGGTCCACTGTTGCTTGCAGCGAACCCTTTACCATCTTCAGCAGCATTCTTCATAGGGAAGTTACAATACAGGGATAACCTCAGTAAAACCTCGATGAATCTCTACCATTAGCGTGGATACATGACACGCATCAAGGCCAGTAAGAGTGGCACCGATGCAGTTTTTGAAAAATCTTCAAACGTGCACACGTTACTCAGCAATAGAGGTGTTAAGGGTTCTAAAGTTACTAAAGGAAAAGCCGTTTCCACTGCTCAGTAAGTTGGTAAACAGGGGGCTTAAATTTAAGATCGTCCTCAAAAGAACAAAGGAAGAGGTTAAAAGCGACGTTCTCTAATTTTTCTTGGCGCTGCGCAGCCCCTTTAAGGGGCTGCATGGGCCATTCAAAATACCGGCTTTCCCCGTTTTTTGTATTGAAAAGCCGGCTGGCGGAATCCCTGGTGGGTGGCGCGGCCGCACAGCCTAAAGGGAATATTGATTAGAAGAGTATTTTTTATTTTTTTATTTATACAGAGGGTTGTAAGGACATGGAATGCCCAAACAGAAACAGAGGTGGAAGGAGAATCCATAATAGCTTTTAGAAGACTTGCATTTCTATAGCGCCTTTCACGACCTTAGGACGTCCTAACACGCTTTACAGCCAATGAAGTACTTTTTGAAGCGTAGTCACTGTTGTAATGTAGGGAAACGCAGCAGCCAATTTACGCACAGCAAGCTCCCACAAACAGCAATGTGTATTCAGGACAGTTTCTTAGAACAATACGTTGTGGAACCAACCAGGGAACAGGCTGTTTTAGATCTGGGAATGCGTAATGAGACAGGATTAATTAATGATCTCATAGTAAAGGATTCTCTAGAGAAGATTGATCATAGCATGATAGAATTTCAAATTCAGTTTGAGGGTGAGAAACTTGGGTCTGAAACTAGTGTATTAAACTTAAATAAAGGCAATTACAAGGTATGAAGACAGAGTTGGCTAAAGTGGACTGGGAAAATAGATTAAAAGGTAAGATGGTAGATAAGCAGTGGCAGACTTTTAAGAAGATATTTCATAACTCTCAACAAAGATATATTCCAGTGAGAAAGAAAGACTCTACGAGTAGCATGAACCATCCGTGGCTAACTAAGGAAGTTAAGGAGGGTATCAAATTGAAAGAAAATGCATACAATGTTGCGAAGATTAGTGGTAGGCCAGAAGATGGGAAATTTTTTAGAAACTTGCAAAGGATGACTAAAAAAATAAGAGGGAGAAAATAGATTGAGAAAGTAAACTAGCAAGAAATATAAAAACAGACAGTAAGAGCTTCTACAAGTATATAAAAAGGAAGAGAGTAGCTGAAGTAAACATTGGTCCCTTAGAGGATGAGACTAGGGAATTAATAATGGGAAACAAGGAAATGTCAGAGACTTTGAACAAATATTTTGTATCTGTCTTCACGGTAGAAGACACTAAAAGCATCCCAAGAATAGTGGAAAATCAAGGGGCAACAAGGAGGGAGGAACTTAAAACTATTACTATCACTAGAGAAAAAGTACTAGGCAAACTAATGGGACTAAAGGCTGACAAGTCCCCTGGACCTGATGGCCTGCATCCTAGGGTCTTAAAAAAAGTGGCTGCAGAGATAGTGGATGCATTGGTTGTAATCTTCCAAAATTCCCTAGACTCTGGAAAGGTCCCAGCGGACTGGAAAACCGTAACTGTAATGCCCATATTCAAGAAAGGAGGGAGACAGAAAGCAGGAAACTATAGGCCAGTTAGCCTAACATCTGTCATTGGGAAAATGCTGGAATCCATTATTAAGGAAGTAGTAGCAGGACATTTAGAAAATCATAATATAATCAAGCAGAGTCAACATGGTTTTATGAAAGGAAAATCGTGTTTGACAAATTTATTAGAGTTCTTTGAAGATGTAACGAGCAGGGTGGATAAAGGGGAACCAGTAGATGTAACGTATTTGGATTTCCAAAAGGCATTCGATAAGGTCCCACATAAGAGGTTACTGCACAAGATAAGAGCCCAAGGTGTTGGGGGTAATATATTAGCATGGATAGATGATTGGCTAACTAACAGAAAACAGAGAGTCGGGATAAATGGGTCATTTTCAGGTTGGCAAACTGTAACTAGTGGGGTGCCACAGGGATCAGTGCTGGGGCCTCAACTATTTACAATCTATATTAATGACTTGGATGAAGGGGCCGAGTGTACTGTAGCCAAATTTGCTGACGATAGAAAGATAGGTGGGAAAGCAAGTTGTGAGGAGGACACAAAGAGTCTGCAAAGGGATATAGATAGGTTAAGTGAGTGGGCAAAAATTTGGAAGATGGGAGTATAATGTGGGAAAATGTGAGGTTATCCACTTTGGTAGGAAGAATAGAAAAGCAAAATATTATTTAAATGGAGAGAGACTACAGAATGCTGCAGTACAGAGAGATCTTGGTATCCTTGTACATGGAACACAAAAAGTTAGCATGCAGGTACAGCAAGTAATTAGGAAGGCAAATGGAATGTTGGCCTTTATTGCAAGGGGGATGGAGTATAAAAGTAGGGAAGTCTTGCTACAACTGTGCAGGGCGTTGGTGAGACCATACCTGGAGTACTGCATACATTTTGGTCTCCTTATTTCAGGAGGGATATACTTGCATTGGAGGTAGTTCAAAGAAGGTTCACTAGGTTGATTCCTGGGATGAAGGGGTTGTCTTATGAGGAAAGATTGAGCAGGTTGGGCCTATACTCATTGGAGTTTAGAAGAATGAGAGGTGATCTTATTGAAACATATAAGATTGAGGGGGCTTGACAGGGTAGATGCTGAGATGTTTCCCCTCGTGGGGGAATCTAGAACTAGGGGGCATAGTTTCAGAATAAGGGGTCGCCCATTTAAGACGGAGATGAGGAGGAATTTCTTCTCTCAGAGGGTCGTGAATCTTTGGAATTCTCTACCCCAGAGAGCTGTGGAGGCGGAGTCATTGAATATGTTCAAGGCTGAGATAAGACAGATTTTTGAACTACAGGGGAGTCAAGGGTTGGGAAACAGGTAGAAAAGTGGAGTTGAGGCCAAGATCACACAGACACAGAATCCCCACAGTGCAGATAGAGGCCATTTCGGCCCATCGAGCCTGCACCGACACATATCCCACCCTATCCCCGTAACCCCACGTGTTTAATCCCCCCTAACATTAAGGGTCAATTTATCATAGTCAAATCAACCTAACCCGCACATCTTTCGACTGTGGGAGGAAACCGGAGCACCCGGAGGAAACCCACGCAGACACGGGGAGAATGTGCAAAACCCACGCAGACACGGGGAGAATGTGCAAACCCCACACAGACAGTCACCCGAGGCCGGATTCGAACCCGGGTCCCTGGCGCTGTGAGGCAACAGTGCTAACCACTATGCCACCGTGTTGCCCAAATCTTATGAATGGCGGAGCAGGCTCGAGGGGCCGAATGGCCGACTCCTGCTCCTATTTCTTACGTGATAATGACCAGATAATCTGTTTTTGTTATGTTGGCCCAAGACACCGGAGAGAACTCCCCTGCTCTTCTTCGAAATAGTACCATGGGATCTATTACATCCACCTGATAGGGCAGACGGTCCTCACCCCCAACAGTAGATAAACATTAGATAAAGACAAACTTAAAAAGGGTACGGGGAAATAAACCAAGTGGATAGCTCTTTGAGCCAGATCAGGCACAATGGGCCAAATGGCCTCCTGCTCTGCTGTAAAATTCAATGATTCTACGACATACAGTAGTTGCGTGAGGGGGTAATAGGGAGGAGGTGGACCCTTGTACCATCTTCTCCAGGAGAGGCTGACTTCCACGAGAAACTCAAAAACTAAGTTCTGGAGATACAAGCTCAAGAATCAGCCCTGGTCATCAGGAACTAAAAGTTGCTGGGAATACAGTAAACTCTTTCGTGTCCGGCACCTCCGGGACTGGGATGGTGCCAGTTGATTTAAAATTCCGGATAATGGAGAGGTATACCTACCAAGGTACGAGAGCCCCGTTACACAGCCACAGGTGCAGGAACCCCGGTTACACGGCCACAGATCCAGGAGTCCGTTACACGACCACAGATCCAGGAGTCCCTGTTACACGGCCACAGGTCCAGGAGTCCCTGTTACACGGCCACAGGTACAGGAGTCCCGGTTACACGGCCACAGGTACAGGAGTCCCGGTTACACGGCCACAGGTACAGGAGTCCCTGTTACACGGCCACAGGTACAGGAGCCCCTGTTACACGGCCACAGGTCCAGGAGCCCCGGTTACACGGCCACAGGTCCAGGAGTCCCTGTTACACGGCCACAGGTCCAGGAGCCCCGGTTACACGGCCACAGGTACAGGAGCTGCGGTTACACGGCCACAGGTACAGGAGCTGCGGTTACACGGCCACAGGTACAGGAGCTGCGGTTACACGGCCACATGTACAGGAGTCCCGGTTACACGGCCACAGGTACAGGTACAGGAGCTGCGGTTACACGGCCACATGTACAGGAGTCCCGGTTACACGGCCACAGGTACAGGTACAGGAGCTGCGGTTACACGGCCACATGTGCAGGAGTCCCGGTTACACGGCCACAGGTACAGGGAACCCGGTTACACAACCAGAGGTGCAGGAGCCATAGTTACACGGCAAAAGGTACGAGAACCGGTTACAGAGCCACAAATATACAGTAAAACTTACCTTTGGGTTCCTGAACCTACTCCTGAATTTTGCCGGTTATTAGAGAATTCCGGATAATTAGGTGCCGTTTAAACGAGAGTTTACTGCACATGTCTTACCTGGTCAATTGAAAATTTCAAAACTGAGACTGATAGATTTTTGTTAGGCAAGGGTATTAAGGGTTACGGAACAAAGGTGGGTAGATTGAGTTAAAATACAGATCTACATGATCTAACTGAATGGACAAATGTGAGAAGTCGCACAACACCAGGTTATAGTCCAACAGTTTTATTTGAAATCACAAGCTTTCGGAGCGCTGCTCCTTCGTCAGGTGAATGGAGGAACAGACTCGAGGGGCTGAATGGCCTCCTCCTGTTCCTATTCCACTCTAGGTTTTCAGTATCTGATCAGGAGACCGCCTTCTCCACTCCACGGAAATTAAACGGTTTGTTCGGTCTTTCTAACCATTGCCTTACAGGCAAAAGCAGAATGGCTTTGCTAGAATTCCTTTTGAAATCTATTTTGTTGAATTATGAGTGGGAGCATGTTCGCCTCTCGCCATCGGTGGTGCCTGCTTCTTCTGCTCCCACTTCATGGGAAAGCTTTCCTTAATTATATCAATTTACTACCCCCCTACCCTCTAATTTTCTGCTCTCCTGGGAGCCGACTGACGACTGGATCAATCTAGCGGACAGCTTTCCAGTGCCTTGTCCAAATGGCCACCCTTCACGTACAAGAGTGAGAGTGTAGGCTGGCTACTCGATCCTGGAGAGTACCACGGCCAAATCCTTTATCTTCACCTCACGTCTGTCCGCACGCACCCATGTGCCTCCGGCAGGGGTTGGTCGGTAGCAGTCCGGAGAAGGACTGCTGCCTGAGTTTTCCCTCCCTGGCCCATGGGGAGTGACGCCCATTGCAACACCCTGCCTGCCCTGCAGAGACCAGCCAACATCACTGACCATGGCATGCCTGCAACCTTCTGGTTTGTATAGCTTAGTATGAGCAGGAAATGCCTTCTAACCACTCGGCCTTTAGGGAGCTCTTGATCTGTTCTCTTGAATCATTGAGATACTCATTCACCTCTCTGCTAAAGTGGTCAGGCTCCAATTCAAATGTCTGTCAGCCAATGAAGATTCTAGTCACACAGTGATTAGGTGACCTAGTTTGCTGAATAATGGAAGGGGGAGGGGTGGGTAGGAGTTTGATATGAAATAACCATTGACCAAGGGTTTGAGTAAGTTTTGTTTGGCTGTTATTCAAGAGATTTAACTGCAGCCTTTTACAGTTCAGTGAACGGAAAGAACATTTTATTTCAAACAGAGAATGTTGTTGGCAATACCCTTCTGAAGAAAAATTCCATTGTAGGGAATAATCACTCAGATCCTAACTGATGACAAACTTCACCCCCACCCCCCACCCTTCAGCCCCCTCTCTTGAAGGGGCTGATTCTTTGCAGGGTACAGCTTCACAGGTGCCCTGCGGTACCTCAGCCAAGCACCATCATTCACGTTTGAACCTCGCTAGTGAGTGTCCTGACCACTGGGGCATTATAACTGGATCCAATTCTGCCAACACCCATACGAACATTGACGGACAGGTAGAGACCCTCTGGTCCATCCAGCCTGTCTCACACAATGGCGGTACCTGGTGTATCACAATATATACACTCGCCACCCCACCCCAAACCATGGGATCTCCTGGGAGAGACCAAAAACAGATAAAACTCCAGGCCAATTTGGGGGAAGAAAATCTGGGAATTTCCTCTCCGATCCATCTAGGAGATCGAAACTAGTCCAGGAGATCACTCTGGCCCTATATTCCCAGAAGTACCCACTTCCAGAGAGGTCAATAACCATGGGGCATAGATTTAAAGTAGTTGGTAGAAGGATTAGAGGGGAGTTGAGGAGAAATTTTTTCACCAGAGGGTGGAGGGGGTCTGGAACTCACTGCCTGAAAGGGTGGTAGAGGCAGAAACCCTCATCACATTTAAAAAGTACTTGGATATGCACCTGAAGTGCCGTAACCTACAGGGCTACGGACCAAGAGCTGGAAAGTGGGATTAGGCTGGAGAGCTCTTTTTTGGTTAGCACAGACACGATGGGCCAAATGGCTTCCTTCTGTGCCGTAAATTTCTATAATTCTATGATTCCAGTGGGGCAGCTGGACAGCAATCAGGAGTGAGAGCCCTGGCTGGCCTTTGCTCCCTAACCCAGGAGCAGCGAGGGCAAGTGTAGCACCTCCCACATCCAACCTGGCCAAGAGGAGCTAACTCAGCACAGGACAGCAATCAACCTTGGGACCTTTCTTGTCAGTATGCTGAGCTACCCAAGGATTGAGGGAGGTCGAGGTGCCTCGTTAAATACGAGTCTTTGCTGCTTCAGGATCAGCATCAAGGGCCAGGAAAGATGCTGATTCTCCACAGACTGAATTGGCAATTAGCTGAAAACTGCCAAGTCAGTTCAAGTAGCTCCTTCCAGACACAAAATCTAAAATGGCAGAGACACAGCAGACTACTTTTTTTTTGTTGCCAGGAATAAATATCTGCAGCCAGGGAAGTGTGTGTGTGTGTGTGGGGGCACACAAAAGAGAGAGAGAGAGAGAGAGAGAGAGAGGAGAGAGAGGAGAGAGAGCGCGCGAGAGAGAGGAGAGAGAGCGCGCGAGAGAGAGGAGAGAGAGCGCGCGAGAGAAAGGAGAGAGGACGAGAGAGAAAGGAGAGCGAGAGAGAAAGGAGAGAGAGCGAGAGAGAAAGGAGAGAGAGCGAGAGAGAAAGGAGAGAGAGCGAGAGAGAAAGGAGAGAGAGCGAGAGAGAAAGGAGAGAGAGCGAGAGAGAAAGGAGAGAGAGCGAGAGAGCAAGAGAAAGGAGAGAGAGAGAGAGAAAGGAGAGAGAGAGAGAGAAGAGAGCGAGAGAAAGGAGAGAGAAGAGAGCGAGAGAAAGGAGAGAGAGCGAGAGAAAGGAGAGAGAGCGAGAGAAAGGAGAGAGAGCGAGAGAAAGGAGAGAGAGCGAGAGAAAGGAGAGAGAGCGAGAGAAAGGAGAGAGAGCGAGAGAAAGGAGAGAGAGCGAGAGAAAGGAGAGCGAGCGAGAGAAAGGAGAGAGAGCGAGAGAAAGGAGAGAGAGCGAGAGAAAGGAGAGAGAGCGAGAGAAAGGAGAGAGAGCGAGAGAAAGGAGAGAGAGCGAGAGAAAGGAGAGAGAGCGAGAGAAAGGAGAGAGAGCGAGAGAGAAAGGAGAGAGAGCGAGAGAAAGGAGAGAGAGCGAGAGAAAGGAGAGAGAGCGAGAGAAAGGAGAGAGAGCGAGAGAAAGGAGAGAGAGCGAGAGAAAGGAGAGAGAGCGAGAGAAAGGAGAGAGAGCGAGAGAAAGGAGAGAGAGCGAGAGAAAGGAGAGAGAGCGAGAGAAAGGAGAGAGAGCGAGAGAGAGCGAGAGAAAGGAGAGAGAGCGAGAGAAAGGAGAGAGAGCGAGAGAAAGGAGAGAGAGCGAGAGAAAGGAGAGAGAGCGAGAGAAAGGAGAGAGAGAGAGAGAGGAGAGAGAGAAGAGAGAGAGAGAGGAGAGAGAGAAGAGAGAGAGAGAGAGAGAGAGAGAGAGAGAGAAAGGAGAGAGAGAGAGAGAGAGCGAGAGAAAGGAGAGAGAGAGAGAGAGAGAGAAGAGAGAAAGGAGGAGAGGAGAGGAGAGAGAAAGGAGAGAAGAGAGAGAGAAAGGAGAGAGAGCGAGAGAAAGGAGAGAGAGCGAGAGAAAGGAGAGAGAGCGAGAGAAAGGAGAGAGAGCGAGAGAAAGGAGAGAGAGCGAGAGAAAGGAGAGAGCGAGAGAAAGGAGAGAGAGCGCGAGAGAAAGGAGAGAAAGGAGAGAGAGCGAGAGAAAGGAGAGAGAGCGAGAGAAAGGAGAGAGAGAGAGAGAGGAGAGAGAGAAGAGAGAGAGAGAGGAGAGAGAGAAGAGAGAGAGAGAGAGAGAGAGAGAGAGAAAGGAGAGAGAGAGAGAGAGAGAGCGAGAGAAAGGAGAGAGAGAGAGAGAGAAGAGAGAAAGGAGGAGAGGAGAGGAGAGAGAAAGGAGAGAAGAGAGAGAGAAAGGAGAGAGAGCGAGAGAAAGGAGAGAGAGCGAGAGAAAGGAGAGAGAGCGAGAGAAAGGAGAGAGAGCGAGAGAAAGGAGAGAGAGCGAGAGAAAGGAGAGAGCGAGAGAAAGGAGAGAGAGCGCGAGAGAAAGGAGAGAAAGGAGAGAAAGGAGAGAGAGCGAGAGAAAGGAGAGAGAGCGAGAGAAAGGAGAGAGAGCGAGAGAAAGGAGAGAGAGCGAGAGAGAGAGAGAGAGAGAGAAAGGAGAGAGAGGAGAGGAGAGAGAGAGGAGAGGAGAGAGAAAGGAGGAGAGGAGAGGAGAGAAGGAGGAGAGGAGAGGAGAGAGAGAGAAAGGAGAGAGAAGAGAGAGAGAGAAAGGAGAGAGAGAGAGAGAGAGAGAGAGAGAGAAAGGAGAGAGAGAGAGAAAGGAGAGAGAAAGGAGAGAGAGAGAGAGAGGATAGAGAGAGAGAAAAGATAGAGAGAGAAAGAAAGGAGAGAGAGAGAGACAAAGGATAGAGAGAGAGAGAGACAAAGGATAGATATAGAGAGAGACAAAGGATAGAGAGAGAGACAGACAAAGGATAGAGAGAGAGACAGACAAAGGATAGAGAGAGAGAGAGAGAGAGAGAGAAGAGAGAGAGAGAGAAAGAGAATAGAGAGAGAGAGAAAGGAGAGAGAGAGAGAGAGAATAAAGAGAAAGCATGAGAGAAAAAGTCAGGAGAGAAAGAGGTGAGAGAGAGAGGAGTTGAGAAAAAGACAGAGACAGAGAGAGAACGCATGCTTTAAATTTCAAGTGCTTTTTGCCCCTCTGCCAGAGAATGTTGGCTCCCATTTAACAACCTTTGGTTCACCCCCCCACCCCCCACCAAGTCTTTAAGTTGGGTCAAAACGGAGTCGCTACTTTTGAGGTGTGAAGGAGCAATGCGTGCAGTCACAAACCCTGAGCACTTCAACTGTCAAATCCTTTAACTGTGTATATATTAATTCAGTTCCTCACAAACTTCAACTCAATAATGTAAAAGCAGTTACCTCAAAATTCAAGTCAATCCCGTTGCCCTGCCATTGTTTCTTTCCGTGTGGATACTACTGACGTCATCTTGGATTTTTGAGTAGGCTCCACATTAAAATCTGGAGCTCACATTAGGAAGAGTCATTTTCTAGGTCATGCTTTTTTCAATTCTTGGAATTCACATCAGTGCATTGAAGATTTGTAAATGGTCTCACTGTATTTATAACCACTAGCTCGGACTCTTCATGGAGCCCCATGAAACATCATAGAAGACTGAATGAGAATTTTAAGTAGCTGAATACATTTAGATAGAAAAAAACATGAACCACTGAAAGATTTAACGTGTGTCTGTAATACTAACTAACTACATTTTTAAC
>JASTWF010001598.1:0-70831 GCA_030390025.1 Squalus acanthias | reverse complement strand
CACACACACACACTCACACACACTCACTCACACACTCACACACTCACTCACTCACACTCACACTCACACACTCACTAACAGGCCAACAGACTCTACCACCTCAGGAGAGGCTCCGTCGCTCCATTCTCAGCTGACAATCGCAGCCGCCCATCCGGGCACCACACCCATCTTCCCACTGAGTTACAATCCTACAAGATCAGCATGAGCTGGAACAAGATGTTCCACACATTTGTACCCGAAACCTAGTGCCTGCACCACTGCAACTGAGCTTTAATGGGCCAGGGCAACAGGTGTCAGCCGGGGCTCAGTGGGTAGCAGCCTCGCCTTGGAGTCAGAAGGTTGTGGATTCAGGCACCACCCCAGAGACTTGAGCACAAAATCTAGGCGGAACCTCCCAGTGCAGTACTGAGGGAGCGCCGCACTGTCGGAGGGGCAGTACTGAGGGAGCGTCGCACTGTCGGAGGGGCAGTACTGAGGGAGCGCCGCACTGTCAGAGGGGCAGTACTGAGGGAGCGCTGCACTGTCGGAGGACAGTACTGAGGGAGCACTGCACTGTCGGAGGGGCAGTACTGAGGGAGCGTCGCACTGTCAGAGGGGCAGTACTGAGGGAGCGCCGCACTGTCGGAGGGTCAGTACTGAGGGAGCGCTGCACTGTCAGAGGGGCAGTACTGAGGGAGCGCCGCACTGTCGGAGGGGCAGTACTGAGGGAGCGCCGCACTGTCGGAGGGGCAGTACTGAGGGAGCGTCGCACTGTCGGAGGGTCAGTACTGAGGGAGCGCTGCACTGTCGGAGGGGCAGTACTGAGGGAGCGCCGCACTGTCGGAGGGGCAGTACTGAGGGAGCGCCTGCACTGTCAGAGGGGCAGTACTGAGGGAGTGCCGCACTGTCGGAGGGTCAGTACTGAGGGAGTGCCGCACTGTCGGAGGGTCAGTACTGAGGGAGCGCTGCACTGTCGGAGGGGCAGTACTGAGGGAGCGCTGCACTGTTGGAGGGGCAGTACTGAGGGAGTGCTGCACTGTCGGAGGGGCAGTACTGAGGGAGCGCTGCACTGTTGGAGGGGCAGTACTGAGGGAGTGCTGCACTGTCGGAGGGGCAGTACTGAGGGAGCGCTGCACTGTCGGAGGGGCAGTACTGAGGGAGCGTCGCACTGTCGGAGGGTCAGTGCTGAGGGAGTGCCGCACTGTCGGAGGGTCAGTACTGAGGGAGTGCCGCACTGTCGGAGGGTCAGTACTGAGGGAGCGCTGCACTGTCGGAGGGGCAGTACTGAGGGAGTGCTGCACTGTCAGAGGTGCCGTCTTTCGGATGAGACGTAAAGCCGAGGCCCCGTCTGTCCTCTCAGGTGGATGTAAAAGATCCCATGGCACTATTTCGAAGAAGAGCAGGGGAGTTCTCCCCGGTGTCCTGGCCAATATTTATCCCTCAACCAACATCACTAAAACAGATTATCTGGTCATTATCACATTGCTGTTTGTGGGAGCTTGTTGTGCGCAAATTGGCTGCTGCGTTTCCTACATTACAACAGTGACTACACTTCAAAAAGTACTTCATTGGTTGTAAAGCGCTTTGTGACGTCCGGTGGTCGTGAAAGGCGCTGGAGAAATGCAAGTCTTTCTTTTAATCATTTTAATAATTAACACAAATCACTGCTTCACCACACTCTTAATTTGGCAAATTAATGGTGTTATTTTTTCACCCATGAGCTGGCAGCTGGTCCTCTGATTTCCCACATCCAGTCTGTTCCCAGGTCTGTTGAATCCCTCAGGTCCCTTCCTGGTCTCCCAAGCTACATCACACAGTATTTACAGCACAGAAACAGGCCATTCGGCCCAGCGGGTCCGTGCCGGTGTTTATACTCCACACCAGCCTCCTCCCACCCCTCGTCATCTCACCCCATCAACATATCCTTCGATTCCTTTCTCCCTCATGTGTTTATCCAGCTTCCCCTGAAAAGCATCTGTGCTATTCGCCTCAACCACTCCCTGTGGTACATAGAAACATAGAAAATAGGTGCAGGAGTAGACCATTCGGTCCTTCGAGCCTGCACCGCCATTCAATGCGTTCATGGCTGAACATGCTACCTCAGTACCCCATTCCTGCTTTCTCGCCATACCCCTTGATCCCCCGAGTTGTGAGTATTATATCTAACTCCCTTTTGAATATATTTAGCGAACTGGCCTCAACAACCTTCTGTGGTAGAGAATTCCACAGATTCACCACTCTCTGGGTGAAGAAGTTCCTCCTCATCTCAGTCTTAAATGGCTTCCCCTTTATCCTTAGACTGTGACCCCTGGTTTTAGTTTTCCCTAACATTGGAAACATTCTACCCGCATCTAATTTGTCTAAACCAGTCAGGATTTTAAACGTCTCTATAAGATCCCCCCCTCATTCTTCTGAACTCCAGAGGATACAAGTTCAGTTGATCCAGTCTTTCTTGATATGTCAGTCTGGCCATCCCAGGAATCAATCTAGTGAACCTTCGTTGCACTCCCTCAATAGCAAGAATGTCCTTCCTCAAGTTAGGAGACCAAAACTGCACACAATACTCCAGGTGTGGCCTCACCAAGGCCCTGTACAACTGTAGCATCACCTCCCTACTCCTGTACTCAAATCCCCTTGCTATGAAGGCCATCATGCCATTTGCTTTCTTGACTGCCTGCTGCACTTGCCTTCCCACCTTCAGTGACTGATGTACCATGACGCCCAGGTCTCGTTGCACCTCCCCTTTCCCTAATCTGCCACCATTCAGGTAATAGTCTGCCTCCCTATTTTTACCACCAAAGTGGATAACCTCACATTTATCCACATTGTACTTCATCTGCCATACATTTGCCCATTCACCCAACCTGTCCAAGTCACTCTGTAGCCTCCTAGCATCCTCCTCATTGTTCACACTGCCTCCCAATTTAGTGTCATCCGCAAATTTGGATATATTACAATTAATCCCTTCGTCCAAATCATTAATATATAATGTAAACAGCTGGGGCCCCAGCACCGAACCCTGCGGTACCCCGCTGGTCACTGCCTGCCATTCTGAAAAGTACCCATTTACTCCTACTCTTTGTTTCCTGTGTGCCAACCAGTTCTCAATCCACGTCAACACATTACCCCCAATCCCATGTGCTTTAACTTTGCACACCAATCTCTTGTGTGGGACCTTGTCGAAGGCCTTCTGAAAGTCCAAATACACCACATCTACTGGTTCCCCCCCATCCACCCTATTGGAAACATCCTCAAAAAATTCCAGAAGATTTGTCAAGCATGATTTCCCTATCACAAATCCATGCTGACTTGGACCTATCATGTCGCCACTTTCCAAATGGTCTGTTATGACATCTTTAATAATTGATTCCATCATTTTACCCACCACCGATGACCGGTCTATAATTCCCTGCTTTCTCCCTCCCTGCTTTCTCCCTCCCTCCTTTTTTAAAAAGAGGGGTTACATTAGCCACCCTCCACTCCTTCGGAACTGATCCAGAGTCTAAGGAATGTTGGAAAATGATCGTCAATGCATCCACTATTTCCAAGGCCACCTCCTTAAGTACTCTGGGATGCAGACCATCAGGCCCTGGGGATTTATCAGCCTTCAGTCCCATCAATTTCCCCAACACCTTTTCCCGACTGATAAGGATTTCCCTCAGCTCCTCCCTCTTACCAGATCCTTTGATCTCTTTTATTTCCGGAAGATTGTTTGTGTCCTCCACAGTAAACACCGAACCAAAGTACTTGTTCAATTGATCTGCCATTTCTTTGTTCCCCATTATGACTTCCCCTGTTTCTGACTGCAGGGGACCTACGTTTGTTTTTACTAACATCTTTCTTTTTACATATTTATAGAAGCTTTTGCAGTCCGTTTTCATGTTCTCCGCAAGCTTCCTTTCATATTTTATTTTCCCTGCCCTAATCAAACCCTTCGTCCTCCTCTGCTGAGTTTTAAAGTCCTCCCAGTCCTCGGGTTTGCTGCTACTTCTGGCCAATTTGTATGCCACTTCCTTGCTTTTAATACTATCCCTGATTTCCCTTGTTAGCCATGGTTGAGCCACCTTCCCTTTTTTATTTTTACGCCAGACAGGGATGTACAATTGCTGTAGTTCATCCATGATATCTCTAAATGTCTGCCATTGCCCTTCCACTGATAACCCCTTAAATATCGCTTGCCAATCTAACCTCGCCAATTCACGCCTCATACCCTCAAAGTTGCCCTTATTTAAGTTCTGGACCATGGTCTCTGAATTAACTGTTTCCTTCTCCATCCTAATGTAGAACTCCACCATACTATGGTCACTCTTCCCCAAGGGGCCTCGCACCACAAGATTGCTGATTAGTCCTTCCTCATTACACAACACCCAGTCCAGGATGGCCTCCCCTCGAGTTGGTTCCTCAACATATTGGTTCAGGAAACCATCCCTTAAACACTCCAGGAAATCCTCCTCCACCGTATTGCTTCCAGTTTGAGTAGCCCAATCTATATGCATATTAAAGTCACCCATGATAACTGCTGCGCCTTTTTTGCATGCACCTCTGATTTCCTGTTTCATACCCTCCCCCACCTCACTACTACTGTTTGGAGGTCTGTACACAACCCCCACTAACGTTTTCTGCCCTTTGGTGTTCTGCAGCTCAACCCATATTGATTCCACATCCTCCAAGCTAATGTCCTTCCTAGCTATTGCATTAATCTCCTTTTTAACCAGCAATGCTACCCCACCCCCTTTTCCTTTTATTCTATCCTTCCTGAATGTTGAATACCCCTGGATATTCAGTTCCCAGCCTTGATTGTTCTGGAGCCACGTCTCTGTAATCCCAATCACATCATATCCGTTAACATCAATTTGCACAGTCAATTCATCCACCTTATTACGGATACTCCTTGCATTAAGACACAGAGCCTTTAGGCTTGTTTTATTAACACCCTTTGTCCTTTTAGACTTATGATTTAGTATGGCCCTTTGTGTTTCTTGCCTTTGTTTACTCGGATTTCCCTTATTGTTTCTCACCCTTCTAACATTTGTTTCTGACTGCATATTACTTCCCCCTGTTTCGCTACATAGGTTCCCATTCCCCTGCCATATTAGTTTAAATCCTCCCGAACTGCCTTAGCAAATATTACCCCGAGGACATCGGTTAAGTCCTGCCCAAGTGCAGACCGTCCCTTTTGTACAGGTCCCACTTCCCCCAGAACTGGTTCCAATGCCTCAGGTATTTGAATCCCTCCCTCCTGCACCACTGCTCAAGCCACGTATTTAATCTCGCTATCCTGTTCATGCTACTCTGATTAGCACGTGGCACTGGTAGCAACCCAGAGATTACTACCTTTGAGGTCCTACTTTTCAATTTAGCTCCTAGCTCCCTAAATTCTGCTTGTAGGACCTCTTCCCGCTTTTTACCTATATCGTTGGTACCTACATGCACCACGACAGCTGGCTCTTCACCCTCCCTTTCCAGAATGTTCTGCAGCCGCTCCGAGACATCCTTGACCCTTGCACCAGGGAGGCAACATACCATCCTGGAATCTCGGTTGCGGCCACAGAAACTCCTGTCTATTCCCCTTACAATTGAGTCCCCTATCACTATAGCTCTACCACTCTGTTTCCCGCCCTGCTGTGCAGCAGAGCCAGCCATGGTGCCATGAACCTGGCTGCTGGTGCCTTCCCCTGGTAGGTCATTTCCCCCAACAGTATCCAAAACGGTATATCTGTTTTGGAGGGAGACGACCGCAGGGGACTCCTGCACTACCAGCCTTTACCCGCGGTGTGTTCAACTCACTAAATGAGTAATCCACAAAGTTCTCGGCATCGTGGATGCTCCGGAGTGAGTCCATCCACACCAGCCTCCTCCCACCCCTCGTCATCTCACCCCATCAACATATCCTTCGATTCCTTTCTCCCTCATGTGTTTATCCAGCTTCCCCTGAAAAGCATCTGTGCTATTCGCCTCAACCACTGCCTGTGGTAGCGAGTCCCACATTCTCACCACTCTCTGGGTAAAGAAGTTTCTCCAGAATTCCCGATTGGATTTATTAGTGACTATCTTATACTTTGCTCGAAAGCGTCTGCTACTAGAAATGTCTGGTGGGTAAAGGGCCAGCATTGAAGAGATGTGTGCGGAGCAGGACAGTCACCCGCCTGTCTCGACGCTGTGCGAACTGATCGAATCGCACCACAGTGAGGTCCAACAACCGGCCTCACAGTCCCTCGGTTGGGGGGAGCTCAGGGCGCGGAGATATCAACTGGGGCTCGCACGCCTGCTCGCTCTATCCCGCTTGAAATTGCGCTGGTGTGTGGGTGAATGGCTAGCAGTCATTCACTGGTCAGGGTCACAGGTGAAAGGTGACCACCGGTGTGGCCTGTGACTGCACCCCATCACGAGTCAGGGCCTTGAGTGGAGCAGGGGCAAAACACCTCAGGCAAGAAGATGAATACAAGACCAATTATGAGTCACAAAGACAGTTGGGGTCAAATATTCATTCAGAGGAAAAGCTGTGTGGAAATTCGCTCATTAGTTGGAGCAGGGGCACTACTGGAAACCAAACTAACTGCTGTTGACACCTTGTGGGAGCTCAGTAACGCTCCAAACCTCTCCCGCCCGCCCGCAATTCAGAAGACGAAGGGCCCCAGGTCAATTATGACCCAGAGCGCACATAACAACCTGACTGAAGCAGGATTTTGGGCTGAACAGTGGCTGCAGCGGCAGTGGATGGCCAGGAGGGGGCAGTGCGAGGGCAGCTCGGGCCATTCCCCAACTGCGGCCAAGCTGAGGAAACCAGACTTGCTTTTTATGTCAAAGCTAAACCCCATTCAGAAATCATTCCAAACGTACAACTGGAGTGAATTTTCCTAGTCGGAGCTGAGCTTTGCGCGAAGGGATCGTATCAATTGAATTCAGGTGCAGAGTGAAGTCTCCTGGCACGATTTTCAGGCTGTTTAATCTTTTTTTTATTAATTCCTGGGATGTGGGCGTCGCCGGCAAGGCCAGCGTTTATTGCCCATCCCTAACTGCCCCTCGAGAAGGTGGTAGTGAGCCGCCTTCTTGAACCGCTGCAGTCCGTGTGGTGAAGGTGCTCCCACATTGCTGTTAGGGAGGGAGTTCCAGGACTTTGACCCAGCGACGATGAAGGAACGGCGGTATATTTCCAAGTCAGGATGGTGTGTGACTGGGAGGGGAACTTGAAGGTGATGGTGTTCCCACAACAGGGGTGATGGGTGAACGGACTCGGTGAGAGTTAGGATACGGGCAGCGGAGTTTTGGATGGAGAAGAGCTTCTCTCTGGTGGCTGTGAGGGTTTTGTGTGAAATGACTTTGGGAAGTCTCAATCCAACAACTAGTTCGCATTTTCACTAGGTGACTAGTACTGGGCAGTAGGAGAAATGTCACACAGGTATAGTAGGTAAATAGAGGGAGCTTTACTCTGTATCTAACCCGTGCTGTACCTGCCCTGGGAGTGTTTGATGGGACAGTGTAGAGGGAGCTTTACTCTGTATCTAACCCGTGCTGTACCTGCCCTGGGAGTGTTTGATGGGACAGTGTAGAGGGAGCTTTACTCTGTATCTAACCCGTGCTGTACCTGCACTGGGAGTGTTTGATGGGACAGTGTAGAGGGAGCTTTACTCTGTATCTAACCCGTGCTGTACCTGCCCTGGGAGTGTTTGATGGGACAGTGTAGAGGGAGCTTTACTCTGTATCTAACCCGTGCTGGAGCTGCACTGGGAGTGTTTGATGGGACAGTGCAGAGGGAGCTTTACTCTGTATCTAACCCGTGCTGTACCTGCCCTGGGAGTGTTTGACGGGACAGTGTAGAGGGAGCTTTACTCTGTATCTAACCCGTGCTGTACCTGCCCAGGGAGTGTTTGACGGGACAGTGTAGAGGGAGCTTTACTCTGTATCTAACCCGTGCTGTACCTGCCCTGGGAGTGTTTGACGGGACAGTGTAGAGGGAGCTTTACTCTGTATCTAACCCGTGCTGTACCTGCCATGGGAGTGTTTGACGGGACAGTGTAGAGGGAGCTTTACTCTGTATCTAACCCGTGCTGTACCTGCCCTGTGAGTGTTTGATGGGGACAGTGTAGAGGGAGCTTTACTCTGTATCTAAAACGTGCTGTACCTGCCCTGGGAGTGTTTGATGCGACAGTGTAGAGGGAGCTTTACTCTGTATCTAACCCGTGCTGTACCTGCCCTGGGAGTGTTTGATGGGGACAGTGTAGAGTGACCTTTGCTCTGTATCTAACCCGTGCTGTACCTGCCCTGGGAGTGTCTGATGGGACAGTGTAGAGGGAGCTTTACTCTGTATCTAACCCATGCTGTACCTCCCCTGGGAGTGTTTGATGGGGACAGTGTAGAGGGAGCATTACTCTGTATCTAACCGGTACTGCACCTGCCCTGGGAGTGTTTGATGGGACAGTGTAGAGGGAGCTTTGCTCTGTATCTAACCCGTGCTGTACCTGCCCTGGGAGTGTTTGATGGGACAGTGTAGAGGGAGCTTTACTCTATATCTAACCCATGCTGTACCTGCCCTGGGAGTGTTTTATGGGACAGTGTAGAGGGAGCTTTACTCTGTATCTAACCCGTGCTGTACCTGCCCTGGGAGTGTTTGATGGGACAGTGTAGAGGGAGCTTTACTCTGTATCTAACCCCGTGCTGTACCTGCCCTGGGAGTGTTTGACGGGACAGTGTAGAGGGAGCTTTACTCTGTATCTAACCCGTGCTGTACCTGCCCTGGGATTGTTTGATGGGACAGTGTAGAGGGAGCTTTACTCTGTATCTAACCCGTGCAGTACCTGCCCTGGGAGTGTTTGACGGGACAGTGTAGAGGGAGCTTTACTCTGTATCTAACCCGTGCTGTACCTGCCCTGGGACTGTTTGACGGGACAGTGCAGAGGGAGCTTTACTCTGTATCTAACCCGTGCTGTACCTGCCCTGGGAGTGTTTGACGGGACAGTGTAGAGGGAGCTTTACTCTGTATCTAACCCGTGCTGTACCTGCCCTGGGAGTGTTTGACGGGACAGTGTAGAGGGAGCTGTACTCTGTATCTAACCCGTGCTGTACCTGCCCTGTGAGTGTTTGATGGGGACAGTGTAGAGGGAGCTTTACTCTGGACCTAACCCGTGCTGTACCTGCCCTGGGAGTGTTTGATGGGACAGTGTAGAGAGAGCTTTACTCTGTATCTAACCCGTGCTGTACCTGCCCTGGGAGTGTTTGATGGGGTCAGTGTAGAGTGACCTTTGCTCTGTATCTAACCCGTGCTGTACCTGCCCTGGGAGTGTCTGATGGGACAGTGTAGAGGGAGCTTTACTCTGTATCTAACCCGTGCTGTACCTTCCCTGGGAGTGATTGATGGGACAGTGTAGAGGGAGCTTTACTCTGTATCTAACCCCGTGCTGTACCTGCCCTGGGAGTGTTTGACGGGACAGTGTAGAGGGAGCTTTACTCTGTATCTAACCCGTGCTGTACCTGCCCTGGGATTGTTTGATGGGACAGTGTAGAGGGAGCTTTACTCTGTATCTAACCCCGTGCTGTACCTGCCCTGGGAGTGTTTGACGGGACAGTGTAGAGGGAGCTTTACTCTGTATCTAACCCGTGCTGTACCTGCCCTGGGAGTGTTTGACGGGACAGTGTAGAGGGAGCTTTACTCTGTATCTAACCCGTGCTGTACCTGCCCTGGGAGTGTTTGACGGGACAGTGTGGAGGGAGCTTTACTCTGTATCTAACCCGTGCTGTACCTGCCCTGTCAGTGTTTGATGGGGACAGTGTAGAGGGAGCTTTACTCTGTATCTAACCCGTGCTGTACCTGCCCTGGGAGTGTTTGATGGGACAGTGTAGAGGGAGCTTTACTCTGTATCTAACCCGTGCTGTAGCTGCCCTGGGAGTGTTTGATGGGACAGTGTAGAGGGAGCTTTACTCTGTATCTAACCCGTGCTGTACCTGCCCTGGGGGTGTTTGACGGGACAGTGTAGAGGGAGCTTTACTCTGTATCTAACCCGTGCTGTACCTGCCCTGGGAGTGTTTGATGGGACAGTGTAGAGGGAGCGTTACTCTGTATCTAACCCGTGCTGTACCTGCCCTGGGAGTGTTTGATGGGACAGTGTAGAGGGAGCTTTACTCTGTATCTAACCCGTGCTGTACCTGCCCTGGGAGTGTTTGATGGGACAGTGTAGAGGGAGCTTTACTCTGTATCTAACCCGTGCCGTACCTGCCCTGGGAGTGTTTGATGGGACAGTGTAGAGGGAGCTTTACTCTGTATCTAACCCATGCTGTACCTGCCCTGGGAGTGTTTGATGTGACAGTGTAGAGGGAGCTTTACTCTGTATCTAACCCGTGCTGGACCTGCCCTGGGAGTGTTTGATGGGGACAGTGTAGAGTGAGCTTTACTCTGTATCTAACCCGTGCTGTACCTGCCCTGGGAGTGTTTGATGTGACAGTGTAGAGGGAGCTTTACTCTGTATCTAACCCGTGCTGGACCTGCCCTGGGAGTGTTTGATGGGGACAGTGTAGAGTGAGCTTTACTCTGTAGCTAACCCGTGCTGTACCTGCCCTGGGAGTGTTTGATGGGACAGTGTAGAGGGAGCTTTACTCTGTATCTAACCCGTGCTGTACTAAATCTGAAGTGATAAATGCTGACACAAATTTAAAGTGTTCCATTCTCAGCATTGACATCCATCATTTGGATTAGTATAAAAGTCCTTTTTGAAAAACACTAACAGAAATCCATTCCGGTAATGATATCTGAAATGACCATCTGAGCCATTTAAGCTTTAAACTCAGATTCTGAGACAATTTGATCCTCGGGCATTTAAGCAGCATTTAAGCTATTGATGGGAGGCTATTTTCTCTTCAACAATGAAGCTGAAAATGCATTTATCAAGACTTAATAATGTCCTTTTTGGACACTGAAAGTGGTGGATGATGGCTCGGAACTCGTGGGATTATCTCGAGCCTCGGAGACCAGAAACCTGCCTTTTTCACAAAGGAGATAATCATGGAGCCCGTGTTGTCCCAGAGTTTGGGTCGTACTGCGAAGGGACTCAATTCTCCCTGTTTATTTCTAAATGAATTGTTTTAGCCGTAATTGAGATGTTATTGAAGAGTAATAATGAAGACTGTTCAGTGATGTTACACTCAGGCCCAGAAACATCGAACCCTTTCGAACAGGCTGCAGACACAGATAAAGGAACGCTGATCACTGAAAGATTTTACATTCCTGTGGTAGTTCAGAGTTTCCTGGATCCAATTCGATATATTTACAGGCACAGCTGCTGCTTCCAACTAAAACCGGAAAGGAGGAAGATTCTCTCCATTCTCCAAGGACTCGCCCTTGGAGAACACAATGCAGGCCACTGATTCCGTTCGCTCTGCTACAGAACAACAGAGCAACATTGACCAAGAGTTTTCAATAGAAACTCTTGCAATTGTTTTCTCCATCGCAACCTTACTTCTCTTTCTCTATTTAGCAACATTACAAGTATTTTTGTTCCTTTAACCTTCCCTCCCTTACTCCTCCTAAACCCCAAATCCCCCACCTTCCACACTCTTCCTCCTCTCTTCAAAGTCAGTGTTGAAATCAAGACTCATCGCAACATCATTGTGTCCCAGAACCTCAAACGGTGGAGGTCCTCCCCTTCCATCCCTCCCTCCCTTCCCCTCTCCTCCATCCCCTCCCCTCCCCCCTTCCCTCCCTCCCTCCCCTCCCCCTCCCCTCCATCCCCTCCCCTCCCCCCATCCCTCCCTCCCTTCCCCTCCCCTCCATCCCCTCCCCTCCTCCCATCCCTCCCCCTTCCCTCCCTCCCTCCCCTCCCCCTCCCCTCCCTCCCCTCCATCCCTCCCCTTCCCCCATCCTTCCCTCCCTCCCCTCCACTTTCCCCATCCCTCCTTCCCTCCCCTCCCTCCCTCACCCCCTCCGCCCCCTCCCTCCCTCCGCTCCCTCCCCCTCCCCTCCCTTACCCCCATCCCTCCCTCCCCTTACACCCCCTCCCTCCCTTCCCCCCATCCCTCCCTCCCTTCCCCTCCCCTTCCCCATCCCTCCCTCCCCTCCCCCTCCCCTCCATCCCCTCCCTCCCTCCCCTCACCCTCCCCTCCATCCCCTCCCTCCCTCCCTCCCCCTCCCCTCCATCCCCTCCCATCCCCTCCCTCCCTCCCCTCACCCTCCCTCCATCCCCTCCCCCATCCCTCCCTCCCTCCCCCTCCCCTCCATCCCCTCCCCATCCCTCCCTCCATCCCCTCCCCCATCCCTCCCTCCCTTCCCCTCTCCTCCATCCCCTCCCTCCCTCCCCTCCATCCCCTCCCCTCCCCCATCCCTCCCTCCCTTCCCCTCTCCTCCATCCCCTCCCCATCCCTCCCCTCCCCTCCATCCCCTCCCTCCCTCCCCTCCATCCCCTCCCCTCCCCATCCCTCCCCTCCCCGCCATCCCCTCCCTCCCTCCCCTCCCCTCCCCCATCCCTCCCTCCCTTCCCCTCCCCTCCATCCCCTCCCTCACCTCCCCATCCCTCCCTCCCTCCCCTTCCACCCCTCCCTCCCTCCGCTCCCTCCCCTTCCACCCCTCCCTCCCTCCGCTCCCTCCCCTCCTTCCCCGTCCCATCCCTCCCTCCCCTCCCCTTACCCCATCCCTCCCTCCCTTCCCCTCTCCTCCATCCCCTCCCCTCCCCCATCCCTCCCTCCTTTCCCCTCCCCATCCCTCCCTCCCTCCCCTTACACCCCCTCCCTCACCTCCCCCCATCCCTCCCTCCCTCCCCTCCATCCCCTCCCTCCCCTCCCCCCTCCATCCCCTCCCCTCCTCCCATCCCTCCCCCCTTCCCTCCCTCCCTCCCCTCCCCCTCCCCTCCCTCCCCTCCATCCCCTCCCCTTCCCCATCCCTCCCTCCCTCCCCTCCACTTTCCCCATCACTCCCTCCCTCCCCTCCCTCCCTCACCCCCTCCCTCCCTCCGCTCCCTCCCCCTCCCCTCCCCTTACCCCATCCCTCCCTCCCCTTCCACGGCTCCCTCCCCTCCCTCCACTGCCTCCCTCCCCTCCTTCCCCATCCCATCCCTCCCTCCCCTCCCCTTACCCCCATTCCTTCCATCCCTTCTTCCCCTCTCTCACCATCCGTCCCTCCGCTCCCGCACCATCCCTCCCACTCCTCCCTCCCCTCCCTCCCCTCCCTCCCCTCCCTCCCCTCCCCGTCCCTCACTCCCATTCCTCCCATCCCTTCTTCCCCTCCCTCACCGTCTCCTCCCTCCTCTCCCCTCTCTCACCTACCCTCCCTCACCCTCCTGTCCCCTTCCCTCCCTCCTACAGCTTTAAAACCCAAAACCTGGGCATCACCTGACTTACTTTACCCTCTCTCCTACTCTCTCTCTCTCTCTCGAGCCTGGTGACCTCCTGTACTCTGTGTCTTGTGTTTCTCAAGAAAAAAGGATTGTAAGAAGAGAGAGAGTGGAGAGGGAGCTTTACTCTGTGCGATGCTTCAGGAGGTCCTATGGATACACCGTAATGGGCCCTCATCAGTCTGCCTTTGCATTACACCTTTGAGCCTAGTTTACTGCCCAGTTATAAAAGCCCAGAATACTTTGTTTCTGTCATTGGAACAATGTCATCGATGCTCCAACAATATCTGAGCAGCCAGCGAGTCACAGGCTTGCATGACGCTGAATGACATTCACCTTATCTGTGCCGGGCAGCCGTGAGCTTCCTGTCAAGTACCAGGCTGGTTAACGGGCTGTAGCCCACTCACCCACGTGTGGACTGGATCAAATCACCAGGCACCCAGCGATATCGCCGCATCGTACAGTGTACAGACCTCAATTAGTTTCACTCAACATAATTAATGAGATGAAAAAAACATCAGAAACCCTCGCTCGTCTCCCTGGTAACAGATCTGCAGTCTTTCTCCCAGTAACAGAACAAATGACAATTTAAAAACTGCTTAATGAAAATTATGATCCAGAGTAGCTTTTTTGTTTCTTAAACGAACAAGCCGATCAATTCGTGTAACGTCCAATGTAAATCTGGAGATTCTGGGTCTGCTTCAGTATAATTCAGTATAATTCTGCATACACCATTTAAGAAAAATCAAGTCTGCATCAAATATTGAAAAGACACGTTGGTCTCTGCCTTAACTATACCTCGGGCCGAGATAACCCACGCTCCAACAACCCCCTGTCTGAAGGAATTGCTCCGAACCTCTGTCCTCACTCTCTTCATCACAATTTTAAATTGATGACCCCTCACCACTGACCCAGTAAACAGAGGAAATCACCTTTTCGCTATTCACCCGATCAAAACCCCTCACAATTTGATGGTCTATTAATTCTCCTCCAAGCCTTATCTGCTCCAACGGGAACAGGTCCACTACCTCCTGCCTCTCCTCATGATTATCATTTCCCATCATCTTGCTGAACCTCCACTGTACGCACTCTATGGCTTCAGTGTTCTTTCTCTAATGAGGGGCACAAAACTGCACCCACTGCTCTAGAATCATCGAATCATAGAATGGTTACAGCACAGGAGGAGGCCATTCGGCCCGTTGAGCCCCTGCCAGCTCTTTGCAAGAGCACTTCAGCTATACCCACTCACCCGCCCTTTCCCCATAGCTCTGCAAATTTTTTTCCTTCAGTTATTTATCCAATTCCCTTTTGAAAGCTGTGGTTCTAACTGTGGCCTAATCAATCCCTTGTATAGATGTACGTTTATTTCTTTAGCCCTGTACTCTATTACCCCAAAACCCAACCTTCTGTTTCATCTTTTTTATGTCTTCATATACCTGCACTGGCACTTATGTATTGAAGCCTGAGGTCTCTCTCTCTCTTCACCAACATCCTTCAGCATTCTTCCATTGAGTGTATATTCCTATTCCTTGTTTCACAACAACAACTTGTATTTATATAGCGCCTTAAATGTAGTAAAACGTCCCAAGGCGCTTCACAGGAGCGATTATCAAACAAAATTTGACACCGAGCCACATAAGGAGACATTCGGACAGGTGCGATAGGTTTTAAGGAGCGTCTTATAGGAGATAGAGGTCGGGAGGTGGAGAGGTTTAGGGAGGGAATTCCAGAGCTGAGGGCCGAGGCAGCTGAAGGCACGGCCACCAATGGTGGAGCGATTAAAATTGCAGATGTGCAAGAGGCCAGAATGGGAGGAGTGCAGAGATCTCGGAGGGTTTTCCTCCCAAAATCTATGACCACACACTTCCCCGCGTTAAATTGCATCCCATTAACCTGTCTCCATCTTCCTGAAGCCTTGTCGAGTCCTCCTCCATGTTTGCCAAAGCTCCTGTTTTTGTGTGGAGCCAGCATTGATCCCTGGGGTACATCACTTCCAACCAACCCTTCTCCAATCCAAACAACACCCATTAACGCTAGCCTGTTCTTCACTGCCAGTCACCAGGCTGCCACATTTCCTCTTGTACCGTGTACCTGAATTTCTGTAGCCTCCTGAGAGAAACCTCATGTACATCAACTTGCTTGAGACTTCACTGTGATATCATTGGAGCAGTCCATTGAGAATGGGTTTGCAAGGGGAGCAATCTCAATCTGAAAACTGTTGTGTATCAAAGTATTATACAGCACAGAAGGAGGCCATTCGGCCCATCGTGCCTGTGCCGGCTCCTTGGCAGAGCTGGCCAATTAATCCCACTCCCCTGCTCTTTCCCCAGAGCCCTGTAAATGTTTTCCCTTCAGGTGTTTATCCAATTCCCCTTTTGAAAGTTACTATTGAATCTGCTTCCACCGCCCTTTCAGGCAGCGCGTTCCAGATCACAACTCGCTGCGTGAAAAAATATTTCCTCATGTTGCTTCTGGTTCTTTTGCCAATTATCTTAAATCGGTGTCCTCTGGTTACCGACCCTCCTGCCACTGGAAACAGTTTCTCCCTCTCTACTCGATCGAAACCATTCATAATTTTGAACACCGCCATTAAATTTCCTCTTAACCTTCTCTGCTCTAAGGGAAACAACCCCAGCTTCTCCAGTCTCTCCACATAACTGAAGTCCCTCATCCCTGGAACCATTCTGGTCAATCTCCTCTGCACCTTCTCCAAGGCCTTGACATCCTTCCTAAAGTGTGGCGCCCAGAATTGGGCACAATACTCCAGCTGAGGCCAAAGCAGTGATTTGTAAAGGTTTAGGATGACTTCCTTGTTTTTGTATTTAATGCCCCTATTTACAAAGCCATACACTTTCTTAACTGCCTTATCAACTTGCCCTGCCACCTTCACAGATTTGTGAATATGCACCCCCAGGTCCCTCTGTTCTTGCAACCCCCTCAAAAAAGTACCATTTAGATTATTCTGCCTCTCTATGTTGAGGCCGAACCAGTGTTTTATACAGGTTTAGTATAACTTCCTTGCTTTTGTATTCTGTGCCTCTATTAATAAAGCCAAGGATCCCGTCTGCTTTATTAACAGCCTTCTCAACTTGTCCTGCCACCTTCAAAGATTTATTTACATACACCCCCAGGTCTCTCTGTTCTTGCACCCCCTTTAAAATTGTACCATTTATAATTAGAAAATTATAACTTTTAAAATTCTCATCTTTAAAGGGGGACTGGGTGATGCAGTGGGTGGGTCATTGATCTTTCACCTCTGGATTGATGTCAGGGTCTAATCTGAAATGAGTCTCAATCCAGTTCCCATTGGATGAGGGCACACAACACAAAACTGCCCTAGTTCTACAAGGGTCGGTACTAAATTGCCAACCTCACTCAGACAGACCACGAGGATGGCTAGTGTGGAACAGGAGAAATGTAGGTAGTGGGCACCCTTCCAAGGTTAGGAATGAGGTGCAGTGGTGGAGCAGTGTAGAGGGAGCCTTATTGCCCATTTAACCCGTGCTGCATCTGACCTGCGAGTGCTCGATGCTGACACTGGGTGACTGAATTAGATCTTCCATCCCCCAGCATCAAAGTTCACCAGGAAAGAACACTTTTCAAAAACTAAAATCCATCCCTTGCCATAAATAGCTGAAAACTGCAATTAGTAATTTTCCATCAATATAAATATACTTTAAATAATTACAACCAGCTGCCCACTCATTAAGCAAATCTCCTGTGTGTTGTATGTAATTGTACACAGTGCACGTCAGAGAGAGACCCGTCTCCTGGCCCTGTGTGGGACTGGGTGCCTCATTGTAAAACACAGCACACTCCTGAGAACTTTAAGGTCATTGGCAAAAGAACCAGAGGGGAGATGAGGAGAATTGTTTTTCCGCAGCGAGTTGTTGTGATCTGGAACGCGCTGCCTGAAAGGGCGGTGGAAGCAGATTCTATAGTAACTTTCAAAAGGGAGTTGGATAAATACTTGAAAAATGTGCAGGGCTCTGGGGAAAGAGCGGGGGAGTGGGACTAATTGGTTCGCTCTACCAAAGGCCGGCTGGCCTGTTGAAAATCCAAATGTCACTTTGCTTTCCCTATTAATTGAGAAGTACAAAAACAGTAACACAAAGTTGCATTTATATAGCACCTTTAACGCAGTGCTTCAGAGGTGCAAGCGCTTAAAATAAATCAGAATGCATCTTCATTAATGTAAAAATTCAAATATTTTCTGGGGGAGTGCTCCCCCAGGGCTCCCGAAAAATCCACCGCCAATTTCGTGGCGTCAACATTTGGACTTCCCCTTCTTGTCCTTACACTTTCCCCTTCAATACAAGTGAAGGAACGTTGGTTATTTCGACCGTTTAAGGTACAAAGCCCGTCTTATGCTGGCTGCCATGTGTCGGGGACATTCTCGAGATGCCAGTTTTACTGGGGCCTCTCCAAAGGGCCAAGACCAGGACTTCACCAGGGTTGAACAGAGTAGGAGAACAAGGTCGAGGGGGTTCTTTAACTTGTGGACTGTGAAAGGTAAGATTGAGGAAGTGAAGGAGGTCCATAGTTTCAAGGCACTGGGAAAGAATAAAGCCTTGGAATTCCACAAGAATGAGTCCGAGTAGCTTGGTTTCGGGCCCTGTAAATATCAGAATTCTATGATCAACAAGGAATGTAAGCTCCCACAGGCCATTGATGGAGCTGAGCCGAGGCTCAAACAGGACCTTGCGCTGTGACTCAGCCCCTTCAGTGGCTGGACTTGGGTGGAGACCAGGTGGCAGTGACTGTGCTCCAGCATTGCCTCTGGCTCAGATCCCAGCGTGTTGGAGTGGTGGACCAGCAGGCCCGAAGATTGAGGCTGGCAGCAGAGTTCCACTTGGTGTAACGGCCGGCGCTTTCCGATTTGGCAGCCACTTGCACTTTGTAAACTTTATTGAATTTTCCGAGGGCAGCACAAATTGTTTTTTTTTTCTCTAAATTGCAGCTCGTGTGCCAGTTGTTAAAATGAGCACCAACTATTTTAATCGTCCGCAGCCTGCTGTGATCAAGTCAATGCTTTCAAATGATGGGGCCTGCCAGATTATGGAAATGAAAACAAATGGGAGATCAGTCAGCTGTGAGAGAGAGATGAAGAGGCAGTTTGGAAATCAAAAGGCACAGCTCCACTCCGGCAGAATGGGTCGCTCAAATTAAATCAACAAACAAACACCAGGCAGAGCTTGCACAGTCTGGGATCTCCAGAAACCAAGACCTGAGCTCACACCTAACTGCAGACAGCCTTTCCATTGGTTAACTGACTGGCCTTTGATGTCTTCTCTACTGAAACTTACTGGCTCGAATCTGGCCACAAAAGAACCCCACAATAGCACAAGCAACAAGGCCACAATGATCAGTGACACAATGAGTTGACAAGTGTTTGAACGGTGTGGCAGTAACACCACGTCCACTGTCAACGCAGCTCAGCCTGGCCAACAACAAGCTCCATTTATATAGCGCCTTTAATGGAGAAAAGCGGCCCAAGGCGCTACACAGGAGCGTAAATCAGACAGAAACACTGGGCCACATCAGGCGATAATCGGAGGGGTGACGACACGCTTGGTTGAGAGGAGGTTAGGTATCCAGTGTTTACAATTCCCCTCCCTAAGTGAAGCGGTTTGGTGCAGGATGCTACTGTGAAAAGGGCGGTCAGGTTTCTTACACCTAATCATCAAAGATCTCGTTCACCACTTTCCACAGCTCCCCACTGACTGACCCAACCCAGGGGTAGCACTCCACCCGCCTCACGGAGCTTCAGCATGAACCAACTGCCCCCATTCTTCCTGCATGGCCCACAATCAGCCTGCAGCACATGACTGAAAGCAAAAGGACTTGCACTACCACGGGTACTTTCCTCTCTCTAAACAAATAGGAACAGGAAGAGGCCATTCAGCCCCTCGAACCTGCTCCATCATTCAATCAGGTCATGGCTGATCTGTATCTCAGCTCCATTTACCCGCCTTGGTTCTCAAACCTTAATACCCTTACCCAACAAAAATCTATCAATCTCAGTGTTGGAATTTTCAGTTGACCTCCCCCCCCAGCCTCAACAGCTTTTTGGGGGAAGAGAGTTCCAGATTTCCACTGCCCTTTGTGGGAAGGAGTGAAGGCATACTTGAATGGATTGAATGGCCGCCCTCTGTGACAAAACTTAGTCAACTGAGACGAGCAAACGCCAGAGACCTGCAAAGTTTTGGGACAGGGATTAAGGAAGCTCAGGTGATTGAGACAATTAAGCCTGATGGCCCTTCAGCTTCAGTGACTGAGAAAACTAACCCAAGCCACAGCAAGTGTACCCGAGATTCGAATTGACTAAAGTTGCCCCGACCCATGCAGGAAAATCTGATTGACGGGCAGCATCAGCGACTTGAGCTAATGGTCTCCCAGCTGAGACTTGATCATTAAACCATTGGCCTGATAAAATAAATGACCAAATACATCAATTACAGCTTGAGCAAGCAGACTTGTTTGTTGTTCTGGTTTTCGATGAGTGGGTTTATGAGGGGGTGGCTGGGGTTAAATGGTGACTGATCCTAGGCTACACTTCTTCAAACCTCTCCCTCCCGCTCATCCCACCCACCAGAGATCACAAATGCCAAGTGCGCACTGAGTAAGGCACTGGAATGAATTCTGCAAACACCAGTTCCCCCCCCGCCCCCTGTCTTGATATCTCCTGGATGAACGGAGAAGTGATGTGAAGGAACTGACTGTCCCATTAGAGCCTCACACGGTGAATCAGATTATTTGTTTGGTGACTGCTGGAGAGATAGAAAGTCAATACCACGAGGAGATTGAAAGGACAGAGGCTGCTTAATGTGACCTCGACAACAAAGAGAGAGAAGAGGACAGAGATAACAGGATGATGCAGACTCAACTAATCCATAAAGGATTATCCTGTACAAAAACCATATTGGCTGCAGTCTCCCTGGCACACAATCTCCTTGTGTCTGAGCGTAAATATGTTCACCTAGGCGAAGGAAAGACAATTCAAAGGTTTGAAACATTTTTCCACTTGGCGCCCATTATCAGCCGCTCGTAGTTCAGGCACTGCAGCCAATCTTAGGTTAGGACAGGGCAGGGCAGCTAGAGTTCAGATTACCCTGCTTCCGCTGCCTCAGACTCTGAATGGCATTCTCCCCAATGCCCCAGCATGACTTGGGTACTCTAACTTGTCCTTATCAATACGAAGCATGGTGTCAATGCAACCACAGATTGAGGACAGTTTTCATAGAATCTTACAGCACAGAAGGAGGCCATTCAGCCCACCGTGCCTGTGCCTGCTCTTTCCCCAGAGCCCTGCAAATTTCTCCTTTTCCAGTATTTATCCAATTCCCTTTTGAAAGTTACTATTGAATCTGCTTCCACCGCCCTTTCAGGCAGCGCGTTCCAGATCATAAAACCTTGCTGTGTTAAAAAAATTCTCATCTCCCCTCTGGTTCCTTTTTACCAATTGTCTTTAATCTGTGTCCTCTGGTTACCCACCCTCCCGACAGTGCAAACAGTTTCTCCTTAGTTACTCTAGCAAAACCCCTCATAATTTTAAACACCTCTATTAAATCTCCCCATAACCTTCTCTGCTCTAAGGAGAACAATCCCAGCTTCTCTAATTTTATGAGTTAAACTCATGTCACAAAAAATCTCAACAACCAGAGAAGGAAAATCATCGACTTCAGAATTACAGAATTATATAGCAGAAGAAGGCCATTCGGCCCATCGTATCTGTATCAGCTCCCTGAAAAACCTGTCCACCATTGTGAAAAAAATTCTACAAAACTATCCCTCTGTCCTTCTGGTGATGATCTTCAATTGATGCTCTCTAGTTACTGACTCACCAACCCGGAGAAATAGTTTTTTCAAAATTTACTTCATCAAATCCCCTCAGAATTCTGAACAACTCCATCAGATCTCCTCTTAACCTTCTCTGCTCTAATGAAAAGCGCCCCAATATCTCTAGTCTCTCCTGGTAACCAAAGACTCTCATCCCTGGTATGATCTTAGTAAATCCCTTCTGCAGTCTCTCCATGGCCTTCACATCCTTCCTACAGTCAGGCTCCCAAATCTCTACACAATACTTTGATGGGTTGGATTCCAGATTCTAAAGGTGAAAGAGCTGTGTGATCATCTCGGACCTTGTCTCTCTTTTGCCACCACTTTACTCATCAGCTAAACTGGATCCATGATGATCTGATCCTTAACTAAGCGTGCGGACTCATTTCTCTTTCCCTGGTGCATTGTCCAAGTGATCATGAGCCTAGACCATCCCAGGCTCAAGCCCTGGTCTGTGACAGGGCAATATCAGGGGTGCTACAATTTGGACCGAGTGTCCTTGACTTAGAGAAACAAACTGCATTCACAGCGCAGAGAGAATAGAGTGTGACATTATCGAGGGGCATGCACGAGTATCAGGAGCGGCTCCCCTTCCAGCCACACTAAAGGAAAGCTTTTTTTAATTCGTTCCTGGGAGGTTTCTTGGGCTGAGTTACCCCCGTTAATAACTTGCATTTATATAGCGCCGTAAATGTAGTAAAACGTGTGTTAACGATTCACACTCGCTTCCCTGTAATAAGCCGAGGGGGTCGGCAGGAATTGAAGATTAATCTCCTGAACATGGCTGCGAGCAAAAACCCGGGACAGAAATGATTGGAATGTTGAAAACAATTGTGTGTTTTTTTCCCACTTTCTTCCATTTATTACTATTGGGGTTGGGAAGAAAGGGCTGGTTGACTGAGAGTCAAGAATCAGCCAATCGGGTAACGAAGGCCAGAATTTGGAAGTTTCTGACCCGCCCAGAGTGGGGGGGCCGGTAGAACGCGGCATTTTAACTCCACAGCCTGCGCGTGATGTCACGGTCTGGTTCACCGCCCGGAAACCAGCCTGATTGACAGGACAGGAGGCTGCAACAAACAGGTAGGGGGGGGGGGGCGGGGGTCGAGTCCGATCCCCAGGGGGGTTCGATCTCTGACCCCAGGGGGGTCCAATCCCTGACCCCGGGGGGAGGGGTGTTCCGATCCCTGACCCCGGGGGAGGGGGGTTCGATCTCTGACCCCGGGGGGGTCCGGTCCCTGACCCCGGGGGGAGGGGGGTCGAGTCCAATCCCTGACCCCGGGGGGAGGGGTGTTCCGATCCCTGACCCCGGGGGGAGGGGTGTTCCGATCCCTGACCCTGGGGGGAGGGGAGTTCCGATCCCTGACCCTGGGGGGAGGGGTGTACCGATCCCTGACCCCGGGGGGAGGGGTGTTCCGATCCCTGACCCCGGGGGGAGAGGTGTTCCGATCCCTGACCCTGGGGGGAGGGGAGTTCCGATCCCTGACCCCGGGGGGAGGGGTGTTCCAATCCCTGACCCTGAGGGGAGGGAAGTTCCGATCTCTGACCCAGGGGGGAGGGGTGTTCCGATCCCTGACCCCGGGGGGGGGTGTTCCGATCCCTGACCCCTGGGGGAGGGGCGTTCCGATCCCTTGACCCCGGGGGGAGGGGAGTTCCAATCCCTGACCCCGGGGGGAGGGGTGTTGCGATCCCTGACCCCGGGGGGAGGGGAGTTCCGATCCCTGACCCCGGGGGGAGGGGTGTTCCGATCCCTGACCCCGGGGGTAGGGGTGTTGCGATCCCTGACCCCGGGGGGAGGGGTGTTCCGATCCCTGACCCCGGGGGGAGGGGTGTTCCGATCCCTGACCCCGGGGGAGGGGTGTTTCGATCTCTGACCCCGGGGGGTCCGGTCCCTGACCCCGGGGGGGGGGGTCGAGTCCAATCCCTGACCCCGGGGGGAGGGGTGTTCCGATCCCTGACCCCGGGGGGAGGGGTGTTCCGATCCCTGACCCTGGGGGGAGGGGAGTTCCGATCCCTGACCCCGGGGGGAGGGGTGTTCCGATCCCTGACCCCGGGGGTAGGGGTGTTCCGATCCCTGACCCTGGGGGGAGGGGAGTTCCGATCCCTGATATCGGGGGGAGGGGTGTTCCGATCCCTGACCCCGGGGGTAGGGGTGTTCCGATCCCTGACCCTGGGGGGAGGGGAGTTCCGATCCCTGATATCGGGGGGAGGGGTGTTCCGATCCCTGACCCCGGGGGGAGGGGTGTTCCGATCCCTGACCCCGGGGGTAGGGGTGTTCCGATCCCTGACCCCGGGGGTAGGGGTGTTCCGATCCCTGACCCCGGGGGGAGGGGAGTTCCGATCCCTGACCCCGGGGGTAGGGGTGTTCCGATCCCTGACCCCGGGGGTAGGGGTGTTCCGATCCCTGACCCCGGGGGGAGGGGTGTTCCGATCCCTGACCCCGGGGGGGAGGGGAGTTCCGATCCCTGACCCCGGGGGTAGGGGTGTTCCGATCCCTGACCCCGGGGGGGAGGGGAGTTCCGATCCCTGACCCGGGGGGAGGGGAGTTCCGATCCCTGACCCCGGGGGGAGGGGTGTTCCGATCCCTGACCCCGGGGGGGAGGGGAGTTCCGATCCCTGACCCCGGGGGGAGGGGAGTTCCGATCCCTGACCCCGGGGGTAGGGGTGTTCCGATCCCTGACCCCGGGGGTAGGGGTGTTCCGATCCCTGACCCCGGGGGGGAGGGGTGTTCCGATCCCTGACCCCGGGGGGGAGGGGTGTTCCGATCCCTGACCCCGGGGGGAGGGGAGTTCCGATCCCTGACCCCGGGGGTAGGGGTGTTCCGATCCCTGACCCCGGGGGTAGGGGTGTTCCGATCCCTGACCCCGGGGGGGAGGGGTGTTCCGATCCCTGACCCCGGGGGGGAGGGGTGTTCCGATCCCTGACCCCGGGGGGGAGGGGAGTTCTGATCCCTGATCCTGGTGGGGGGGGCGGGGGGGGAGTTCCGATCCCTGACCCCGGGGGGAGGGGTGTTCCAATCCCTGACCCCGGGTTAAACCCAAGGCTTCCAGCCTCATTATCATATTTAAAGTGCCAAACCGCCCCCTGCGAGACAGTTGGCTGACCCCCTCCGTCCCGCCTCCATTATACCTGGAAGTGGGCGGGCTGGAGGCGGGATTTCGATTTTGAATACTTTAAGTTCCCCCCACGCCCCCAACCCATCCCCAAGAGTCTGTTCCAGTTCCAAGGTGGATAGACGAATCAGGCAACCAATGGGGAGAGGGCGGGGGCGGGGCTGGAGATCATGTGATGAAGCCGCCATGCGCCGTTTCACCGACTCACGAGGGCGCCGGAGCGGGCAACACAGAGAGTAACTGCGGCTCCAAGACTAAAATAAGACTATAAATAGATACAGATATTAGGGCTGTCAAACAATCAAAAAAATTAATCACGATTAATCTCGCGATTAAAAATTTTAATCTCAGTTAATCTTGGTCTTAATGGCATATTTAATTGATACAATAGCTGCATCCATCTCATTCACAGTTGTACTGTTATTGATGGTATTATTATTACACAGGAATTATATAGAAAAACTCAAAAGTGAACTGTCTGTTGGGAAGAGTATTTCTGTGCTAATGGAACTCAGTGAGAGTAAATACCAGGAACCGTCTTTCTATCAATAAACAACAACAACTTGTATTTATATAGCGCCTTTAACGTAGTAAAACGTCCCAAGGCGCTTCACAGGAGTGTTTTAAGACAAAAAAATCTGACACCGATCCACAGAAGGAAAAATTAGGGCGGATGACCAAAAGCTTGGTCAAAGAGGTAGGTTTTAAGGAGCGTCTTAAAGGAGGAGAGAGAGGTAGTGAGGCGGAGAGGTTTAGGGAGGGAATTCCAGAGCTTAGGACCTAGGCAACAGAAGGCACGGCCACCAAAGGTTGAGTGATTATAATCAGGGATCCTCAAGAGGGCAGAATTAGAGGAGCGCAGATATCTCAGGCGGGTTGTGGGGCTGGAGGAGATTACAGAGATAGGGAGGGGCGAGGCCATGGAGGGATTTGAAAACAAGGATGAGAATTTTGAAATCGAGGCGTTGCTTAACCGGGAGCCAATGTAGGTCAGCAAGCACAGGGGTGATGGGTGAACAGGACTTGGTGCGAGTTAGGACACGGGCAGCCGAGTTTTGGATGACCTCAAGTTTACGTAGGGCGGAATGTGGGAGGCCAACCAGGAATGCGTTGGAATAGTCAAGTCTAGAGGTAACAAAGGCATGGATGAGGGTTTCAGCAGCGGATGAGCTGATGCAAGGGCGGAGACGGGCGATGTTACGGAGGTGGAAGTAGGCGGTCTTTGTTATGCTGCGGATATGTGATCGGAAGCTCATTTCAGGGTCAAATATAACACCAAGGTTGCGAACAGTGTGGTTCAGCCTCAGACAGATGTTAGGGAGAGGGATGGAGTCAGTGGCTAGGGAACGGAGTTTGTGGCGGGGACCGAAAACAATGGCTTCGGTCGTCCCAATATTTAATGGGAGAAAATTTTTCCTCATCCAGAACTGGAGTCGGACAAGCAGTCTGACAATTTAGACACTGTGGAGGGGTCGAGAGAAGTGGTAGTGAGGTAGAGCTGGGTGTCATCGACGTACATGTGGAAACTGATGCTGTGTTTTTGGATGATGTCGCCAAAGGGCAACGTGAAGATGAGAAATAGGAGGGGGCCAAGGATAGATCCTTGGGGGACACCAGAGGTAACGATGCGGGAGCAGGAAGAGAAGCCATTGCAGGTGATTCTCTGGCTACAATTAGATAGATAAGAATGGAACCAGGCGAGTGCAGTCCCACCCAGCTGGACGACAGTGGAGAGGCGTTGGAGATGGATGGAGTGGTCAACCGTGTCAAAGGCTGCAGACAAGTCAAGAAGGACGAGGAGGGATAGTTTACCTTTGTCACAGTCACAAAGGATGCCATCTGTGACTTTGATGAGAGCCGTTTCGGTACTGTGGCAAGGGCGGAAACCTGATTGAGGGATTCAAACATGGAATTGCGGGAATGATGGGCATGGATTTGGGAGGCGACAAGGACTTTAGAGAGGAAAGGGAAGTTGGAGATGGGGCGGTAGTTTGCAAGGACGGAGGGATCAAGGTTTGTTTTTTTTGAGGAGAGGGGTGATGACTGGCAGATTTGAGGGAGAGGGGGACAGTACCTGAGGAGAGAGAACCGTTAACAATGTCAGCTAACATGGGAGCCAGAAAAGGAAGTTGGGTGGTCAGCAGTTTGGTGGGAATAGGGTCGAGGGAGCAGGAAATGGGTCTCATGGACAAGATGAGCACGGAGAGGTCATGAAGGGAGATCGGAGAGAAACTGGAGAAAGTTGCAAGTTCAGGGCTAGGGCAGGGGGAACCTTAGAGGAAGTTTTGCCCGGTGGGCTAGGGGAAGGAAGGGAAGTGGCAGAGGCAGCTGAACGGATGGTCTCAATCTCAGAGACAAAGAAGTCCTCATACTTGCTGTCGGAGGCGAAGGTGGAGGAGACAGGGGAGAGGGGTTTAAGAAGACGGTTAGCAGTGGAGAATAGAAGCCGGGGTTTATCTTTGCATTCTAGAATGATTCTGGAATAGTGAGCAATTTTGGCAGATGAGAGCAGGACCCGATAATGCTTTATGTGGTCCAGCCAGATCTGGCGGTGAATGGTTAAACCAGTTGTCCGCCATATCCGTTCAAGTCTGCGTCCCTTGGACTTAAGGGAGTGAAGATAAGGGCCGTACCAGGGGAAGTGACCAGGGTGAGAGAGAGTAACTGTTTTAATAGGGACTAGGGCATCAAAGGTGGTGGTGAGGGTGTGGTTGAGCAGATCGGTAGCTGCAGAAATGTTGTGGTGAATGGAGGACCAAAGGCTGGCCAGTTGGGATTTCATAAGTGCAGTTGTAAGAGAGTTGGGAGAGAGTTTTTTCGGGGGTGGACACAGAAGGAAGTAGGGTTGGGGGGTGGGGCGGGGATGTGGGTGAGAGCGATACGAGGAAGTGGTCAGAGATGGCCTTATCTGCGATTGACACAATGGGAGTAGCAAGGCCACGAGAGATGGCAAGGTCGAGGGGGTGGCCGTGAATACGGGTTGGGGAGTTCACATGGAGGGAGAGATTAAGGGAGGATAGGAGGCTAGTGAACTCAGAGCAGAGAGCATGATGAATTGAGATGGAGGTTGAAATCACCGAGGATGAGAAGTCGTTCGGTGCAGAGGCTGAGGGAGGAGAACAGTGAAGATATCTTGGTAATAACATTTTTGTGGTACTTGGGTGGGTGGTAGAGAATGAGAATTTTAAATGAGAGGTGAGAGGACCATCAGACAGTTCTTAATAAATAAATTCACAGGGCTGTCCGTTCTAAAGCTCTGCTCCATGATGCTGTCGTTTCTCTTTACCTATTTTCTGGAGATTCGTTTTTCTTGAATGTTGAACCGTGTTAAGCACAATTATTTTTTAATTCACTTGACAGCCCTATTTTCTACTTCTATTTTTGGCTCTCTTCCCTTTTGGAAGGATGTTTCTCTGCCCTGCCCGACCCAACCTGGTGTCTTTCCATCTGACCACTCTAGCCAGAATGAAACCCCCTCCAGCCAACAACATCAAGGGGCAAGCGTGACTGCTCCCTAACTGACCGCCTCCTGCATTTTTTTCTCATCACCTATTCCTACTGTGTGTGCATTGGTGAATGTGTGTATGTATTTGCTGTACACACATGTATGTGTGCGCATTTGTGTGGTTTTTAGTGTGTGTGCATGTGCATGTGTGTGCGTGTTTGGGTGTGGGTGCATGCGTGTGCATGTATATGTGGCCGTGTGCGTGTGTGTGCATGCGTGTGCGTGTATATATGGCCATGTGCATGCGTGTGTGTGCATGCGTGTGCATGTATATATGGCCATGTGCGTGTGCATGCGTATGTGTGCGCGTGTGTATATACGGCCATGTGCATGCGTGTGCGTGTTTGTGTGTGTGCATGTATATGTGTGCGTGTGCATGCATGTGTGTGCATGTTTGTGTGTGTGTGCACATGTGTGTGTGTGTATATTTGGCCGTGTGCATGTGTGTGCATGCATGTGTGTGTGTGCATGCGTGTGCGTGTATATGTGACCATGTGCGTGTCCTATACGTTGATATTTCCTGTACTTCCCTATCCTTAAATTCTCACAAAGAACAGATGGAATCTGTAGAACAAGAAGACATTGGCGATTTGAGAAGGAACAAATAACAGACCCCACTCCCCTTTGACAATCACTTATTGCAGTTTAGGTGTTCCACAGATATTCTCCACCTTCTCTTTCATCCCTTTTGAGCCGGGGGTCAGGGGCAGAACTTGCTCCTTGAGGAAGATGTGCCGAGATTCCACAATAGCAGCGAGGACAGGTTGAAGTATTGATCAGGCATTGTAGGAACTCACAACCCAACCCGCCTTCTCAATACCAGCTTCAGATAGCCTGCTGGGAACAGTTGTGTTGAAGCAAAGCAATTTATTACCACACAAAAGAGTTTCATCACTCAGTACAGCCCACATGGCCTGCCACAATCACACAGTTTAATACACCGATCGAGGCCTTTCAACACACTCCACCCTGAGACACACAGCTTAAATCAAGAAACTACACTAATGTCCAAAACAGGAAACCTGAAACAGAGTAACACATCCTGCAAGGGACCCAGTACAACCAGAGAGAGGGGAACATACAGGGGGGAGAATGGGGAGAGAGAGGGGAACATACAGGGGAGAGAATGGGGCAGAGAGAGAGGAACATACAGGGGGGAGAATGGGGAGAGAGAGAGGAACATACAGGGGGTGAATGGGGAGAGAGAGAGGAACATACAGGGGGGAGAATGGGGAGAGAGAGAGGAACATACAGGGGAGAGAATGGGGAGAGAGAGGGGAACATACAGGGGAGAGAATGGGGCAGAGAGAGGGGAACATACAGGGGGGAGAATGGGGAGAGAGAGAGGAACATACAGGGGGGAGAATGGGGCAGAGAGAGAGGAACATACAGGGGGGAGAATGGGGAGAGAGAGGGGAACATACAGGGGGGAAAATGGGGCAGAGAGAGAGGAACATACAGGGGGGAGAATGGGGAGAGAGAGGGGAACATACAGGGGGGAAAATGGGGCAGAGAGAGAGGAACATACAGGGGGGAGAATGGGGAGAGAGAGGGGAACATACAGGGGGGAAAATGGGGCAGAGAGAGAGGAACATACAGGGGGGAGAATGGGGAGAGAGAGGGGGAACATACAGGGGGGAGAATGGGAAGAGAGAGAGGGGAACATACAGGGGGGAGAATGGGGCAGAGAGAGAGGAACATACAGGGGGGAGAATGGGGCAGAGAGAGAGGGGAACATACAGGAGGGAGAATGGGGCAGAGAGAGAGAGGAACATACAGGGGGGAGAATGGGGAGAGAGAGAGGAACATACAGGGGGGAGAATGGGGCAGAGAGAGGGGAACATACAGGGGGGAGAATGGGGCAGAGAGAGAGAGGAACATACAGGGGAGAGAATGGGGAGAGAGAGAGGAACATACAGGGGGGAGAATGGGGAGAGAGAGGGGAACATACAGGGGGGAGAATGGGGAGAGAGAGGGGAACATACAGGGGAGAATGGGGCAGAGAGAGGGGAACATACAGGGGGGGGAAATGGGGCAGAGAGAGAGGAACATACAGGGGGGAGAATGGGGAGAGAGAGGGGAACATACAGGGGGGAGAATGGGGAGAGAGAGGGGAACATACAGGGGAGAGAATGGGGCAGAGAGAGAGGGGAACATACAGGGGGGAGAATGGGGAGAGAGAGGGGAACATACAGGGGAGAGAATGGGGAGAGAGAGAGGAACATACAGGGGGGAGAATGGGGAGAGAGAGGGGAACATACAGGGGGGAGAATGGGGAGAGAGAGGGGAACATACAGGGGGGGAAATGGGGCAGAGAGAGAGGAACATACAGGGGGGAGAATGGGGAGAGAGAGGGGAACATACAGGGGAGAGAATGGGGCAGAGAGAGAGGAACATACAGGGGGGAGAATGGGGAGAGAGAGAGGGGAACATACAGGGGAGAGAATGGGGCAGAGAGAGAGGGGAACATACAGGGGGGAAAATGGGGAGAGAGAGGGGAACATACAGGGGGGAGAATGGGGAGAGAGAGGGGAACATACAGGGGAGAGAATGGGGAGAGAGAGGGGAACACACAGGGGAGAGAATGGGGCAGAGAGAGAGAGGAGTTCAGATTTTGGTTGTTAGAAATGGCTCAATTGACCATTGAATGGACACAGGGTTTGACCCCTTCCTCAATTGATCAATAGCCTCCTTGAGGTAAGATGGCTCCTCCCAAATACTTCTCCTGAAATCCTTTGCAAGCCACGATTTGCGATGTCACATTGCCTATCCTGTTATTATTTCTTTCTAGGCCATAACATGACTCGCTCCTTTAAGGTTTTGCACCTCTGCGAGCCTCTCTCTCTCTGTCCCCCACTTTTCTTGTATCTCTCTACCTTGTTATTACTACGATCAGTGCTCGAAACTTCAGCTCTTATTCCTTTGAACCACCAAGTATAATTGCACACCGATCTGCCTCCCCGCCTCCTCTCTGTCTTGAAATCAATCCACATCACACCATCTCTGGAACCACAGAAATGTTCTACTCCAACTCATTCTGAATGCTGTGCAATTCCTCCCTCCCTCCGGTTTCTCTCCCTCCCACAACTTTAAGGTCTTTGAACCAAGCTTGATGTCACCTAACAACAACTTGTATTTATATAACACCTTCCCAAGGCGCTTCACAGGGGCGTAATCAAAATCAAATGAAGAGCGAGCCACAAAGATATTAGGAGCGATGACCAAAAGCTTGGTAAGATAGGCAAGCTTTAAGGAGCGTCTTAAAGGAGTACAGAGAGGTAGAGGAGCGGAGAGGTTTAGGGAGGGAATTCCAGGGCTTCTGGCCCAGATGGCTGAAGGCACAGCTGCCAATGGTGGAGCGATGGAAATCAGGGATGTGCAAGAGGTCAGAGTTGAAAGCAGCATAGATCTCGGAGGGTTGTAGGGCTGCAGGTTACAGAGATAGGGAGGGGCGAGGCCATGGAGGGATTTGAACGCAAGGATGGGAATGTTAAAAACCGAGGCGTTGCTGGACCAGGAGCCAGTGTAGGTCAGTGAGCACAGGGGGTGATGGGTGAACGGGACTCGGTGTGAGTTAGGACACGGGGGGGGGGGGGGGTTGAACGGGACTGGGTGTGAGTTAGGACACCGGGGGGGGGGGGTGAACGGGACTGGGTGTGAGTTAGGACACGGGGGGGAGTGAACGGGACTGGGTGTGAGTTAGGACACGGGGGTGATGGGAGAACGGGACTGGGTGTGAGTTAGGACAGGGGGGGGTGGGTGAACGGGACTCGGTGTGAGTTAGGACACGGGGGGGGCGGGTGAACGGGACTGGGTGTGAGTTAGGACACGGGGGTGATGGGTGAACGGGACTGGGTGTGAGTTAGGACACGGGGGGGGGTGAACGGGACTCGGTGTGAGTTAGGACACGGGTGATGGGTGAACGGGACTCGGTGCAAGTTAGGACACGGGGGGGGTGAACAGGACTGGGTGTGAGTTAGGACACGGGGGTGATGGGTGAACGGGACTGGGTGTGAGTTAGGACACGGGGGGGGGGGGTGAACGGGACTGGGTGTGAGTTAGGACACGGGGGGTGGTGAACGGGACTGGGTGTGAGTTAGGACACGGGGGTGATGGGTGAACGGGACTCGGTGTGAGTTAGGACACGGGTGATGGGTGAACGGGACTGGGTGTGAGTTAGGACACGGGGGTGATGGGTGAACGGGACTGGGTGTGAGTTAGGACACGGGGGTGATGGGTGAATGGGACTGGGTGTGAGTTAGGACACGGCGGGGGTGAACGGGACTGGGTGTGAGTTAGGACACGGGGGGGGTGAACGGGACTGGGTGTGAGTTAGGACACGGGGGTGATGGGTGAACGGGACTGGGTGTGAGTTAGGACACGGGGGTGGGTGAACGGGACTGGGTGTGAGTTAGAACACGGGGGTGATGGGTGAACGGGACTCGGTGTGAGTTAGGACACGGGTGAACGGGACTCGGTGTGAGTTAGGACACGGGTGATGGGTGAACGGGACTCGGTGTGAGTTAGGACACGGGGGTGATGGGTGAACGGGACTGGGTGTGAGTTAGGACACGGGGGTGATGGGTGAACGGGACTGGGTGTGAGTTAGGACACGGGCAGCAGAGTTTTGGATGAGCTGAAGTTTGCGGAGGGTGGAAGATGGGAGGCCGGCCAGGAGAGCGTCGAGTCTCGAGGTAACTAAGGCACGGCTAAGGGATTCAGCAGCCAACGAGCTGAGGCGGGGCGGAGACGGGCGATATTTCATGATTCAGCACATCTGCTCTATCACTTTTCCATCCTTGGTGCTATTCTCCACTTAAGGCTTTGGGTCTTAACCTGTGTTACTAACACTAAAAACTCTCTTTAAACAGCGTCTATTCAATAATAATACGTAAATGGCCGGAATTATGACAAATAATATCAGCTTTCCAAGCAGTAAATGTGAATACGATCTTCAATAATCTATTTCTCAAACCATAATGCATCTTTTTTATGAAGCACTGCACAAACGCTAGCCTTGATCTGTAGCAAAATTAATTAACTCAACCCTTCCCCTGTAATTTCAACAGAGAGGTTTCTTCCCAAGGACGTGTGATTATATGAATCTGTGTTTCATGGCTCGAGCAGTGTAATTACGCTGTGCTATCGATGCCCATGAATTATCCAAGGACACACTGGCCATGGGTTTTGTTACTAAGTGCCCATGGTTAGTGTAAGGGCTGTCCCACAAAGTGATGGGACGCTGTATAATCCACAAAAGATACCGCTAGTTTAGACTGCTGAGATCCCGTTCAAGTTGAATAAACATTCAGGATTCTGAACCTGATTTCCTGGAATGAACTGTAATGAATATTTAAAAAGTATCGTTGCCCAATTTTGCCAATGAAAAAGATGGAACACTTTATAAAGGCAATTTATTCCTCTTGATCCCCCTAACTATCAGAAGCCCTCAACCTCCCCTTAACCTTCGCTGCTCAGATGACGAGGGAAAAACACTGGGCAGGGATGAACGATTTGACTATCTACCAGTTCACAGTAAGGGGAGGACGTGCTATTGTCCCAGGTCCCTGCTGTTTAGTGTGTGGGTGCGGGAGATTAATCTCCAGGACACTGCCGGGAGAAAAATCGTCGGAGCCTTTAAAAAAAAAGTGGGGGTTTTTTCCCTCCATTTTCTTTTAACTTTTTTTTTTCATCAGTTATAAAAATGTCGGATGTGGGAGGAAAGGCTGTTTGACTGACAGTCAATTGGATAATGATGTGTTTCCAGTTGTCCGTGTCGGGTGACCAATGGCGGGAGCGTGGGGGCGGGGCAGTTGGCGCCAAACGGTCATGTGATGAAACTGCCAGGAATGTGTCCAACCAGATATGGCAATCCTGAGCCGGAGATCAGCAAACTTAGCACACGCAGGGATTAACAAAAGAACATTAGAATTAGGAGGAGGCGTTGGCCATTCGGCCCCTCGAGCCTGCTCTGCCATTCAATAAGATCACAGCTGATCATCGACCTCAGCTCCACCTTCCCGCCCGATCCCCATATCCCTTGGTTCCCTTAGTGTTCAAAAATCTATCGATCTCAGCCTTGAATATACTCAACGACTGAGCATCCGCATCCCTCTGAGGCAGAGAATTTCAAAAACTCTCAACCCTCTGATTAAAGACATTTTTCATCTCAGTCCTAAATGGCCGACCCCTTATCCTGAAACTGTGCCTCCTAGTTCTAGACTCTCCAGCCAGGGGGGAAACAGCCTCTCAGCATCTACCCTGTCAATCCCTCTACGAACTTTATACATTTCAATGAGATCACCTCTCCTTCTTCTAAACGCCAGAGAATGTAGCACCAATCTACTCAGAAGAACCAAGGATCCAGGTGACTCAATCACACACCACAGTAAACAGCATCTAAGAGAGAAGAGAGACAGTAAACAGCATTTACTTCACTCAGCTTACTCGTCCTGACAATGGCAATAACTGCTCTCTTATATTTGAACAGAAAGGACACTGACCTACTAGGATCAGCAGAAAAGGGTGTTCTGTGAATTCTGTCAGCATCCAAAGAGAGTGGAGTTTCAAGAGCCATTCTCAGAACTCCCTGGTGCGTTGGGTGGTAAATACAGGCTAGGTTCCATCCCTGGGCTGTGCCAAGCTAAGCTCATCTTAGCTGGAGCAGATATACAGCAGAGAGCGAGTTATACAAAGGATCACAGAGAGAGGCAGAGGAAAGCAGCTTTGGTTAGAAGGCTTTAATTCAATCGAGCAGTTCTATTGCAGTTAAAATGTTTTATCAGCAGAATCCTGGGACTTTATTGCAGGGTAAGCTCATTAGCAGCTGTTTTTTATAAACTCACTGGGCCTGGAGGAGTCCCAGGTATCAGGTTTATCATGTCGGGGGCGTGTTAATGGAGATTCGCTTGCTTCATAACCACCAACCCTGTTTGCTTTTGGTTAAATCATTCCCTGTAAATATATGTTCCAATAAACACACAGCGATAAACTTTTTGAGTGAAGTAAATGGTTTATTGATTATTTTCCAGTTCTGGGCCTCTCACTAAGCTACTGTGACATACTTTCAATTCCCCTCCCCCGTGTCTGTCCCCCCTCCCCCGTGTACTGACTGGGGTACGGGTTCCACACACACCGACTCTCACTGGGGTACGGGTTCCACACACACTGACTCTCACTGGGGTGTGGGTTCCACACACACTGACTCTCACTGGGGTGTGGGTTCCACAGACACTGACTCTCACTGGGGTACGGGTCCCACACACACTGACTCTCACTGGGGTACGGGTCCCACACACACTGACTCTCACTGGGGTACGGGTCCCACACACACTGACTCTCACTGGGGTACGGGTCCCACACACACTGACTCTCACTGGGGTACGGGTTCCACACACACTGACTCTCACTGGGGTACGGGTCCCACACACACTGACTCTCACTGGGGTACGGGTTCCACACACACTGACTCTCACTGGGATACGGGTTCCACACACACTGACTCTCACTGGGGTACGGGTTCCACAGTCACTGACTCTCACTGGGGTACGGGTCCCACAGACACCTACTCTCACTGGGGTACGGGTTTCACACACACTGGGCTGGATTTTGATACTGGGGACATGATGGAGGCGGGACTCCCACTTTTTGGGATGTAGTCCCGCCTCCATCGACTTGTGGCCAACCCACTGCATTTTCACTGATTGACCTTGTTGAGCCCGCCCAGCGAGCTCAGCAGGCCAATTAAGGGCCACCCGGCAACAGGTGACGTCACAGATTGACATTTCATCTGTCAAGAGCTTTTGACAGATGAAATATCAGCGATTGTGAGCTGTCAAACACTGAAATCTGTCTTCAAACTTGAGTCCTTCCTCTCAGGCTGAGTTAGAAATCATTCCAGCACAGAAAACAGAGGCTGCAGCTTTTGACAGCACCACGGCCATTGTGCTTTCTGTGCCGGTGAGATTTCTGACTCCCGAGAACTGAAGGGCTGACACCTGCAGGAGGGAGTTAAGGTAAGTAAAACTTTTTCCCACACTTTACACTTACCTTACACACTTACCTCTGCACGCATGCACTCATCACTCACCTGCCCACCGGACATATCGACCCCTCCAACCCCTGCAGACCCACGGTCCGCCTCGCTAACTTGGCGTGGTTGGGACCTGTCGGGAAGCCCACATTTCACGAATCAAAATAGGGATTAGGCAAAAAACTGCCTGTTAATTACCTGTTAACAGGCAGTTTATTGCCACTAATCCCTTTCCCACCTCGGGGAGGCGAGTCCAAGCACAGGTCGGGTACCCGCCTCCAGCGAAACTGGCATGGAGGCGGGTTGGGGCGGGATGGTTTCGGGACCCCTCAATCTACAACTTTAACCCTCCACACACCTCCAAACCCGCCTCCACGGGTCAATGAAAATCCAGCCCACTGACTCTCACTGGGGTACGGGTTCCACACACACTGACTCTCACTGGGGTACGGGTTCCACACACACTGACTCTCACTGGGGTACGGGTTCCACACACACTGACTCTCACTGGGGTACGGGTTCCACAGACACTGACTCTCACTGGGGTACGGGTTCCACAGACACTGACTCTCACTGGGGTACGAGTTCCACAGACACCGACTCTCACTGGGGTACGGGTTCCACAGACACTGACTCTCACTGGGGTACGGGTTCCACAGACACTGACTCTCACTGGGGTATGGGTTCCACAGACACTGACTCTCATTGAGGTATGGGTTCCACAGACACTGACTCTCACTGGGGTACGGGACCCACAGACATTGACTCTCACTGGAGTACGGGTTCCACACACACTGGCTCTCACTGGGGTATGGGTTCCACAGACACTGACTCTCACTGGGGTATGGGTTCCACAGACACCGACTCTCACTGGGGAATGGGTTCCACTGACACTGACACTCACTGGGGTATGGGTTCCACAGACACTGACTCTCACTGGGGAATGGGTTCCACAGACACTGACTCTCACTGGGGAATGGGTTCCACAGACACTGACTCTCACTGGGGTATGGGTTCCACAGACACTGACTCTCACTGGGGTATGGGTTCCACAGACACTGACTCTCACTGGGGTGCGGGTTCCACACACACTGACTCTCACTGGGGTACAGGTTCCACAGACACGGAATCTCACTGGGGTATGGGTTCCACACACACTGACTCTCACTGGGGTACGGGTTCCACAGACACTGACTCTCACTGGGGTACGGGTTCCACAGACACTGACTCTCACTGGGGTACGGGTTCCAAAGACACTGACTCTCACTGGGGTACGGGTTCCACAGACACTGACTCTCACTGGGGTACGGGTTCCACAGACACTGACTCTTACGGGGGTATGGGTTCCACACACATTGACTCTCACTGGGGTACGGGTTCCACAGACACCGACTCTCACTGTGGTGCGGGTTCCACAGACACTGACTCACACTGGGATACGGGTTCCACAGACACTGACTCTCACTGGGATACGGGTCCCACATGCACTGACTCTCACTGGGATACGGGTTCCACACGCACTGACTCTCACTGGGGTACGGGTTCCACAGACACTGACTCTCACTGGGGTATGGGTTCCACAGACACTGACTCTCACTGGGGTACGGGTTCCACAGACACTGACTCTCACTGGGGTACGGGTTCCACACACACTGACTTTCACTGGGGTACGGGTTCCACAGCCACTGACTCTCACTGGGGTACGGGTTCCACAGACACTGACTCTCACTGGGGTACGGGTTTCACAGACACTGACTCTCACTGGGGTACGGGTTTCACACACACTGGGCTGGATTTTGATACTGGGGACATGATGGAGGCGGGACTCCCACTTTTTGGGATGTAGTCCCGCCTCCATCGACTTGTGGCCAATCCACTGCATTTTCACTGATTGACCTTGTTGAGCCCGCCCAGCGAGCTCAGCAGGCCAATTAAGGGCCACCCGGCAACAGGTGACGTCACAGATTGACATTTCATCTGTCAAGAGCTTTTGACAGATGAAATATCAGCGATTGACAGCTCTGTGAGCTGTCAAACACTGACAATCTGTCTTCTAACTTGAGTCCTTCCTCTCAGGCTGAGTTAGAAATCATTCCAGCACAGAAAACAGAGGCTGCAGCTTTTGACAGCACCACGGCCATTGTGCTTTCTGTGCCGGTGAGATTTCTGACTCCCGAGAACTGAAGGGCTGACACCTGCAGGAGGGAGTTAAGGTAAGTAAAACTTTTCCCCACACTTTACACTTACCTTACACACTTACCTCCGCACGCAGGCACTCATCACTCACCTGCCCACCGGACATATCGACCCCTCCAACCCCTGCAGACCCACGGTCCGCCTCGCTAACTTGGCGTGGTTGGGACCTGTCGGGAAGCCCACATTTCACGAATCAAAATAGGGATTAGGCAAAAAACTGCCTGTTAATTACCTGTTAACAGGCAGTTTATTGCCACTAATCCCTTTCCCACCTCGGGGAGGCGAGTCCCAGCACAGATCGGGTACCCGCCTCCAGCGAAACTGGCATGGAGGCGGGTTGGGGCGGGATGGGTTCGGGACCCCTGAATCTACAACTTTAACCCTCCAGACACCTCCAAACCCGCCTCCACAGGTCAATGAAAATGCAGCCCACTGACTCTCACTGGGGTACGGGTTCCACAGACACTGTCTCTCACTGGGGTACGGGTTCCACAGACACTGACTCTCACTGGGGTACGGGTTCCACAGACACTGACTCTCACTGGGGTACGGGTTCCACAGACACTGACTCTCACTGGGGTACAGGTTCCACAGACACTGACTCTCACTGGGGTACGGGTTCCACAGACACTGACACTCACTGGGGTACGGGTTCCACAGACACTGACTCTCACTGGGGTACGGGTTCCACAGACACTGACTCTCACTGGGGTACGGGTTCCACAGACACTGACTCTCACTGGGGTACGGGTTCCACAGACACTGACTCTCACTGGGGTACGGGTTCTACAGACACTGACTCTCACTGGGGTACGGGTTCCACACACACTGACTCTCACTGGGGTACGGGTCCCACACACACTGACTCTCACTGGGGTACAGTTCCATAGGCACTGACTCTCACTGGGGTACAGTTCCACAGACACTGACTCTCACTGGGGTACGGGTTCCACAGACACTGACTCTCACTGGGATACGGGTCCCACACACACTGACTCTCACTGGGGTACGGGTTCCACACACACTGACTCTCACTGGGATACGGTTCCCACACGCACTGACTCTCACTGGGGTACGGGTTCCGCAGACACTGACTCTCACTGGGGTACGGATTCCACAGACACTGACTCTCACTGGGGTACGGGTTCCACACACACTGACTCTCACTGGGGTACGGGTCCCACACACACTGACTCTCACTGGGGTACGGGTTCCAAAGACACTGACTCTCACTGGGATACGGGTCCCACAGACACTGACTCTCACTGGGGTACAGTTCCATAGGCACTGACTCTCACTGGGGTACAGTTCCACAGACACTGACTCTCACTGGGGTACGGGTTCCACAGACACTGACTCTCACTGGGATACGGGTCCCACACACACTGACTCTCACTGGGGTACGGGTTCCACACACACTGACTCTCACTGGGATACGGTTCCCACACGCACTGACTCTCACTGGGGTACGGGTTCCGCAGACACTGACTCTCACTGGGGTACGGATTCCACAGACACTGACTCTCACTGGGGTACGGGTTCCACACACACTGACTCTCACTGGGGTACGGGTTCCACAGACACTGACTCTCACTGGGGTACGGGTTCCACACACACTGACTTTCACTGGGGTACGGGTTCCACAGCCACTGACTCTCACTGGGGTACGGGTTCCACAGACACTGACTCTCACTGGGGTACGGGTTTCACAGACACTGACTCTCACTGGGGTACGGGTTTCACACACACTGGGCTGGATTTTGATACTGGGGACATGATGGAGGCGGGACTCCCACTTTTTGGGATGTAGTCCCGCCTCCATCGACTTGTGGCCAACCCACTGCATTTTCACTGATTGACCTTGTTGAGCCCGCCCAGCGAGCTCAGCAGGCCAATTAAGGGCCACCCGGCAACAGGTGACGTCACAGATTGACATTTCATCTGTCAAGAGCTTTTGACAGATGAAATATCAGCGATTGACAGCTCTGTGAGCTGTCAAACACTGACAATCTGTCTTCTAACTTGAGTCCTTCCTCTCAGGCTGAGTTAGAAATCATTCCAGCACAGAAAACAGAGGCTGCAGCATTTGACAGCACCACGGCCATTGTGCTTTCTGTGCCGGTGAGATTTCTGACTCCCGAGAACTGAAGGGCTGACACCTGCAGGAGGGAGTTAAGGTAAGTAAAACTTTTCCCCACACTTTACACTTACCTTACACACTTACCTCCGCACGCAGGCACTCATCACTCACCTGCCCACCGGACATATCGACCCCTCCAACCCCTGCAGACCCACGGTCCGCCTCGCTAACTTGGCGTGGTTGGGACCTGTCGGGAAGCCCACATTTCACGAATCAAAATAGGGATTAGGCAAAAAACTGCCTGTTAATTACCTGTTAACAGGCAGTTTATTGCCACTAATCCGCTTCCCACCTCGGGGAGGCGAGTCCCAGCACAGATCGGGTACCCGCCTCCAGCGAAACTGGCATGGAGGCGGGTTGGGGCGGGATGGGTTCGGGACCCCTGAATCTACAACTTTAACCCTCCAGACACCTCCAAACCCGCCTCCACAGGTCAATGAAAATGCAGCCCACTGACTCTCACTGGGGTACGGGTTCCACAGACACTGTCTCTCACTGGGGTACGGGTTCCACAGACACTGACTCTCACTGGGGTACGGGTTCCACAGACACTGACTCTCACTGGGGTACGGGTTCCACAGACACTGACTCTCACTGGGGTACAGGTTCCACAGACACTGACTCTCACTGGGGTACGGGTTCCACAGACACTGACACTCACTGGGGTACGGGTTCCACAGACACTGACTCTCACTGGGGTACGGGTTCCACAGACACTGACTCTCACTGGGGTACGGGTTCCACAGACACTGACTCTCACTGGGGTACGGGTTCCACAGACACTGACTCTCACTGGGGTACGGGTTCCACAGACACTGACTCTCACTGGGGTACGGGTTCCACACACACTGACTCTCACTGGGGTACGGGTCCCACACACACTGACTCTCACTGGGGTACGGGTTCCAAAGACACTGACTCTCACTGGGATACGGGTCCCACAGACACTGACTCTCACTGGGGTACAGTTCCATAGGCACTGACTCTCACTGGGGTACAGTTCCACAGACACTGACTCTCACTGGGGTACGGGTTCCACAGACACTGACTCTCACTGGGATACGGGTCCCACACACACTGACTCTCACTGGGGTACGGGTTCCACACACACTGACTCTCACTGGGATACGGTTCCCACACGCACTGACTCTCACTGGGGTACGGGTTCCGCAGACACTGACTCTCACTGGGGTACGGATTCCACAGACACTGACTCTCACTGGGGTACGGGTTCCACACACACTGACTCTCACTGGGGTACGGGTCCCACACACACTGACTCTCACTGGGGTACGGGTTCCAAAGACACTGACTCTCACTGGGATACGGGTCCCACAGACACTGACTCTCACTGGGGTACAGTTCCATAGGCACTGACTCTCACTGGGGTACAGTTCCACAGACACTGACTCTCACTGGGGTACGGGTTCCACAGACACTGACTCTCACTGGGATACGGGTCCCACACACACTGACTCTCACTGGGGTACGGGTTCCACACACACTGACTCTCACTGGGATACGGTTCCCACACGCACTGACTCTCACTGGGGTACGGGTTCCGCAGACACTGACTCTCACTGGGGTACGGATTCCACAGACACTGACTCTCACTGGGGTACGGGTTCCACACACACTGACTCTCACTGGGGTACGGGTCCCACACACACTGACTCTCACTGGGGTACGGGTTCCAAAGACACTGACTCTCACTGGGATACGGGTCCCACAGACACTGACTCTCACTGGGGTACAGTTCCATAGGCACTGACTCTCACTGGGGTACAGTTCCACAGACACTGACTCTCACTGGGGTACGGGTTCCACAGACACTGACTCTCACTGGGATACGGGTCCCACACACACTGACTCTCACTGGGGTACGGGTTCCACACACACTGACTCTCACTGGGATACGGTTCCCACACGCACTGACTCTCACTGGGGTACGGGTTCCGCAGACACTGACTCTCACTGGGGTACGGATTCCACAGACACTGACTCTCACTGGGGTACGGGTTCCACACACACTGACTCTCACTGGGGTACAGGTTCCACAGACACTGACTCTCACTGGGGTACAGGTCCCACAGACACTGACTCTCACTGGGGTACGGGTTCCACAGACACTGACTCTTACTGGGGTATGGGTTCCACAGACACTGACTCTCACTGGGGTACAGTTCCACAGACACTGACTCTCAGTAGGGTACAGTTCCACACACACTGATTCTCACTGGGGTACGGGTTCCACAGACACTGACTCTCACTGGGGTATGGATTCCACAGACACTGACTCTCACTGGGGTACGGGTTGCACAAACACTGACTCTCACTGGGGTACGGGTCCCACACACACTGACTCTCACTGGAGTACGGGTTCCACACACACTGATTCTCACTGGGGTACGGGTCCCACACACACTGACTCTCACTGGGGTACAGGTTCCACAGACACTGACTCTCACTGGGGTACGGGTTCCACACACACTGACTCTCACTGGGGTACGGGTTCCACAGACACTGACTCTCACTGGGGTACGGGTTCCACACACACTGACTCTCACTGGGGTACGGGTTCCACAGACACTGACTCTCACTGGGATACGGGTTCCACACACACTGACTCTCACTGAGGTACGGGTCCCACAGACACTGACTCTCACTGGGGTACGGGTTCCACAGACACTGACTCTCACTGGGATACGGGTTCCACAGACACTGACTCTCACTGGGTTACGGGTCCCACAGACACTGACTCTCACTGGGGTACGGGTTTCACACACACTGGGCTGGATTTTGATACTGGAGACATGATGGAGGCGGGACTCCCACTTTTTGGGATGTAGTCCCGCCTCCATCGACTTGTGGCCAATCCACTGCATTTTCACTGATTGACCTTGTTGAGCCCGCCCAGCGAGCTCAGCAGGCCAATTAAGGGCCACCCGGCAACAGGTGACGTCACAGATTGACATTTCATCTGTCAAGAGCTTTTGACAGATGAAATATCAGCGATTGACAGCTCTGTGAGCTGTCAAACACTGACAATCTGTCTTCTAACTTGAGTCCTTCCTCTCAGGCTGAGTTAGAAATCATTCCAGCACAGAAAACAGAGGCTGCAGCATTTGACAGCACCACGGCCATTGGGCTTTCTGTGCCGGTGAGATTTCTGACTCCCGAGAACTGAAGGGCTGACACCTGCAGGAGGGAGTTAAGGTAAGTAAAACTTTTCCCCACACTTTACACTTACCTTACACACTTACCTCTGCACACATGCACCCATCACCCACCTGCCCACCGGACATATCGACCCCTCCAACCCCTGCAGACCCACGGTCCGCCTCGCTAACTTGGCGTGATTGGGACCTGTCGGGAAGCCCACATTTCACGAATCAAAATAGGGATTAGGCAAAAAACTGCCTGTTAATTACCTGTTAACAGGCAGTTTATTGCCACTAATCCGCTTCCCCCCTCGGGGAGGCGAGTCCCAGCACAGGTTGGGTACCCGCCTCCAGCGAAACTGGCATGGAGGCGGGTTGGGGCGGGATGGGTTCGGGACCCCTGAATCTACAACTTTAACCCTCCACACACCTCCAAACCCGCCTCCACAGGTCAATGAAAATCCAGCCCACTGACTCTCACTGGGGTACGGGTTCCACAGACACTGACTCTCACTGGGGTACGGGTTCCACAGACACTGACTCTCACTGGGGTAAGGGTTCCACAGACACTGACTCTCACTGGGGTACGGGTTCCACACACACTGACTCTCACTGGGGTACGGGTTCAACACACACTGACTCTCACTGGGGTACGGGTTCAACACACACTGACTCTCACTGGGGTACGGGTTCCACACACACTGACTCTCACTGGGGTACGGGTTCCACAGACACTGACTCTTACTGGGGTATGGGTTCCACAGACACTGACTCTCACTGGGGTACAGTTCCACAGACACTGACTCTTACTGGGGTATGGGTTCCACACACATTGATTCTCACTGGGGTACGGGTTCCACAGACAATAACTCACACTGGGGTACAGTTCCACAGACACTGACTCTCACTTGGGTACGGGTTCCACGAAATTTCAATGTAATTCCAGAATAAAAGGATAATGTCAGTGATGGTGTAACAGAATGTTAAAGCACAGGTTCGGCAGAAAGTGATGTCCCATAACTGCGGGCTTTGATATTACGCAACAGTTTGTCCAAGTGTGCTTATTACTGCCATCTGGACACAGCATGAACATCTTTCACTGAGCAGTCTGAAGATCTGAACGGCTGATCCCTCACTCTGATCATGGGGTTTATGTACATGATCCAGTAACAAGCACTGCCAGGGATGGACAGATCCAGGCAAATCGTTCCCTGTGGTGAAGGATTTAAACACCAGGGGAACGTGTATCAAGAACAAGGAACCAGGAATGCCCACCACCCGGAGATGGCCCATATAATACACAGACCCTTCCCAGCAACACCTTGTATTTACACAGCATCTTTAACATAGCAAAACGTCCCAAGGTGCTTCACAGGAGCGATTATCAAACAAAATCTGACACCGAGCCAAGTAAGGAGATATTAGGACAGGTGACCAAAAGCTTGGTCAAAGAGGTAGGTTTTAAGGAACGTCTTAAAGGAGGAAAGAGAGGTAGAGAGGCGGAGAGGTTTAGGGAGGGAATTACAGAGTTTCGGGTCTAGGCAGCTGAAGGCACGGCCACCAATGGTGGAGCGATGGAAATTGGGGAATGCTCAAGAGGTCAGAATTGGAGGAGCGCAGAGATCTCGGAGGGTTGTAGGGCTGGAGGAGATTACAGAGATAGGGAGGGGTGAAGCCATGGAGAGATTTGAAAATACGGAGGAGAATTTTAAAATTGAGGCGTTGCCGGACTGGGAGCGAATGTAGGTCAGCGAGCACAGGGGTGATGGGCGAACGGGACTTGGTGCGAGTTAGGACACGGGGGTGATGGGCGAACGGGACTTGGTGCGAGTTAGGACACGGGCAGCCGAGTTTTGGATCACCTCAAGTTATGGAGAGTGGAAGATGTGAAGCCGGCCAGGCATGCATTGGAATAGTCAAGTCCAGAGGTACATGGCTGATGGAATTTCCAAGCACTATCTCATTTGCAACACAAGCTGTTAATGTATTCTAGTTAATGCACACAAGCAGGTATAAACCATGAATGTATAAACACACCTTTACAGTGAAGAGCAGATATTTTGTGCCCTCCCCATGGTGTGCGCGCCCTGGGATTTTTCCTCACCTCACTCCTCGACCCTCTTGTTCAATCTGGCTCTTATCCCTCGATAGTGATGCTTCGTCACTCCATTTATTTTGCAATACCTCTCTCTGTCTCACTCATTCTTTGTGTTTCTGTCACTCTAACAGCTCCACTCTGCCCTGCTTTCGGCAGCTCTGTCCCAATTTCACTGTCTAGGCTACTCAAACTTTCCTCCATATGTTTAGCTGTACATACAAAGAATGGCACAGAACATACAGCACAGAAAGAAGCCGTTCGGCTCAACAGGTCTATGCCGCTGTTTAGAGCCTCCCCCCGAGCTTGTTCCTGCTCCCAATAATTTCTATGTTATGAGTTTGCTCCATGAGACTGCTATCAAATGCAGTACTGAGGGAGTGCTGCACTGAGGGAGGGTCGGTACTGAGGGAGCGCTGCACTGAGGGAGGGTCGGTACTGAGGGAGCGCCGAACTGTCGGAGGGGCGGTACTGAGGGAGGGCCGGACTGTCGGAGGGGCAGTACTGAGGGAGCGCCGCACTGTCGGAGGGGCAGTACTGAGGGAGTGCTGCACTGTCGGAAAGGCAGTACTGAGGGAGTGCTGCACTGTCGGAGGGGCGGTACTGAGGGAGCGCCGCACTGTCGGAGGGGCAGTACTGAGGGAGTGCCGCACTGTCGGAGGGGCAGTACTGAGGGAGTGCTGCACTGTCGGAAAGGCAGTACTGAGGGAGTGCTGCACTGTCGGAGGGGCAGTACTGAGGGAGCGCCGAACTGTCGGAGGGGCGGTACTGAGGGAGCGCCGCACTGTCGGAGGGGCAGTACTGAGGGAGCGCCGAACTGTCGGAGGGGCGGTACTGAGCGAGCGCCGCACTGTCGGAGGGGCAGTACTGAGGGAGCGCCGCACTGTCGGAGGGGCGGTACTGAGGGAGCGCCGAACTGTCGGAGGGGCGGTACTGAGGGAGCGCCGCACTGTCGGAGGGGCAGTACTGAGGGAGCGCCGAACTGTCGGAGGGGCGGTACTGAGCGAGCGCCGCACTGTCGGAGGGGCAGTACTGAGGGAGCGCCGCACTGTCGGAGGGGCGGTACTGAGGGAGTGCCGCACTGTCGGAGGGGCAGTACTGAGGGAGTGCCGCACTGTCGGAGGGACAGTACTGAGGGAGCGCTGCACTGTTGGAGGGGCGGTACTGAGGGAGTGCTGCACTGTCGGAGGGGCGGTACTGAGGGAGCGCTGCACTGTCAGAGGGGCAGTACTGAGGGAGTGCTGCACTGTTGGAGGGGCAGTACTGAGGGAGTGCTGCACTGTCGGAGGGGCGGTACTGAGGGAGCGCTGCACTGTCAGAGGGGCAGTACTGAGGGAGTGCTGCACTGTCGGAGGGGCGGTACTGAGGGAGCGCCGCACTGTCGGAGGGGCAGTACTGAGGGAGTGCCGCACTGTCGGAGGGACAGTACTGAGGGAGCGCTGCACTGTTGGAGGGGCGGTACTGAGGGAGTGCTGCACTGTCGGAGGGGCGGTACTGAGGGAGCGCTGCACTGTTGGAGGGGCAGTACTGAGGGAGCGCCGCACTGTCGGAGGTGCCGTTAAACCGAGTCCACGTCTGCTCTCTCAGGTGGACGTAAAAGATCCCATGGGCACTATTTCGAAGAAGAGCAGGGGAGTTCTCCCCGGTGTCCTGGGGCCAATATTTATCCCTCAACCAACATCACTAAAACAGATTATCTGGTCATTATCACATTGCTGTTTGTGGGAGCTTGCTGTGCGCAAATTGGCTGCCGTGTTTCCCACATTACAACAGTGACTACACTTCAAAAAGTGCTTCATTGGCTGTAAAGCTCTTTGGGACGTCCGGTGGTGGTAAATGCAAGTCTTTCTTTCTTTCCCTTCTAATATTCCCCACTGGGATGGACTGTTGATTGAGGTGCGGGAGGGCTCTGCTGTCTTGCTCTTGAAGTCTGGTGATTGGTTTTGAGGTTTTACAATCACCACATAGCCAATGGATGGAAAGCGTGCAGGATGAGGTTTCTATCACATGAGCGTAGTCTGATGCTGTCCCAGGCCAAGCTGATGGCGAGTGTGAGCGGATGTGTTGATTATCGAGTTCCCTGCTCTCCAGCACACTCTCCCTCCTTTCACACCAGTATTTATCTTACTCGCTGATTTATCACTGTAGCTCTTGCTGGAGAGCTCGGTGAATTGCCTCATTTTCGACGCACCATCTGCGGGTTGGCCTGGCCACACCTGCTGATCCACAGGAGCCTCCCGTGATTAATCACCCTGTCGTCCAGGTGATAAATCTCAAATCCTCTCTAAAAGGAGAGCTTAGACGGGGCATCTGTCTTCCTGAGTCACCCCATTTCCTCAGCGTGCCACACAGGCCCGAGCTCAGTGCCACCTCAATCCCAGTCTGCCTTATCTCATCGCCATATCCTCACCGTTATTGAGTTTTCACTGTGGGGATAGATATTATGTCTCAGTAATTTCACTGTGTCGGGAATCCAATCAAAAACTGCCCTGGAGCCAATAAGACACTCACCTATTAAGACGGTCAAAAGCAGAAAGTGTGTGTTCCTCGGCATTAAAGGTAAGTTACTGAACTCCAAAGGGGAAAGAAACGGACACTAAGACTATTCCAATTTACAAAACTCTTCAGCTAATAGCCGTCAACAACATGATGTGTTTTTGCATCTTCCTCTGCTGGCTCTCGCTTTGCCAGTGGCTCATAGAATGATACAGCACAGAAGGAGGCCATTCGGCCCATCGCACCTGTGCAAGAGCTTTCCACTTAGTCCCACTCCCCTGCTCTTTCCCCGGAGCTCTGCTAATTGTTCATCAGGCAACCAAGCAAAGAGGATGGTGACCTTGAACTTTAGCTCCACTTCTTGCCCTCACTGTGTGCTGTCCTAATCAATCCACTCGGTGGAACGCTCAACAACAACAACTTGTATTTATACAGCGCCTTTAACGTAGTAAATGACCCGAGGCTCTTCACAGGAGCGATTATCAGACAGAATCTGACACCGAGCCACATAAGGAGATATTAGGATAGCAAAATACTGCGGATCCTGGAAATCCGAAATAACAACAGAAAACGCTGGAAAAACTCAGCAGGCCAGGCAGCATCCGTGGAGAGAGAAACAGAGTTAACGTTTCAGGTCGAAGACCTTTCGTCAGAACTGGAAAAATGCAGGAAATTTCATTAAGGAGATTATTAAGGAGATATTAGGACAGGTGACCAAAAGCTTGGTCAAAGAGGGAGGTTTTACAGAGCGTTTTAAAGGAGGAGAGGTTTAGGGAGGGAATTCCAGAGCTTAGGGCCCAGGTGGGTGAGCTCACGGCCACCAATGTTGGAGCGATTAAAATCAGGGATTCTCAAGAGGCCAGAATTGGAGGAGCGCAGATATCTCGGGGGGTTGTGGGGCTGGAGGAGGTTACAGAGATAGGGAGGGGGCGAGGCCATGGAGGGATTTGAAAACAAGGATGAGAATTTTCACAGCTCCCTCCAGTAGCTCATTGGGTGAATACGTGGCCGGTGTGGGACTCACAACAGGGAACCCAGGTTTGGCTACATTCCTGGGCAAGGGAGGAGAAAGTCAGCCTGGGTTCCCACCCCTATTGCTCTCCCCCGGAAAGTGCATTAGCGGAGACATCAAGTTAAGATGGAGACCATGATTAGCTGTGACGGTCCCCATGCTTGAATAGCCTGCCAACATTCAATGCCTGGGCTCACACATGAAGATTGGTCACTTGGGTGAGGTAACAAAGAGTGGCCAGTGCTCAGACCATGTGACGGAGCATGTGACGATATTTTCCAGAGCGAATGGGGAAAGGAGTGATTCACTCCGCCCTCAGATGGTCACCTGCTGTCACCCTACACAACGTTGAGACACCCCCGGGCGGTATGGCTCAGGTTGTCACTCTTTTATACAAGGTTCTCTCCACTATTATTGACTCTTACTTGGAGACAGTTCCACAGCTGCCCACTGAACTCCAGTACCTCACCCCAGTGGCCAGCCTCCATGTGTGAGCTGAGACACTGAGTGTCAGTGGGGTACCCCGCCCTGGGGGGAGGGGACTCAGAGCCAAGGACAATCCCATCCTTGACTGACATCTGCACACTTGCACTTTTGAGCAGGGCTCACTAGACAGTGATCAGGATTCCTGGCTGATTTCCTCTCTCTCTAACCCAGGGGGTCACTGGACAGTGATCGGGTGCAGGAACCTTGGCTGATTTCCTACTCTCTAACCCAGGGGGTCACTGGACAGTGATCGGGTGCAGGAACCCTGGCTGATTTCCCCTCTCTCTAACCCAGGGCTCACTAGACAGTGATCAGGAACTCTGGCTGATTTCCTCTCTCTAACCCAGGGCTCACTAGACAGTGATCGGGTGCAGGAACCCTGGCTGATTCTCCCCTCTCCCTAACCCAGGGGTCACTGGACAGTGATCAGGAGCAGGAACCCTGGCTGATTCTCCCCTCTCCCTAACCCAGGGGTCACTGGACAGTGATCGGGTGCAGGAACCCTGGCTGATTCTCCCCTCTCTCTAACCCAGGGGTCACTGGACAATGACCAGGAGCAGGAACCCTGGCTGATTCTCCCCTCTCTCTAACCCAGGGGTCACTGGACAGTGATCGGGTGCAGGAACCCTGGCTGATTCTCCCCTCTCCCTAACCCAGGGGTCACTGGACAGTGATCGGGTGCAGGAACCCTGGCTGATTCTCCCCTCTCCCTAACCCAGGGGTCACTGGACAGTGATCGGGTGCAGGAACCCTGGCTGATTCTCCCCTCTCTCTAACCCAGGGGTCACTGGACAGTGATCGGGTGCAGGAACCCTAGCTGATTCTCCTCTCCCTTGTCTGGGGCGCGAGCTCAGACTGCAACACTTGCCCTGTCCCAGTCGAGATCAGAATTCAGCACAGAATGTGGATCGATCCTGTGGCCTTCCTCATCGACATGACTCAGGACCACCTTGTGCGATGTCTTTACCAAGAAGATCACCAGCAGGGTGGAGGGAGGGGGGCGAACTTGTCTTTTCTTTTTTCAGTGCCTGTTACCAAAGAAAAGCCTCTCATGATGCATCAGCTCTGGTGCAGAACCCGACTTTCTTTTAACTTGACGATTAAACCTTCCAGTTCCATTGCTCACGCTAGCCTGTACTAATCAGCTGTCCTTGTACCTTGGGAAGACCAAAGCCAGTGTCTTCGGTCCCTGCCACAAATTCCTATCCCTAGCCACCGACTCCATCGCTCTTCCTGGCAACTGTCTCAGGCTGACCCAGACTCTTCGCAACCTTGGTGTCGTATTTCACTCCGTGAAGAGCTTCCGATCCCATTGCCTCTCTATCACCAAGACTGCCTAGTTCCACCTCCGTAGCATCGCCCATTTCCGCCCATGCCTCAGCTCATCTGCTGCTGAAATGCTCATCCATGCCTTTGTTACCTCTAGACTTGACTATTGCAGCGCTCTCCTGGCCGGCCTCCCACATTACACCCTACGTAAACTGGAGCTCATACAAAACTCTGCTGCCCATGTCCTAACTCACATCAAGTCCCGTTCACCCATCACCCCTGTGCTCGCTGACCTACATTGGCTCCCGGTCCGGCAACAACTCAATTTTAAAATTCTCAGCCTTGTTTTCAAATCCCTCCATGGCTTTGCCTCACCCTATCTCTGTAACCTCCTTAACATTGGAACATAGGAACAGGAGGAGGCCATTCAGCCCCTCGACCCTGCTCCTTCATTCAATGAGATCATGGCTGATCTGTGACCTAACTCCATATACCTGCCTAATTTTTAGACTCTGCCCCCTAGTCCTAGACTCCCCAACCAGTGGGAATAGTTTCTCGCTATCTACCCTATCTGTTCCCCTTAATATCTTGAAAACCTCAATCAGATCATCCCTTAACCTTCTGAAAGATTAGTGAAATCAAGCATAGGTCCCTTGCAGTCAGAATCAGGGGAACTTATAATGGGGAACAAAGAAATGGCAGACCAATTAAATACATATTTTGGTTCTGTCTTCACAAAGGAGGACACAAATAACCTCCCAGAGATGTTGGGGAACATAGGGTCTGATGAAAGGGAGGAACTGAAAGAAATCAGTATTTGTAGGGAAATGGTGTTAGGGAAATTGAAGGGATTGAAGGCCGATAAATCCCCAGGGCCCGATAATCTACATCCTAGGGTACTTAAGGAAGTGGCCCTAGAAATAGTAGATGTATTGCTGATCATCTTCCAACATTCGATGGAATCTGGAACAGTACCCATGGATTGGAGGGTAGCTAATGTTACCCCACTATTCAAAAAGGGTGGTAGAGAGAAAACGGGGAATTACAGACCGGTAAGCCTGACATCGGTAGTGGGGAAAATGCTAGAGTCCATTATAAAAGATGTAATAGCTGAGCACTTGAAAAACAGTGACAGGATCGGACAAAGTCAACATGGATTTACAAAAGGTAAATCGTGCTTGACTAATCTATTGGAATTTTTTGAGGATGTAACTGGTAAAATAGATAAGGGAGAACCAGTGGATGTGGTGTATTTGGACTTCCAAAAGGCTTTTGATAAGGTCCCGCATAAGAGATTAGCGTGTAAAGTTAAGGCACATGGGATTGGGGGCAAGGTATTGACTTGGATAGAGAACTGGTTGGCAGACAGAAAGCAAAGAGTTGCAATAAACGGGTCTTTTTCCGAGTGGCAGGCAGTGACTAGTGGGGTACCGCAGGGATCGGTCCTTGGACCCCAGCTATTCACAATATATATTAATGATCTAGACAAGGGAACTAGATGTAATATCTCCAAGTTTGCAGATGACACAAAGCTGGATGGGCGTGTGTGCTGCGAGGAGGATGCCGAGAAACTCCAGGATGATTTGAACAGGTTGGGTGATTGGGCAGAAGCGTGGCAGATGCAATATAATGTGGATAAATGCGAGGTTATCCACTTTGGTGTCAAAAACAGAAAGGCAGATTATTATCTGAATGGCAATAGATTGGGAGAAGGGGAAGTGCAACGAGACCTGGGTGTCCTTGTGCACCAGTCGCTGAAGGTAAGCATGCAGGTGCAGCAGGCGGTTAAGAAGGCAAATGGTATGTTGGCCTTCATAGCGAGAGGGTTTGAGTACAGGAACAAGGATGTCTTGCTGCAGTTGTACAGGGCCTTGGTGAGACCACACCTTGAGTACTGTGTGCAGTTTTGGTCGCCTTATCTGAGGAAGGATGTTCTTGCCATGGAAGGAGTTCAGCGAAGATTCACAAGGCTGATACCTGGGATGGCAGGAATGACGTATGAAGAGAGATTGGGTCGATTGGGCTTATACTCGCTGGAGTTTAGAAGAATGAGAGGGGATCTCATTGAAACTTATAAAATTCTGACAGGACAGGACAAACTAGATGCAGGAAGGTTGTTCCCGATGGTCGGGGAGTCCAGAACCAGGGGTCACAGTCTAAGGATAAGGGGTAAGCCATTTAGGACAGAAATGAGGAGGAATTTCTTCACCCAGAGAGTGGTGAACCTGTGGAATTCTCTGCCACAGAAGGCAGTAGAGGCCAATTCATTAAATAGATTCAAGAAGGAGTTGGATATATTTCTTAAGGCTAAAGGGATCAAGGGATATGGGGAGAAAGCAGGGACAGGGTACTGAATTTGGATGATCAGCCATGATCGCATTGAATGGCGGAGCAGGCTAGAGGGGCCGAATGGCCTACTCCTGCTCCTATCTTCTATGATTCTATAATTCTATGAATTCTAGGGAATACTAGAACTTTCTAGGGCATACAACCCTAATTTGTGTAATCTCTCTTTGTAACTTAACCTTTGAAGTCCGGGTATCATTCTGGTAAACCTACGCTGCACTCCCTCCAAGGCCAATATATCCTTCCTAAGGTGTGGTGCTCAGAACTGCTCACAGTGCTCCAGGTGTGGTCTAACCAGGTCTTTGTATAGCCGCAGCATAACCTCTACTCCCTTGTACTCTAGTCCTCTAGATATAAAGGCCAGCATTCCATTAGCCTTTTTGATTATTTTCTGTACCTGTTCATGACATTTTAATGATCTATGTACCTGGACCCCAAATCCCTTTCGACCTCCACTGTTTTTAGCCTTTCACCATTTAGAAAGTGCCCTGTTCTATCCTTTTTAGGTCCAAAGTGGATGACCTCACATTTGCCTACATTAAAATCCATTTGCCATAGTTTTGCCCATTCACTTAATTTGTCGATATCCCTTTGTAATTTTATACTTTCATCTACACTGCCTACAATGCCACCTATCTTTGTGTCATCGTCAAATTTGGATATGTGACTTTCTATGCCATCATCTGAGTCATTAATAAATACTGTGAATAGTTGGGCCCCCAACACAGATCCCTGGGGGACATTACTAGTCACATCCTGCCAATTTGAGTACCTACCCTTTATCCCGACTGCCTGTCTCCTGCCGCTCAGCTATTCTCCTAACCAGGTCAATAATGTGCCCTCAATTCCGTGGGCTTCTACTTTAGTTAACAGTCTCTTATGTGGGACTTTATCAAATGCCTTCTGAAAGTCCATATAAATGACATCCATAGACATTCCCCTGTCCACTACTTTAGTCACCTCTTCAAAAAATTCAATCAGGTTTGTCAGGCATGACCTACCTTTCACAAATCCATGCTGGCTCTCTCTGATTAACTGAAAATTTTCAAGGTGTTCAGTCACCCTATCCTTAATTTTAGACTCGTGCAATTTCCTGACAACAGATGTTAGGCTAATTACAATCTCCGAGAGCTCTGCGCTCTTCCAATTCTGGCCTCTTGAGCATCTCTGATTATAATCGCTCTACCATTGGTGGCCGTGCCTTCAGCTGCCTGGGCCCTAAGCTCTGGAATTCCCTCCCTAAACCTCTCCGCCTCTCTCTCCTACTTTAAGACACTCCTTAAAACCAAGCTTTTGGTCATCTGTCCTCATATCTCCTTATGTGGCTTGGTGTCAAATTTGTTTGATAATCGTTTCTGTGAAGCGCCTTGGGACGTTTTACTACTTGCTATGTAAATGCAAGTTATTGTTGTCCAAACCTATTCATGTTAGAGGTGGGAGGCGAATTTGTAGTTTGTTTGAAAACTAGTGTGAGCTCATTCCCCATGGATCACTGTATAAATACCCAGGTCACTAAACCACCAGATCAGGAAAGTTTGAGCCCAGGGCTGTGCTGAGGTGGTTGCCTTCAGTCAGAGTGGTGATGGGGCAGGGGTACAGCTTTGGACTGGGAAAGGCAGGTGAAGGGGATAAGAATCGGGGATCTGATTGCTATCCAAAGCCACCCATGGGCAGGTGCCTGTGCGTGGACATGGAGCGAGAACAGAATTCAGCACAGATTGGGATTGAACCTGGGCTCTTCCTCCGTGTGTTCGGTACAGATCGACATCAGGTGGCGCAGTTATCAACTGAACCCATGGGCCTATATTCTCTGGCGTTTAGCTGATCACATTGAAACGTATAAAATTCTTACAGGGCTTGACAGGGTAGATGCAGGGAGGATGTTTCCCCTGGCTGGGGAGTCTAGAACCAGGGGTCACGGTCTCAGAATAAGGGGTCGGCCATTTAGGACTGAGAGGAGGAGAAATTTCTTCACTCAGAGGGTGGTGAATCTTTGGAATTCTCTACCCCAGAGGGCTGTGGAGGCTCAGTCATTGAGTATATTCAAGACAGAGGTCGATAGATTTTTGGATATTAAGGGAATCAAGGGATTTGGGGATAGTGCAGGAAAGTGGAGTTGAGGTAGAAGATCAGCCATGATCTTATTGAATGGCGGAGCAGGCTCGCGGGGCCGAATGGCCGACTCCTGCTTCTATTTCTTACGTTCTTACTGAACCACTGGGGGAGCTCTCTCCTTCATTATCCAACAGCAACTCACACCTACAAACACATTGCGGAATGAATTAGGGAGTTAAAGGAAGCCTGTGTTTCCTCCTCCAGATTAGGCCTCCGTCTGGTAAGAATCATTTGGAGTATTATATGGTCTTGGAAGGCCACAGACGATTGCTGCCCCTGAATTTTAATATGGGCAATGAGTTGAGAGGGAAATGTAATTGATTTATGAAATTCATTTAACTGTGAACAGAGGAAGTCACAACATTGATTTCAGGTGTTTCCCTCCTACAAGTACAGCGAAAGCTGTCTGCAGGCGTGCAGGATTTAACGACTGGAAGTTAATGTGATCCCTGGTATATGATATTAATAACCTTTCGAACTCCGTGCTGGCAGGATCTCTCACGTCCTTATTGTCTCCTTTAGTCAGTTAAAAGTTCTTGATCTGATTATTCAATACATCTTCTGATGTGCAATCTGCAAATTCTCATTAATTTTTACTAAAATATTCAATTGCATTTTTCTCGATTCTGTTCCTTACATCTTGAAAACAGTTTTAATTATTAGAAACAATTGATTTAGTCTCCAATTAAGGGCTTTAGTGTAGTATTGTGCCAAGTCCTTGTTCAATGCAGTTTTAACTATAAGCCCATTAAGGGCACACTGAGAATCTTGCCGAATGTATACAGCACTTAACAGAAGTGTTTCAAGCATTCCCTCTCACACAAGACAAAGGAAAGAACTTAAAATAAACAGGCTAATGGATTTGTTAAAAGACGATACCAACCCGTGAGTCTATTGCCTGCTCAGCACAATTTCACCCCATGCTCACCTGATAGATAACCTCTCTCTCACATCTCTCATCTCCAACCTCTCTCCGCTCACAATTTTTCCTTTTCTCTATTTAATCGATACTATAGCCTGCGTTCCTCCTAAGCTCCAAATCTTCCTGTCCTTGCCTCCCTCCAACTGTGTTGGAATCAGGCTTCACCACAACATGCCCGACTCGAACTCCTCTCCTCCCTCCCCTCCCTCTCCTCTCCTCCCTCCCCTCCCTCCTTCCCCTCTCCTCCCTCTCCTCTCCTCCCTCCCCTCCCTCCTTCCCCTCTCCTCCCTCCCCTCCCTCCCCTCTCCTCCCACAATCTACAGGCAGCTAAAACCCAAACTTGGTGCCACCAGGGTTTAAAGGGTTAAATTATGCAGACAGGTTGCACAGACTGGGCCTGTATTCCCTTGAGTATAGAAGATTAAGGGGTGATCTAATCGAGGTGTTTAAGATGATTAAAGGAGTTGATAGAGAGAAACTATCTCCTCTGGTGGGGGGAGTCCAGAACAAGGGGGCATAACCTTAAAATTAGAGCCAGGCCGTTCAGGGGTGATGTCAGGAAGCACTTCTTCACACAAAGAGTGGTGGAAATCTGGAACTCTCTCCCTCAAAGCTGTGGACACTGGGGATCAATTAGAAATTTCAAAACTGAGATTGATAGATTGTGTTAGGTCAGGTTATTAAAGGTTACAGAACCAAGGCAGTAAGATGGAGTTAAGATACAGATCAGTCATCATCTAATTGAGTGGCGGAACAGGTTCGGGGGGGCTGAATGACCTCCTGCTGTTCCTATATTCCTACTCGATTTACTTCCTCTTCTGTCATGCTGTTTTCGTCTTGCCTTGGTCCTTCTCAATAAAAAAGAATTCATGAATTTTCAGTAGATAAAATTCAGCTGACCCAGTTTCTCCTGCTTTCTGTGGGATGCTGGGTACCCGTGAAGAATGAGGCAGAAACTTGCCGTCGAGGCAGGTAAAAGCATGGAGTCGGAGAACCAGCATTCACTGGCCACATTGCTAGGGAAGAGCCCACGACTAGACTCATCCAATTAATCTAACCCGTGCAATTAGCTTGCAACAGGGCAATGGAGTTGCTTTCTAAGGCAGTGGTGGATATTAAGACACACTGCAGCTGCGTTCTCTGATTAATCATTATCATTCAAATTCATAAAATGCCAGAGGCGGAATCTCAGAAGTTGCAAATGCATGGATTTTTTTTTTATCTGCATCGATGACAGGCTTGGTAGATGATGAATGAGTTCTCAACAAAGCCTCCCTTAAGTATCTCCTTATATTTTGGGTGTTATTGAGCACTTGCTTTTCACTCGATGCTGACTCCACAGTAATACTTATTTTTAACTCCAGTTTTCTCCCTTTTTCTACTAAAGTGCTGACTGCTTCTGGGGTACAGTTCCACGGACACTAGCAGCCCTCCAGTACCTAGCCACTCTTCACGTGCAAGGCTAGACCGCGAGTGTCCAATATTCAACCAGGAGCATCAAAGCCAAGGCCAGTCCTCTCCTTACCCAGAGTCCACAGATATGCATTTTCCAGAAGAAGCCACTGTATAACCACCAAGAGAAGGCGCCCTGGCTGATTTCCCTCCCTGCAGCTCAAGGGCGCTGAGGCCAAATGCAGTGCTCCCTCAACCAACTCAGCGCAAAACCCGAGACCTTCTGGTCTGAATGGTTCTGTCCTATCGAGAGAGGCGTCGTCACTCGTTGGGCCATCAAGCCAAGTTAGATCTTTTCTGCTGGGCTCATGTAAACCAACGTGGCATTCACAACAGATCAACTGGACAATCAATTCATTGCTATTTTTTGGGATCTTGCTGTGCGCAAAATGGTAGCTTCATTTGTCTATGTGACCGTAGCCACTACGCTTCAAAGAAATTCATTGCATGGTGAAGCAGTTTGAGATGGAATAAGGCGCCACATAAATAAAACGCTGTCTCTCTTCATTAATATTGCTTTCAGTGTGTCGCAGATACTCAGTGTCATTTGCTCTAATTGTTTCCATATTAAATATTTAATTTTGATGGTTGTATGTGTGTGTTTACGAAGGTGTTCTGTGATGTGAATGCAAGACAATGAATGGTTTACTGCCATTGCCCCGGTAATTACGAGTACCAGCTCCACTTTGCGATGCAAATGCAAAAGAATTAACATAATTTTTCCAACAGTGAATCAAAGATTAACACTATTCTACCTCGGATCCCTGGTGGTACACTCAAATTTATATACTTATTTAAATTCTATGGAATATCCAGCACAGAAACAGGCCATTCGGCCCAACCAGTCTGTGCTGGTGTTTATACTCCACACCAGTCTCCTCCCATTCCTCATCTCAGCCTTGCAGCATATCTTTCTATTCCCTTTTCTCTCATGTACTCGTCTAGTTTCCTTCTGAAAGCATCTAAGCTATTTGCCTCAACCACTTCCTGTGGTGGCGAGTTCACATTCTAACCACTCTCTGAGTAAAGACATTTCTCCTTATTTCCCTATTGGATTTATTAATAACTATTTTGTATTTATGGCCTCTAGTTTTGGATTCTCCCACAAGTGGAAACATTCTCTCCACATCTACCCTGTCCAACCCATTCATAATTTTAAAGATCGCTATCAGGTCACCTCTAAGTCTTCTGTTTTCTAAAGAAAAAAGCCCCAACATGTTCAACCTTTCCCGATAGCGGTAATCTCTCAGTTCTGGTACCATCCTTGTTTCTTCAGTGTTTCTATGTCCTTTTTATAGTCTGGAGACCAGAACTGTGCACAGTACACTGTGCAGCCTGGCCAGGGTCCTCGACAAGTTCAACATAACTTCACTACTTTTAAATTCTAGACCCCTAGAAATAAATCCTATTGCTTTGTTCGCATTTTGAAATGCTTTGCTGACCTGTGATGCTGCTTTTAATGATTGTTCACCACTACCCCTAGATCCCTTTGCTCTTCGACCCCTAGATCCCTTTGCTCTTCTACCCCTAGATCCCTTTGCTCTTCGACCCCTAGATCCCTTTGCTCTTTGACCCCTAGATCCCTTTGCACTTCTACCCCTAGATCCCTTTGCTCTTCTATCCCTAGATCCCTTTGCTCTTCGACCCTGAGATCCCTTTGCTCTTCGACCCCTAGATCCCTTTGCTCTTCGACCCCGAGATCCCTTTGCTCCTCTATCCCTAGATCCCTTTGCTCTTTGACCCCTAGATCTCTTTGCTCTTCGACCCCTAGATCCCTTTGCTCTTCTATCACTAGATCCCTTTGCTTTCGACCCCTAGATCCCTTTGCTCCTCTACCCCTAGATCCCTTTGCTCTTCGACCCTAGATCCCTTTGCTCTTCGACCCCTAGATCCCTTTGCTCTTCGACCCCTAGATCCCTTTGCTCCTCTATCCCTAGATCCCTTTGCTCTTCTACCCCTAGATCCCTTTGCTCCTCTACCCCTAGATCCCTTTGCTCCTCTACCCCGCGATCCCTTTGCTCCTCTACCCCTAGACCCCTTTGCTCTTCGACCCCTAGATCCCTTTGCTCTCTACCCCTAGATCCCTTTGCTCTCTACCCCTAGATCCCTTTGCTCCTCTACCCCTAGATCCCTTTGCTCCTCTACCCCTAGATCCCTTTGCTCTTCTACCCCAGATCCCTTTGCTCCTCTACCCCTAGATCCCTTTGCTCTTCGACCCCTAGATCCCTTTGCTCTTCTATCCCTAGATCCCTTTGCTCTTCTACCCCTAGATCCCTTTGCTCTTCTACCCCTAGATCCCTTTGCTCTTCTACCCCTAGATCCCTTTGCTCTTCTACCCCTAGATCCCTTTGCTCTTCTACCCCTAGATCCCTTTGCTCTTCTACCCCTAGATCCCTTTGCTCTTTTACCCCTAGATCCCTTTGCTCTTCTATCCCTAGATCCCTTTGCTCTACTACCCCAAGATCCCTTTGCTCTTCGACCCCTAGATCCCTTTGCTCTTCTACCCCTAGATCCCTTTGCTCCTCTACCCCTAGATCCCTTTACTCCTCTACCCCTAGATCCCTTTGCTCTCTATCCCTAGATCCCTTTGCTCTTCTATCACTAGATCCCTTTGCTCTTCTATCACTAGATCCCTTTGCTCTCTACCCCTAGATCCCTTTGCTCCTCTACCCCTAGATCCCTTTGCTCCTCTACCCCTAGATCCCTTTGCTCCTCTACCCCTAGATCCCTTTGCTCTCTACCCCTAGATCCCTTTGCTCTTCTACCCCTAGATCCCTTTGCTCCTCTACCCCTAGATCCCTTTGCTCTTCTATCCCTAGATCCCTTTGCTCTTTTACCCCTAGATCCCTTTGCTCTTCTATCCCTAGATCCCTTTGCTCTTCTACCCCTAGACCCCTTTGCTCTTCTACCCCTAGATCCCTTTGCTCTTCTACCCCTAGATCCCTTTGCTCCTCTACCCCTAGATCCCTTTGCTCCTCTACCCCTAGATCCCTTTGCTCTTCTATCCCTAGATCCCTTTGCTCTTCGACCCCTAGATCCCTTTGCCCTTCTACCCCTAGATCCCTTTGCTCTTCTACCCCTAGATCCCTTTGCTCCTCTATCCCTAGATCCCTTTGCTCTTCTACCCCGTACAGTTTCTTATTTTTTTCAGGTGTAGACGATGTTTCTATTTTTCTGAAAAAATGCATATTAAAGTTCATTTGCCATTTACCTGCCCAGTCTACAAGTTTTCTAATGTCTGCTTGTATTATGTTACCTTCTTCCTCAGTGTTCGCTATACCCCCAGTTTGGTCTCAACTGCAAATTTTGATATTGAGTTACATGTTCCAAAGTCCAAATCATTAATGTAACCATTCGGCCCTTCGAGCCTGCTCCACCATTCAATAAGATCATGGCTGATCTTCCACCTCAACTCCACTTTCCTGCACTATCCCCATATCCCTTGATTCCCCTAGAGTCCAAATATCTATTGATCTCTGTCTTCAATATTCTCAACGACTGAGCCTCCACAGCCCTCTGGGGTAGAGAATTCCAAAGATTCACAACCCTCTGAGTGAAGAAATTTCTCCTCATCTCAGTCCTAAATGGCCGACCCCTTATTCTGAGACTGTGACCCCTGGTTCTAGACTCCCCAGCCAGGGGAAACATCCTCCCTGCATCTACCCTGTCAAGCCCTGTAAGAATTTTGTATGTTTCAATGAGATCACCTCTCATTCTTCTAAACTTTGTTACTATGAAAGAAAATAAAGAAAGACCTGTATTCATATAGTGCCTTCCAAAGCGCTTTACAACCAATGAAGTATTTTTTGAAGTGTAGTCACTGTTGTAATGTAGGAAACGCAGCAGCCAATTTTCACACAGCAAGCTCCCACAAACAGCAATGCGATAATGACCAGATCATCTGTTTTAGTGATGTTGGACAAGGGATAAATATGGGCCAGGTCACTAGGGAGATCTCCCTTGCTCTTCTTCAAAATAGTGCCATGGGATTTTTTACGTCCACCTGAGAGAGCAGACGGAGCCTCGGTTTAACGTCTCATCTGAATGACGGCACCTCCGACAGTGCGGCGCTCCCTCAGTACTGCCCCTCCGACAGTGCGGCGCTCCCTCAGTACTGCCCCTCCGACAGTGCAGCGCTCCCTCAGTACTGTCCCTCCGACAGTGCAGCGCTCCCTCAGTACTGACCCTCCGACAGTGCAGCGCTCCCTCGGTACTGCCCCTCCGACAGTGCGGCGCTCCCTCAGTACTGCCCCTCCGACAGTGAGACGCTCCCTCAGTACTGCCCCTCCGACAGTGCGGCGCTCCCTCAGTACTGCCCCTCCGACAGTGCTGCGCTCCCTCAGTACTGCCCCTCCGACAGTGAGACGCTCCCTCAGTACTGCCCCTCCGACAGTGCGGCGCTCCCTCAGTACTGCCCCTCCAACAGTGCGGCGCTCCCTCAGTACTGCCCCTCCGACAGTGCGGCGCTCCCTCAGTACTGCCCCTCCGACAGTGTGGCGCTCCCTCAGTACTGCCCCTCCGACAGTGCTGCGCTCCCTCAGTACTGCCCCTCCGACAGTGCGGCGCTCCCTCAGTACTGCCCCTCCGACAGTGCGGCGCTCCCTCAGTACTGCCCCTCCGACAGTGCGGCGCTCCCTCAGTACTGCCCCTCCGACAGTGCTGCGCTCCCTCAGTACTGCCCCTCCGACAGTGCGGCGCTCCCTCAGTACTGACCCTCCGACAGTGCGGCGCTCCCTCAGTACTGACCCTCCGACAGTGCGGCGCTCCCTCAGTACTGCCCCTCCGACAGTGCGGCGCTCCCTCAGTACTGCCCCTCCGACAGTGCGGTGCTGCCTCAGTACTGCCCCTCCGACAGTGCGGCGCTCCCTCAGTACTGCCCCTCCGACAGTGCGGTGCTGCCTCAGTACTGCCCCTCCGACAGTGCGGCGCTCCCTCAGTACTGCCCCTCCGACAGTGCGGCGCTCCCTCAGTACTGCCCCTCTGACAGTGCGGCGCTCCCTCAGTACTGCCCCTCTGACAGTGCGGCGCTCCCTCAGTACTGCCCCTCCGACAGTGCGGTGCTCCCTCAGTACTGCCCCTCCGACAGTGCGGCGCTCCCTCAGCACTGCACTGGAGTGTCTGCCTGGATTTGTGCTCAAGTCTCTGGAGTGGGACTTGAACCCACACTCTCTGACTCAGAGGCGAGGGTGCTCCCACTGAGACACGGCTGACACCTGTTGCAGATACAAGTTGTCACATCCTTACAATTCTTCACACTCGGATGGAGTTACTTGTTGGCAGAATTAGTGCTGATCCTTATTTAGAAGCCTCTGGTTAAACGGAGGGTAGGGGTGGAATGGGGGAGAGGGGGAAGAATGGGATAGCAGGGGATGGAATGGGATAGAGGGGGAGAATGGGGTAGAGGGGGAAGAATGGGAAAGCGGGGGATGGAATGGGATAGCGGGGTTGGAATGGGGTAGAGGGGGAGAATGGGGTAGAGGGGGAAGAATGGGATAGAGGGGGATGGAATGGGATAGAGGGGGAAGAATGGGATAGCGGGGGATGGAATGAGATAGAGGGGGGAGAATGGGATAGCGGGGGATGGAATGAGATAGAGGGGGGAGAATGGGATAGCGGAGGTGGAATGGGGTAGCGGGGGTGGAATGGGATAGAGGGGGATGGAATGGGATAGAGGGGGATGGAATGGGATAGAGGGGGATGGAATGGGATAGAGGGGGATGGAATGGGATAGAGGGGGGAGAATGGGATAGAGGGGGTGGAATGGGGGAGAGGGGGGAGAATGTGATAGCGGGGGTAGAATGGGGGAGAGGGGGGAGAATGGGGGAGAGGGGGAAGAATGTGATAGCGGGGGTAGAATGGGGGAGAGGGGGGAGAATGGGGGAGAGGGGGGAGAATGGGATAGCGAGGGGTGGAATGGGATAGCGGGAGTGGAATGGGGGAGAGGGGGAAGAATGGGATAGCGGGGGGTGGAATGGGGGAGAGGGGGAAGAATGTGATAGCGGGGGTAGAATGGGGGAGAGGGGGGAGAATGGGGGAGAGGGGGAAGAATGTGATAGCGGGGGTAGAATGGGGGAGAGGGGGGAGAATGGGGGAGAGGGGGAAGAATGTGATAGCGGGGGTGGAATGGGGGAGAGGGGGAAGAATGTGATAGCGGGGGTAGAATGGGGGAGAATGGGGGAGAGGGGGGAGAATGGGGGAGAGGGAGAAGAATGTGATAGCGGGGGTAGAATGGGGGAGAATGGGGGAGAGGGGGGAGAATGGGGGAGAGGGGGAAGAATGTGATAGCGGGGGTGGAATGGGGGAGAATGGGGGAGAGGGGGAAGAATGTGATAGCGGGGGTGGAATGGGGGAGAATGGGGGAGAGGGGGAAGAATGTGATAGCGGGGGTGGAATGGGGGAGAGGGGGGAGAATGTGATAGCGGGGGTGGAATGGGGATGGGGGGAAGAATGTGATAGCGGGGGTGGAATGGGGGAGAGGGGGGAGAATGTGATAGCGGGGGTGGAATGGGGGAGAGGGGGGAGAATGTGATAGCGGGGGTGGAATGGGGGAGAATGGGGGAGAATGTGATAGCGGGGGTGGAATGGGGGAGAGGGGGGAGAATGTGATAGCGGGTGTGGAATGGGGGAGAGGGGGGAGAATGTGATAGCGGGGGTGGAATGGGGGAGAGGGGGGAGAATGTGATAGCGGGGGTGGAATGGGGGAGAGGGGGGAGAATGTGATAGCGGGGGTGGAATGGGGGAGAATGGGGGAGAATGTGATAGCGGGTGTGGAATGGGGGAGAGGGGGGTGGAATGGGGGAGAGGGGGGAGAATGTGATAGCGGGGGTGGAATGGGGGAGAGGGGGGAGAATGGGGGAGGGGGGAAGAATGTGATAGCGGGGGTGGAATGGGGGAGGGGGGAAGAATGTGATAGCGGGGGTGGAATGGGGGAGAGGGGGGAGAATGTGATAGCGGGGGTGGAATGGGGGAGAGGGGGGAAGAATGTGATAGCGGGTGTGGAATGGGGGAGAGGGGGAAGAATGTGATAGCGGGGGTGGAATGGGGGAGGGGGGAGAATGTGATAGCGGGGGTGGAATGGAATGGAGGGAGTGTTCTCATTGGCACAGCCATTGGTACTGGAGGAGGCTAGCTTTGGGACCCTTTCAGGAACGTTATCCCTGGTGTCCTGGCCAATCCCTCAACCAACATCACTGTTTATGGGAGCTTGCTGTGTGCAAATTGGCTGCTGCGTTTTCTACATTATAACAGCGACTACACTTGAAAAGGCACTTCATTGGCTGTAAAGTGCTTTGGGACCTCCTGAGGTCGTGAAAGGCGCTATAGAAATGCAAGTCTTTCTTTAGAATTTAAATTTTCAATCCCATTATCATTTCAACAAGGATTTTCGGACGTGGAATTTCCTTTTGTGATTTTTACCAATTTAGTCATTTTCACAGTCAGAATATTTCCCCGAAATCTTCCTCCCAGTAGTTTAATGGTGCTGAGAATTTCAGAATCAAATCACCATTTCTCTTCGCCGATAGATTTCAGGTTATTATTTTTTTGCAGTAATTCTTGTGCTACAAAGGGGTACAGCAGCCTTGGTATCGACACCGTTGAATAGAGGCAGATTTATAACCCATTTGTCAAGGGACTGTTCGGCTGGCTCCTTGCTCCCCATCAACTCCAGATAAACAGAAATGCTTTGTGAATTTCTGTTCCATTGCCAGGCCTTCATTCAGCGATGCAATCGGCTGTCGAATAACAGAAATCACGAACACAGACAAGCACCTTTCACCAAGCGATTCAGCTTCTCAAAACTACAGCTGTTTTGAGGAGATTTCTAAGCTGTGTATAACAAGAGTTCAATGTAAACAGAAGAATTTCGACATAGAAACATAGAAGATAGGAGCAGCAGTAGGCCATTCAGCCCCTCGAGCCTGCTCCGCCATTCGATGAGATCATGGCTGATCATCCAAACTCAGTACCCTGTACCTGCCTTCTCCCCATATCCCTTGATACCTAGAACAGGAAAAGGTCACTGGGCCGACATTCCTTTTTATAGATCAACCCCACCTACCTACATTCTCCCCATATCCCCAACCCCACCTACTGCCCATATCCACCAACCCCACCTTCTCCCCATATCCCCAACCCCACCTACTGCCCATAACCTCAACCCCACCTTCTCCCCATATCCCCAACCCCACCTTCTCCCAATATCCCCAACCCCACCTACTGCCCATATCCACCAACCCCACCTTCTCCACATATCCCCAACCCCACCTTCTCCCCATATCCCCAACCCCACCTACTGCCCATATCCCCAACCCCACCTACTGCCCATATCCCCAACCCCACCAACTGCCCAGATCCACCAACCCCACCTTCTCACCATATCCCCAACCCCACCTGCTGCCCATATCCCCAACCCCACCTACTGCCCATATCCCCAACCCCACCTTCTCCCCATATCCCCAACCCCACCTTCTCCCCATATCCCCAACCCCACCTTCTCCCCATATCCCCAACCCCACCTACTGCCCATATGCACCAACCCCACCTTCTCCCCATATCCCCAACCCCACCTACTGCCCATATCCACCAACCCCACCTTCTCCCCATATCCCCAACCCCTCCTTCTCCCCATATCCCCAACCCCACCTACTGCACATATCCTCAACCCCACCTTCTCCCCATATCCCCAACCCCACCTACTGCCCATATCCTCAACCCCACCTTCTCCCCAAATCCCCAACCCCACCTTCTCCCCATATCCACCAACCCCACCTTCTCTCCATATCCTCAACCCCACCTTCTCCCCATATCCCCAACCCCACCTACTGCCCATATCCCCAACCCCACCTTCTCCCCATATCCCCAACCCCACCTACTGCCCATATCCCCAACCCCACCTTCTCCCCATATCCTCAACCCCTCCTTCTCCCCATATCCCCAACCCCACCTACTGCCCATATCCTCAACCCCACCTTCTCCCCATATCCCCAACCCCACCTACTGCCCATATCCTCAACCCCACCTTCTCCCCATATCCCCAACCCCACCTACTGCCCATATCCCCAACCCCACCTTCTCCCCATATCCTCAACCCCACCTACTGCCCATAACCTCAACCCCACCTACTGCCCATATCCCCAACCCCACCTACTGCCCATATCCCCAACCCCACCTTCTCCCCATATCCCCAACCCCACCTTCCCCCCATATCCCTCAACCCCACCTTCTCCCCATATCCCCAACCCCACCTTCTCCCCATATCCCCAACCCCACCTTCTCTCCATATTCCCAACCCCACCTTCTCCCCATATCCCCAACCCCACCTTCTCCCCATATCCCCAACCCCACCTACTGCTCATATCCCCAACCTCACCTACTCTCCATATCCCCCAACCTCACATTCTCCCCATATCCTCAACCCCACCTTTTCCCCATATCCCCAACCCCACCTACTGCCCATATCCTCAACCCCACCTTTTCCCCATATCCCCAACCCTACCTTCTCCCCATATCCCCAACCCCACCTACTGCCCATATCCCCAACCCCACCTTCTCCCCATATCCTCAACCCCTCCTTCTCCCCATATCCCCAACCCCACCTACTGCCCATATCCTCAACCCCACCTTCTCCCCATATCCCCAACCCCACCTTCTCTCCATATTCCCAACCCCACCTTCTCCCCATATCCCCAACCCCACCTTCTCTCCATATTCCCCAACCCCACCTTCTCTCCATATCCCCCAACCTCACATTCTCCCCATATCCTCAACCCCACCTTTTCCCCATATCCCAACCCCACCTACTGCCCATATCCTCAACCCCACCTTTTCCCCATATCCCCAACCCTACCTTCTCCCCATATCCCCAACCCCACCTACTGCCCATATCCACCAACCCCACCTTCTCCCCATATCCCCAACCCCACCTTCTCCCCATATCCCCAGCCCGACCTACTGCCCATATCCACCAACACCACCTTCTCCCCATATCCCCGACCCCACCTACTGCCCATATCCACCAACCCCACCTTCTCCCCATATCCCCAACCCCACCTACTGCCCATATCCACCAACCCCACCTTCTCCCCATATCCCCAACGCCACCTTCTCCCCATATCCCCAACCCCACCTTCTCCCCATATCCCCAACCACACCTACTGCCCATATCCACCAACCCCACCTTCTTCCCATATCCCCAACCCCACCTTCTCCCCATATCCCCAACCCCACCTTCTCCCCATATCTCCAACCCCACCTACTGCCCATATCCCCCAACCCCACCTACTGCCCATATCCTTAACCCCACCTACTGCCCATATCCTCAACCCCACCTTCTCCCCATATCCCCAACCCCACCTACTGCCCATATCCTCAACCCCACCTTCTCCCCATATCCCCAACCCCACCTTCTCCCCATATCCACCAACCCCACCTTCTCTCCATATCCCCAACCTCACATTCTCCCCATATCCCCAACCCCACCTTCTCCCCATATCCTCAACCCCAGCTTTTCCCTATATCCTCAACCCCACCTACTGCCCATAACCCCAACCCCACCTACTGCCCATATCCCCAACCCCACCTATTGCCCATATCCCCAACCCCACCTTCTCCCCATATCCCCAACCCCACCTTGCCCCCATATCCCCAACCCCACCTTCTCTCCATATTCCCAACCCCACCTTCCCCCCGTATCCCTCAACCCCACCTTCTCCCCATGTCCCTCAACCCCACCTTCTCCCCATATCCCCAACCCCACCTTCTCCCCATATCCACAACCCCACCTTCTCCCCATATCCCCAACCACCTTCTCTCCATATTCCCAACCCCACCTTCCCCCCGTATCCCTCAACCCCACCTTCTCCCCATATCCCCCAACCCCACCTACTGCTCATATCCCCAACCTCACCTACTCTCCATATCCCCCAACCTCACATTCTCCCCATATCCTCAACCCCACCTTTTCCCCATATCCCCAACCCCACCTACTGCCCATATCCTCAACCCCACCTTTTCCCATATCCCCAACCCCACCTACTGCCCATATCCTCAACCCCACCTTCTCCCCATATCCCCAACCCCACCTTCTCCCCATATCCCCAGCCCCACCTACTGCCCATATCCACCAACACCACCTTCTCCCCCTATCCCCGACCCCACCTACTGCCCATATCCACCAACCCCACCTTCTCCCCATATCCCCAACCCCACCTACTGCCCATATCCACCAACCCCACCTTCTCCCCATATCCCCAACCCCACCTTCTCCCCATATCCCCAACCCCACCTTCTCCCCATATCCCCAACCCCACCTACTGCCCATATCCACCAACCCCACCTTCTCCCCATATCCCCAACCCCACCTTCTCCCCATATCCCCAACCCCACCTACTGCCCATATCCACCAAACCCACCTTCTCCCCATATCCCCAACCCCACCTTCTCCCCATAACCCCAACCCCACCTACTGCCCAGATCCTCAACCCCACCTACTGCCCATATCCTCAACCCCATCTTCTCCCCATATCCCCAACCCCACCTACTGCCCATATCCTCAACCCCACCTTCTCCCCATATCCCCAACCCCACCTACTGCCCATATCCACCAACCCCACCTTCTCCCCATATCCCCAACCACACCTTCCCCCCATATCCCCAGCCCCACCTACTGCCCATATCCATCAACCCCACCTTCTCCCCATATCCCCAACCCCACCTACTGCCCATATCCACCAACCCCACCTTCTCCCCATATCCCCAACCCCACCTTCTCCCCATATCCCCAACCCCACCTACTGCCCATATCCTCAACCCCACCTACTGCCCATATCCTCAACCCCACCTTCTCCCCATATCCCCAACCCCACCTACTGCCCATATCCTCAACCCCACCTTCTCCCCATATCCCCAACCCCACCTTCTCCCCATATCCACCAACCCCACCTTCTCTCCATATCCCCAACCCCACCTTCTCCCCATATCCCCAACCCCACCTACTGCCCATATCCTCAACCCCACCTTCTCCCCATATCCCCAACCCCACCTTCTCCCCATATTCCCAACCCCACCTACTGCCCATATCCTCAACCCCACCTTCTCCCCATATCCCCAACCCCACCTTCTCCCCATATCACCAACCCCACCTTCTCCCCATATCCCCAACCCCACCTTCTCCCCATATTCCTCAATCCCTTCTCTCTCCAGAAACACATCTAACTGTCACTCACATTCCACCGCCCGCTTCAATCTCCTGCCCTGGTTAATGGCTCCACAACTCTTTGGGTGACAAAGTTCCTTCTTTTCCTACTTCCAACTTCCTCATTTTGAACTTGTCTGATCTGGAAGTTGAATCCTTCACCAAAGGGAACAATTTGCCTGGTTCAACTTCATTAATTCCCCTCATAACCCTGAAAACTTCAATTACCCATCTCAAAAGTCTCCTTTTTCCTTAAGAAAACAGACCCAACTTCTTGAGCCTTTTTTCGGACCTTAACCTCCTGATACCCAGGGATTGAACCTGGGATGGCCCACACGTCTACAGCTGAGCCCGGGGTGCGGTGGACGTGCCGATAGGGAGCGAGAGAGTTAGTTCAAAAGGAGGAGGCAACGCCAATCCAAAATGGCCCGAGGAGCAGAGGGTGGCCACGCAGGTCAGAGTTGAACTGGACTGTCTGGTCTTGGGAGTGATTGTCCAGTTAGTTCGTCAAGTATAAACCAGACAACAAATCCTCAGCCTTTGATTTTCGTACACTGTAGATAAAAGTTATTACACAGAATTTACAGCACAAAATCTGGGGGGTGTTTTGTGGAGAGACTAGACTGCGTTCATATGAACAGACTATTTCAATTAGATAGGTTAGGGAAGAGCAGGGCTCACGTGTGTAAGTTACACAAGGGCTGTGCTGACAAGATGCTCCTCTATTCCCACGGGATAGTGGACCCAGGGAATGAGGTGCCGGCTCAGGCAGTGAGTGCGGATTCACTGCCTACCTTCAACAGCGAGCTGGGCCATTTCCTGGCTGGAGCACAGATCACGGCCTACAAAGGGGAAGTGGATTAGCAAGTATTACAAATCACGGTCAGCACACTAGCTTCGATCGTCTAAAGGGGGTCGGAGAGTAATTTCACCAGATATTTTTCTCCATAATTTACCTTGGGTTTTAATGTGTGGTTTTTTTTGCCTCTCCAAGGCTGCTGATGGGCAGGTGGGGGATGGCGGGGGGAGGGGGAGGTGATGGGTGGGGGGGGGAGGGGAGGTGACGGGGGGAGTGGGGTTGGCGGGGGGGTTGGTGGGTGGGGGGATGGCAGGAGGAGGGGTGGTGGTGGGTGGGGCTGATGGGGAGGTGACGGGGGGAGGAGGTGGTGG
>JASTWF010001597.1:0-70884 GCA_030390025.1 Squalus acanthias | reverse complement strand
GCACTGAGGTTCTCAATAGCCTTTACACTAATTGATGTCAATTATTTGAAGCAGAGAAAGATACAAGACAATTGGAGAGAGCAGGGCAATGGGATTAATTTGAGACTGCTCTAGCCAGGAGCCAGCACAAACATAATGGGCTAAATGGCCTCCTTCTGTGCTGTAAATTTATGTGGTTCCAAGGTACCCAAATTGGCTGCCTCAGTCAAATAGGTCAAAAGAATGCCTGGTCTGGGAAATAGAAATGTCAGATCAATATTATAGGGGTTGCTTTACCAGTTCTATCACATACGGTTGGTGCTTTATCACAGTATTAATTTTGGGGCATGACGCTCCTGCACATCGCCTCTCGCCGTCCTGGCCTGCAGGATGCCTGACATAAAGAATGCCCATTTTAAATGGGTATCCAGGGTAGCTAAGGTGAGGTTAAGATCCTGGCGGTCCTGGAAAAGACAATGGGAGTGAAATTCAACTTTGGCAGTATGCAAATCAGACGGTAATGGATAGGCCTCCTGTTATACACCACGCTTGATTTCCAATTCCGTGACTTCAATGTGCAGGGTGTATAACTGCAGTCTACTTACTATGAGCAAAGCCATTACCAGTTTGGTAGCAGTGGTTAGTCAAGGAGCTAATTAAGAGCAGTGCTTTGTTCTGCTTTTTCAAATTATTGCTGTGGTCAGTTTCAGCTTATTGTCTATATCGGTGGCCAACTGACTCACCAAATCACCATAATGTGTTGTAATGAGGCAGTTGGTCTTTAATGGATTAAATTGCCGTCAGCAGTATGAAATCTTGCATATCTAGACTTTTGCTTATGACAGCCTTCTGGTTTGAATGTGACAAATACAGGCAGCTCTTGCCCTGTTATGCCTGTATGCTTATGTTAGTTATGAGGAAAGATTGGATAGGCTGGGGTTGTTTTCTTTGGAACAGAGGAGGCTGAGGGGAGACTTAATTGAGGTGTATAAAATTATGAGGGGCCTAGATAGAGTGGATAGGACGGACCTATTTCCCTTAGCAGAGAGGTCAATAACCAGGGAGCATAGATTTAAAGTAATTGGTAGAAGGATTAGAGGGGAGTTGAGGAGAAATTGTTTCACCCCTAGCTCCAGGCTGGAGGCCCCATCATAAATCCTGGGGCTGGGGCCTTTTGGGTAGCTAGGTCGAGCTGCCAGCATCTGCAAGTCTCCAAATGGGCTGAAGAAAAAAAAAATTGTACGTACTTCAGTTTCCAGTCATTACTCTAGTAAAGATTTGGGGGCAAAAATTGGCTCGCGCCCCTTTTAGGATGGTAAATTCACCGGGGCACTACTATTAGCTCCCTGAAAGGTTCGCGCCCCCGCACCCGAAATTTAATGGTAGCGCCCCAAGCAGGAGGCGGGGTGCTACTGGAAGCGCTCCCCCCTCCCTCTTGGGGCGCTACCATTTAATATTGCGGCGCTATGTGCAGCAGGGCCACATGCGTCGGCACATAACGCAGGCCCCACTCCCCTGATTAAAGGGGAGGGGCCTAGCACAGCAGCACCGGGGCCCTGCTGGACCACCGGGGAGCGGGGTGCCGGGAAAACAGCCCAGCACTCGAGGAGTACCGGGCTGACCGATCGTGGCCGGCACCCCGCAGGAGGGGGTGAGAGGGGGCAGGTGCTGGCAGCCGGTCCAAAAAAAAATGGCCGCCCGACACCTGCCCTTTTTATTTACACCGCCCCGGCCGCAAATGCACCACCCTGACCCTGTCGGACATTTGAGGTCTTCGGAAGACCCCAAGGGGTAGGTCAGGGGGCGCGACCCAAGTTTGCAGCCGGGGCACGAGCGGGGCACTACTGGCTATCGCCGCCGCTAACCTCCCGCTGAATTTCGTGGGAGGCGTTAGCGGTGCCGCACCCGGGCGCTAGGTGCTTTGTGCCCCGATAGCGCCCCCTTGAGCCCACAATAAGAGGGAGAGGGAGAGAACAGGAGGAGGACTGCCATCATTGGCTGAGCTCACCAACGCTGAGGAGACAGCTCTGGACATAACAGGAGTTGTTTACCAGCCTGAAGTGGGGGACGGAGAGACGGGCTCATTAGAACAACCTGGTGACAGAATTATTTGCCATACATCTTATTTGACATTCATGAGTGACTCATATGGGGTCTGATGTCAAGAGAAATTGAATGCTCATCGTGTGCATAATGGGATGTGTCTGCAATCTACATATCACATGTCTAACTCATGTTGTTACTCTCCCACAGCACCATCAAAAACCCCCCCCCACTGTCCAGGAGGAAGAGCAGGAGCACTTCTCAGAGGATCCTCCAGCCTCTGAGGGTGCAGCGTCAGCAGAAATGAGCGCACCCAGCACCAGCGCAGAGACACACACCTCGGTGGGCCCTATGCGAGATAGAGTAGTGTTGTCACCTGGTGTATCACAAATCACAAGTGAGAAAGATCAGATGGTGGAGACAGGGACAGCAGTAGAGTGTCCTCGTCAGAGGCCGCAGGAGTCTCCTAGCTCTGCTACGCTGCATGCAGACACAGTGCCTCGGGGGCCATTCAGGAAGAGGGCGATCCTGGAGCTCCAAAACAGGCTCCAAAACCTAGAGGACAACCGCCAAAGGCATCTAAGCAGGCGCAGCAGGGAAGTGAGCGGGCTGCCTCCACCTCTGTTGAAGCCACAGGGGTAGCATCGCATAGAAGCATATGTAAAAGAAAGATCCCACATAAATAGTCACAAGGGAAGTCACTTGGGTGATTTGCTATAAATGAATGTTAAGTTTCTGTTCTTTTACTTTGTTGTAATAAATTACTTTTTTCTGATTGTTTGCATTCGTTGCCATATGTGTGCTCACAATTGGAAGTGGCAGAGTGAAGGGTAAGGGCGCCTTTTATGTCCAGCAATGGTGGTGACAGTGCAAGGAATGCACAGTTCATTGTAGATGCTCTATGGTGTTGAAGTGGGGTGATGCCAATCTTCATGCGCATCTGGCAGCCACATGTCTATGCTGCATAAAGTTAGGTGAATCTGGCATTGATTAGGCCATCCCTGACGTTATGGGCAGCAATGTGCTCGCGTGCTGGTCGCATTGGGTCAGCCGCCTCCTCCAGGTCTTCCTCATGCTGAACCTCATTCTGCTCCTCCTCCTCCTTCTCCTCCTCTGAAGAGGCTGTGCGCTCTGCGCCTTCTTCCTCAGGCCGCGCTAATCCTCGCTGCAGTGCAATGTTGTGCAGGGCACAGCAGACAACGACGATTCTCAAGACCCTGGCTGGTGCGTACTGAAGGGCTCCACCAGATCTGTCCAGGCATCTGAAGCGGATTTTGAGCAACCTTATTGTTTGCTCTTTGAGACTTCTGGTGGAAATGTGACTTTGATTATAACGCTCTTCAGACTCGTTTGATGGTCTCCTCAACAGTGTCATTAGCCACGTCTTCATGGGGATAGCCCTTGTCTCCAAGGAGCCAGCTGGAAAGTTTGTTTGGCGGAGTGAAGAGCTGAGGGACAGTGGACTGGCGCAGGATGTAAGAGTCATGGCAGCTGCCAGGGAACTTGGCGCACACATGCATGATGCTCTTTCTATGGTTGCACACCAGCTGCACATTAAGGGGAGTGGAAGCCCTTGCGGTTGCCAAATGCTGCTGGGTTCTGATGGGGTGCCCTGATGGCCACATGTGTGCAGTCGATGATGCCCTGCACCCGTGGGAAGCCAGCCAGAGCGGCAAAGCTGAGCGCCTGCTAGGTAACACTGGCTTCATCGGTGGAAAAGTGGATGCAATTAGCGGACTTGTCAAAGAGGGCATCGGTAACCTGCGTGGATGCATCTGTGGGCGGCCGACTACGAGGTGCCGCTAATGTCTGCTACTGATCCCTGGAAGGAGCCTGACACAAAGAAGTTGAGGGCGGTGGTGACATTGACAAGGGTAAGGGGTGTCCACCTGCTCCTCTGGGCTGCAGGTCTTGATCGAGCATTGTGCAAATGTCTGCGACTACCTGTAGCGGAAGTCTCAGCCTCCTTTGGCACTGCTGCTCAGTCATGTTGAGGAGCTCATCCTCGGCCTGTAAACCCTGTGTTGGGGGTATCTCCTGCGGCGAGGTGCAGCTCTGCGCTGACAGCCTCTGCCCTGTGCAGCATCAGGTGGTTGTGGAGAAGGTTGTCACTCTTGTTGTTGGTGCTGCTGGTGTGCCTGGTTCAGCTGCTGCTGCAGCTGATCATGATCAGATTCTGAGGACCAGGGTGAGAGAGTATAAATTGTTCCCATTCTGCTGTTATATATGGCAGGTGAGGATGAAATGTTAGAAGCAATCAGTCAATGGGGAGAGAGGTTATTCCAAGGAGGTGACAGTGGATATAGAGTTTACAGCACACACTTACAGCCTCAATAAAGGTCAAATGTGTCTTCCAAATCCTGAAATCAGCAACTTCTGACATTGGAAAGTGAACAGATGTGAAAGGTGAGCTTTTAAACCGCAGTTGCAGCTGGGAACTATTCATCTCGATGGAATTCCCGACATAGTTGCCAGATGTGATCTCCAAACGACGTGAACCCCGTTAAAAATGTGGTAAAATACAAATAGGCTGCCAAAATAGTCGTTAACAAGCACTTAACAAGCATTTAACTATCTTAAATGCCTCCCCCGCCGCTTAGTGTCGGGTCTGTTCTGAAATCGCAGACCCGACACTTTGGAAACTTACATGGAAGCGGGTTCGTTGCGGGCTCCCAACCCGCTGTCAATCATTTCGATTTTGACAGCGGACCCACCTCCGAACCCGCCCTCTGAGCGCCGGCAAAATCGCGGCCTTAGTAGCTGTTTTGCATTTCTCCCTTTCAAACGTTACATTGAACTCGATCATGTTATGATCGCTATTGGATAAATGTTCACGCACAGTTAGGCTGTTAACTAAATCTGGCTCATTACTAAATCTAATATGGCTTGCCACCTTGTTGCCTCTTGGACTTATTGTTGTAGAAAACTATCCCGGACACACTCAAGAAATTATTTAACTTTCTGACAGGTGCAAGTCTGCTTATCCCAATCTATATGAAAGTTAAAATCCCCCATTAAAACCACTCTGCCTTTACTACATGCTTGTCTAATCTCTGCATTTATACAATCTAGCACTTCACAGCTGCTACCAGGAGGCCTATACACAATTCCGACTACAGTCTTCAGCCTATATTCTCTAGAGTTTAGAAGAATGAGAGGTGATCTCATTGAAACCTATAAAATTCTTACAGGGCTTGACAGGGTAGATGCAGGGAGGATGTTTCCCCTGGCTGGGGAGTCTAGAACCAGGGGTCACAGTCTCAGAATAAGGGGTCGGCCATTTAGGACTGAGATAAGGAGAAATTTCTTCACTCAGAGGGTGGCGAATCTTTGGAATTCTCTACCCCAGAGGGCTGTGGAGGCTCAGTCGTTGAGTATATTCAAGGCAGAGATCGCTAGACTTTTGGATATTAAGCGAATCAAGGGATGTAGGGATAGTGCAGGAAAGTGGAGTTGAGGTCAAAGATCAGCAATGATCTTATTGAATGGCGGAGCAGGCTCAAGGGGCCAAATGGTCTACTCCTGCTCCTATTCCTTATGTTCTTATGCAAATTATGACATTTGACTGGCTGCTGACATCAGTCACCATATGAGTGACTGTTGTATGCCATGTGGCTGTACGAGATTTAATTCTGTCACCAGGTTGCTGGGAGGACCCCGCTATTCAAGAAGATCATGGCTGATCTGATCAACTCCAATTTTCTGCCTGTTCCCCATAACCCTTGACTCCCCTGTAGTTCAAAAATCTAGCGATCTCAGCCTTGAATATATTCAACGACTCAGCCTCCACAGCTCTCTGGGGTAGAGAATTCCAAAGATTCACAACCCTCTGAGAGAAGAAATTCCTCCTCATCTCCGTCACAAATGGGCGACCCTTTATTCTGAGACTATGCCCCCTCGTTCTAGATACCCCCACGAAGGGAAACATCCTCTCAGCATCTACCCTGTCAAGCCCCCTCAGAATCTTATATGTTTCAATATGATCACCTCTCATTCTTCTAAACTCCAATGAGTATAGGCCCAACCTTTCCTCATAAGACAACCCCTTCATCCCAGGAATCAAATGAGTGAACCTCCTCTGAATTGCCTCCAATGTAAGTATATCCCTCCTTAAATAAGGAGACCAAAACCGTACGCAGTACTCTAGGTGTGGTCTCATCAACACCCTGTACAGTTGTAGCAAGACTTCCCTACTTTTATACTTCATCCCACTTGCAATAAAGGCCAACATTCCATTTGCCTTCCTAATTACTTGCTGTAGCTGCATGCTAACTTTTTGTGTTTCATGTACCAGGACACCCTCTGTACCATGGCATTCTGTAGTCTCTCTCCATTTAAATAATATTTTGCTTTTCTATTCTTCCGACCAAAGTGGATAACCTCACATTTTCCCACATTATACTCTATCTGCCAAATTTTAGCCCACTCACTTAACCTATCTATATCCCTTTGCAGACTCTTTGTCCTCACAACTTGCTTTCCCATCTATCTTTGTATCGTCAGCAAATTTGGCTACAGTACACTCGGTCCCTTCATCCAAGTCATTAATATAGATTGTAAATAGTTGAGGCCTCAGCACTGATCCCTATGGCACCCCACTAGTTACAGTTTGCCAATCTGAAAATAACCCATTTATCCTGACTCTCTGTTTTCTGTTAGTTAGCCAATACTCTATCCATGCCAATATATTGCCCCCAACACCATGAGCTCTTATCTTGTGTAGTAACCTTTTATGTGGCACCTTATTGAATGCCTTTTGGAAATCCAAATACACTACATCTACTGGTTCCCCTTTATCCACCCTGCTCGTTGCATCCTCAAAGAACTCCACAAATTTGTCAAACATGATTTCCCTTTCATAAAACCATGCTGACTCTGCTTGATTGTATTATGATTTTCTAAATGTCCTGCTACTACTTCCTTAATAATGGATTCTAGCATTTTCCCAATGACAGATGTTAGGTTAACTGGCCTATAGTTTCTTGCTTTCTGCCTCCCTCCTTTCTTGACTAAGGGCGTACATTTGCGGTTTTCCAATCCGCTGGGACCTTTTCAGAGTCTAGGGAATTTTGCAAGATTACAACCAATGCATCCACTATCTCTGCAGCCACTTCTTTTAAGACCCTAGGATGCAGGCCATCAGGGCCATGGGACTTATCAGCCTTTAGTCCCATTAGTTTGCATAGTACTTTTTCTCTAGTGATAGTAATTGATTTAAGTTCCTCCCTCCAATTTGCCCCTTGATTTTCCACTACTATTGGGATGCTTTTAGTGTCTTCTACCGTGAAGACAGATACAAAATATTTGTTCAAAGTCTTTGCCATTTCCTTGTTTCCCATTATTAATTCCCCAGTCACATCCTCTAAGGGACCCACGTTTACTTTAGCTACTTGCTTCTTTTTATATACTTGTAGAAGCACTACTGTCTGTTTTTATATTTTTGCTAGTTTACTCTCATAATCTATTTTCTCCCTCTTTATTATTTTTTTAGTCATTCCTTTGCAAGTTTTCTAATAATTTCCCATCTTCTGGCCTACCACTAATCTTCACAACATTGTATGCCTTTTCATTCAATTTGATACCCTCCTTAACTTCCTTAGTTAGCCACGGATGGTTCATCCTTCTCCTAGAGTCTTTCTTTCTCACTGGAATATATCTTTGTTGAGAGTTATGAAATATCTCCTTAAAAGTCTGCCACTGCTTATCTACCATCTTACCTTTTAATCTATTTTCCCAGTCCACTTTAGCCAACTCTATCTTTATACCCTTGTAATTGCCTTTATTGAAGTTTAAGACACTAGTTTCAGACCCAAGTTTCTCACCGTCAAACTGAATGTGAAATTCTATCATGTTATGATCACTCTTCCCTAGAGAAACATAATGGTAACATTACCCATTCTTATTATAACACTTCTAATGAATCTCTTTACTCTCCCACAGGTCCATCAAGTGCCCACCCCCTCCCCCCACCCCCCAATCCCACTGTCCAGCCGGAGGAGGAAAATGACTCCTCAGAGGAAGCTCCAGCCTCTGATGGTGTACCGTCAGCAGACCCCAGCCAGCAGCCAGCACCAGCACAGATAATCACCTCAGTGGGTCCTGTGCGAGACAGAGTAGTGTTGCTACCTGGTGTCTCACACATCACAAGTGAGCAAGAGCAGATGGTGTTGACAGGGACAGCAGTGGAGACTCCTTGCATTATATGCTGAACCTCGGGGGCCATCAAGAAAGTGGATGATCTTGGAGGGCAACAATTGCATGAGGCTCTGGCAGCCTTTGCAGCCGTGATGTCTGCAAATGCACAGAGAATGGAGGAGTATTTCTCCAACATGAGCAGCACCATCTCGCAGGCGATGGCAATGATGTGCTGTTTCATGGAAAGGATTATTGGAGCAACAAATGCACCAGTCCAATGAGAACATGCTTGCTGTGAGCAGACACTCATTGACCTCATCTTGAGGAGGGATAGTAACGTAGACTTGGGCCTTCATCGCTCCAATGATGTGCAGCAAGGTGCTAGCAGGGAAGTGCGGGTGGCCAATGAGAGGATGAGGGTGAGAGGGGATGTGGAAGTGGGGGCTCTTCCCACAGCGCTCCCACTTCTTCCCCATTGCCTCCCCCTCAGTCAGAGCCCCACATGTTGCCTCAGATCCCGAACTGACCCTGCACAGTTGCAGGAGGAGCAGACTTTGGCGGGGCCATCACAGGCTCCAAAACCCAAAGGATGTCCGCCAAAAGTGTCAAAGCAGTCGCAGCAGGGAAGTGAGCAGCCAGCCTCTACCCCTGCTGAAACCACAGGAGTTGCACCTCATAGAAGCACGTGGAAAAGAAAAAAGACACAATCCTAGATGCACAAGGGTATGCACATGGGTGTGTGAAAAAATGTTAATGTTACGTTTCAGTTATATTTATAATGCATATAAATTTATTTCTTTGCACAGCTTTCCCTTCTTGTCAATTTTTGCCTGCTACCTGGGAAGCGGCTTTGTCACTTGGAGTGAATGGTGAGACATTATTTAACCTCGAGCACTGGGTGCTTGGGTGACAGGAATGGCTTGGTCATTGTAGGACTGCTTTGTGGCGTTGTTGGGGGTGGGGGGAAGGGGAAGTTAATCCAGCATCTGGGAGCCATATGCGTGCACTGGAGCAAGTTAAGTAAACCTGGCCATTATGAGGCCATCCGAGACCTCCCAGCCAGCAAAGTGCGCCACTGCTGGTGCCATCTCCACATCAAGTTCATCCTCCTTCTCCTCCTCATCTTCCACCTGTTCCACCTCCTCCTCCTCTGAAGAGGCTGTCCGCTCTAAGCCTTGCTCCTCCTGCAGCTCCAATCCTCGCTGCTATGCTACGTTGTGCAGCATGCAGCAAACGATGATGATTCTGGAGACCCTGGCTGTGCGTACTGAAGGGCTCCTCCAGATCTTCAAGGCATCTGAAGCGCATCTTCATCATGCCAATTGCTTGCTCTAAGACACATCTGGTGGACTGTGACTGTCATTATACGCTCCTCGGCCTCATTTCTGGGCTCCTTCAAGGGTATCATCACCACGTCTTCAGTGGATAGCCCTTGTCTCCAAGCAGCCAGTCGGTAAGTCTGTTTGGAGGTGCGAATTGCTGAGAGAGGGTGGACATGACAGCTGCCAGGGAATCTGACGCACACATGCACGGTAATCTTTTTGTGGTTGCAGACGAGCTGCACATTGAGGGAGTGGAACCCTTGTGGTTCACAAACACTCCTGGATGATGTGGGGGTGCTCTGATGACCACATGTGTGTAGTCGATGATGCCCTGCACCTGTGGGAAGCCAGCCAGAGCTGCAAAGCCGAACGCCCGCGTCAGTAACACCGGCTTCATCAGTGGCAAAGTTCACATAGAGTAGCTGACTTTGAAACATGGCATTCGTCACCTGGGTGATGCATCTGTGGGCGGGCCGACTGCAAGATGCCTGCAAATGTCTGCTGCAGATCCTGGAAGGAGCCTGAGGTGAAGAAGTTGAGGGCAGTGGTGACTTTGACAGCCACTGGTAAGGGGCGGGTCCACCAGGTCCTCTGGGCAGCAGGTCTTGTTCCAGCAAGCTACAAATGTCTGCAACGACCTGGCATGATAGCCTGAGCATCCTGAAGCACTGCTGTTCAGTCATGTCTAGGAAGCTCATCCTCTGTCTGTATACCCTGTGTTGGGGGTATTGCCTCCGGCGCAGTGCAACCCTGGTCTGACCCCCTCTCTCCTGTGCAGCATCAGGTCATTGAGGAGAAGGCTGCTGTTGTGGTTGCTGCTGCTGGTGGGTGGCTGATAGTGTTTGTGCTGGGGCTCATTTGGTCCGATTTCTGAGACCAAGATGAACAGCATAAAAGCGATACCCATGCTGATCTAATATATGGAGAGGTAAAGTGGAGATCAGAGGCCCAATCCCTCAATGTTGTGATAGAGACTAGCAATGTGGTGAGAGTGGCTTCCAAGGTTGCAGAAATGACCTGCAAACTGCTGACAGCTAAATCTCTCCACAAAATGGAGTCCAGCAAGAGCCTTTCCATTAGACAAGGAAGCAGGTGTAAGGGGGAGGGTTTATGTGTTTTTTCCAGCAGTCACTTAATGAACTTGCACAATGGGCACTGAGCTTCCGCCTCCCTTCACAGGCGAGGTTCCCGAGTGCGTGAATCTCGTGCTCAAGAAGTTAAAGCCAAAACCTGCTGTTATAAAGCCTCTTAAGGGTCTCTCAACAAGCATTTAAGTACTTCAATGAGGCCGCCCACCTCTCCCGAGTGGGTCCGTGGCACGCTGGGAAAACGCGCCCGAGTTAAATCCGGAATTGGGCGTGATGACGGCGGGTTCCTGATGCGCTGGCAATTTCAGCGATTTTAACTGCTGACCCGCCACCAACCCATACACTCGGCACTGGGAAAATTCCGGCCAATGTCTCCCTTTAACGTTTCAATTTAGCTTCATCTCTATATCACAAAAAAGATCACCATGAAACTCTATTCTTCAATGCATCCTATTTTCACTTTACAGGAATATATTCAGTTTGTACTTCATCCAACTCAGATTTGAAAGTTTCTCACTTCTGATGATGAAATTGTGATGCGATACTAGTATATGAACACCTACTATCCAAATATTAATTTATTTGACCTGCCACTTTAACAGAGTATTAACGCATTCATTGTTTATTTTAAATGGCAAAATTGTGGACAAATTTTGTACCCCTGCAGCTGACAGAGAGAGCATTACTGTGGATCGGATACTCCATTACCTCTGTGAATATAGTAGTTTCCCCTTTTTAAATGTTCATTTCTGAATGGACTCATAAAACCAACCATCACCTCAAATCTGCTTAGACTTCTCCTTTTCTAGTGTTCTGCTTCTCTCTCCAGTTTAGAATTTTGTCCCTTTCAATATTCAAAGGTTCACACCATCTCCTGGGGCGAGAATTCCATAGGGCCCCAGTTGGGGCGCTAACTTTTGAAAAGTAGAAAAAGTAGCGCCAGGCCTAATGATTCTCTCCTGCCAGAAATTCAGCTTTAGGCGCTCCAAGAGGGAAGTCGAGCGCTAAATCAAGCGAACAGTAGCATAGTGGTAATGTCTCTGGGCAAGTAATCCAAAGGCCTGGACTAATGATCCAGAGACGTGAGTTCAAATCCCACCACGGCAGCTGGGGAATTTAAATTCAGTTAATTAAATAAATCTGGAATAAAACGCTAGTATCAGTAATAGTGACCGTGGACCTATTGGATTCTCGTAAAAACCCATTTGGTTCACTAATGTCCTTACCTGGTCTGGCCTATATGTGACTCCAGACCCACAGCAATGTGGTTAACTCTTAACTGCCCTCTGAAATGGCCTAACAAGCCATTCAGTTATATCAAAAATCCAAAAACAATAAGAATAAAAGTGGATGGACCACCCGGTATTGACCACGGCAACGGCACACTCCAGCCCAGTCGACCCTACAATGTCCTCCTCACTAACATCTGGAGACTTGTGCCAAAATTGGGAGAGCTGTCCCACAGACTAGTCAAGCAACAGCCTGACATAGTCGTACTTGCAGAATCATACCTTTCAGCCAATGTCCCAGGCTTCTCCATCACCATCCCTGGGTACATCCTGTCCCACCGACAGGACAGACGCACCAGGGGTGGTGGCACAGTGGTATACAGTCAGGAGGGAGTGGCCCTGGGAGTCCTCAACATTGACTCTGTACCACATGAAGACTTATGGCTTCAGGTCAAGCATGGGCAAGGAAACCATCCTGCTGATTTACCACCTACCGCCCTCCCTCAGCTGATGAATCAGTACTCCTCCATGTTGAACACCACTTGGTAGAAGCACTGAGGGTAGCAAGGGCACAGAATGTACTCTGGGTGGGGGACTTCAATGTCCATCACCAAGAGTGGTTCGGTAGCACCACTACCGACTGAGCTGGGCCGAGTACCTAACACTCGCCGCAGAATACCTAGCCTCTGACCTGCTCTTGTTGCCACAGTATTTATGTGGCTGGTCCAGTTAAGTTTCTGGTCAATGGTGACCCCCCTTTCCTATGAGCCCAATGGGTTAATTCGTCAATTCTTGATTCCCTTCAGTCAATGTGGGGAAATATTCACTTAAAATTAAGAAACTTAAATTTAATAATGTCCACTATCTTTAAATTTCATTCAGCAATAAAAAGTTGTGTGTGAATTTTTAAAAAAGTTGTCAGCAGAAAGGGTGTAACTCCTTTACAGGTTTGTAAGACGGCGGAGGCAAATTGTCAGATGCACGCAATTGCATCACTTCACGTAAAAAAAAAAACATTTTTTTAACTTTCCCCCGATCGACAAAGACAAAGGGGGAAAAATTCAGTATCGCCCCATTTGGGGCGCAATTATCGGCCGGGGCGCAAAGATTAGCGCCTGGCGCTAATTATTGCCACTGACTGCAAACTTGACTTTTAACGCCCCGGGAGGTGATTTGGAGCGCTAAATCAGGCGCTGCACACCTGTCTTAAGGCGCAAAGGCCGAGGAGTGAGGCGCTAACTCAGAGCGCGGGGGCGCAGCACAGGGTGATGTCAGTTAGCGATGGAACACAGACACACTGGCGCCGGCCAGTTCTTCAAGGGGAGGGTCGATCTTGCTCTCCAGCCACACCCTGCTCATTGGAGCCTTGAATCTCGACCTGGAGAGACCTGTGATTACATTTTCAAGCCAAGGACTATGGACAGGGTGAGAGAACGAGCTCAGCGCTTCAGCGAGCGGGCCTTGGATGCTCTGGTTGGCGCGGTGGAGCGCAGAAAATCTATACTCTTCCCTGAGAGTGGCAGGAGGCCTTTGCCGCGCGAGTACAGAAGAGTGTGGAGGGAGGTGGCTCAGAGCGTCTCCTGCAGGAGCATGGTGCCCAGGACCCATGTACAATGCCGAAATAAGTTCAACGACCTCACTCGGTCGTCAGGGTGAGTGGCTTTTTTTCAATACCTCTCCATCCCTCCATCTCAACCTCACTCTATGCCAGAGGGTCTTAAAACCCCAATGCACAACACTCATCCAACACCTATGGCCCTTTCATGAAACACACACACACATTCGACACTTTGCATACAGTAAGGGCTATTCACCTATGGGAGGCACATCAGGCAAGACCATGGCTGCATACAGTAAGGGCTATTCACCTATGGGAGGCACATCAGGCAAGACCATGGCTGTATATTTACTCAGACGCCGTCCTTTTTCTTGCAGGCCAAGCTGTCTCATAATAGGAGACAGCAGCAACGGACAGGTGGAGGGGCGCCTCAGCTGCAACCCCTCAGCGATCTTGAGGAGCGCGTCCACAGGGATTGTGGCAAGCCGGGTGATCGGTCCCGTCGCCACTGGAGACGCCGACCCTGTTCTGGACAGCAATGTAAGGTCATCACCTTTTTGTCCTCTGTCCTTCCACTTGTCCCTCACAACACCAGCCTTTGACACTTTCCAATCCAACTTGCTAACTCGCTGGCACTTATTCCTCCCTTACTGCCACCCTGTCCTCACGCTAAAGCCACTCTTGTACCTCCCTGCTTTCAGATGGTGATTCACCAGCTGAGGAGACAGGCCTTCAAGCTGCCAGTGGAAGTGAAGCTGCAGCCAAGGAGGAAGATGAAGGCGGAGCATCAGTGCCACCCTCTCCCGAGGAAGCCCATGCCCACACTGAGAACACCGCCTTCCCTGGAGGGGAGCAGGGGGGAAGGGTCTGATGAGGGTGAAGCTCCAGGACCCAGCGGGCTGCAGCAACGCCATGGGGGTAGGGAAGAACGGGGGCCTTCTCCCCGGAGTGAGAGTATGCCAGCGAGTCCTACTGCACTGGACGCAGAGGAGGAGCGGCTGATCGCTGAAATGAACACCCAGGCGGTGGACATGCACACTGAGCTCATGGGTGCAGTGGGGAAGGGGTGCCCGAATGCATTGAATCACTGGCAAGGAGTGTGGAGCACTTCGCTGTAGCACAGGCGGATGCCACACTAAAGCTTAGTGCTGCAATTCAGTCACTGGCTGCCGTGATCCCATCTCTGACTGCTCTCATGCAGACTCAGATTGAGGCCATGCGAGCAGTGACTGCTGCCATCCTCGATGGTTCGTTCACGTTTCCCCGGGGCTCTCACCGCGCCGCAGCAGGCCAGCAATCTGTGCTCCAGCAGATTGCTCCGGATGCTGAAGTGCTGCCCCGTGGGAGTGCCAGTGGTGTCGGTCGAGCAGGGAGTTGCTGTCTCTCTCAAGATGACAGCATTCCTGCTGCCAACACTGTCACTTCTCCACTGCACTTGCCACCGCCTGTAGGACAGACTGCTGCCCGCCCATGCAGAGTTGGTGCAGTCTGCAGCCGGCCCTCCAGGCCCAGAACTGGTCGAGGCCGTCCTTCAAGGGCATCTGCAGTGTCAGGGTCTGACATCAGCAGCCTTCCACCAGCCTTGCTGCAGCCACTGAGGGTGCCCAATTACTGAGGAGCAGTAGGGTAAGAAGGGGGGAAGTGCACAAGGGAAGAGATCACCCTCGAAGGGCAAAAAGTAGGAGGTGTGACAAAATGCTGGTCATTTTTTTAATTAGAGGCCGAGGTTCGTGGTCAAACTTTTGTTTAGTGTTTTGGACATTATCTCCAGGTTGTGAGAACCAGTTATGTTAGATGACTGTTTTTTTGTGTTTATTTCTATTAGTTTGTCATGAAGAAATGACACACACAGAGTTTGTAAATAAATAAGTTTTTGTATTCAAAATATACATGTTTGGTGTTTGGAATCATTGGTGCCTTGGCCGCTTAGGGGTTGCGTGTTGGGTTCATTCATGTTGTTCTCAATGGCAGAAGCCATTTCCACAGCAGGGGCCTAGAAGCGGCTTGCTATCAGCCGTTGACGGACGGCCCTTGCAGTTTCACCATTGTGGGCCGCCCTCACGCCTTGGTGCTGCTGATGATCATCCTCCTCCTCTCTTCCTCCTCTTCCTCCTCCTCCTCTGGTGGTGCTCCAAGGCCTGGTGGCATTGGCTGGGTCCTGAGGATTGCCATGTTATGCAGCATGCAGCACACAACTACGAAGTTGGAAACTTGCTCAGGCGAGTACTGCAGGGCTCCTCCAGAATGGTCCAGACAGCGGAAAACCGTTGCTTCAGCACCCGATTGTGTGCTCAACGATGGTCCTGGTAGCTTGATGGCTCTCGTTGTACCGCAGCTCAGCAGGGGTGTTGGCGTACGGAGCGGTGTCATCAGCCAGGTGCTCAGTGGATACCCCTTGTCCCCGAGAAGCCAACCAACTGGCTGATGCGGTGCCTCGAAAAGTTCTGCCACAGTAGTCTGGCGCAGGAGGAAAGCATCGTGGCAGCTGCAGGATAGTGGGCATTGACAGCGAGTATCAGCTGTCTGTGGTCACATACCAACTGAACATTCAAGGAATGGAATCCCTTTCTGTTCCGGAAATCCTCGGCATTCTCATGCGGAGCACGCAAAGCCACATGCGTGCAGTCATGGCGCCCTGCACCATGGGGAAGCCCGCTATCCTCGCAAAGCCATAGCGCGTTCATGCTGCTTGTCTGGGGTCATGGGGAAAGAGATGTACTCTCGTCTCCTTTTAAAGAGGGCATTTGTGACGTGACGGATGCAGCAATGCACCGCGAACTGGGAGATATTGGCGAGGTCCCCAGCAGCAGATTGAAATGAGCCAGTAGCATAAAAGTTCAGAGCCACTGTGATCTTCACTGCCACCGACAGAGACGTCCTGGACCTCAGTTGAGGCTGCAGATCTGGCTGCAGCAGGTGGCAGAGCTCAGTGAGCACCTCCTTGCTGAAGCGCAGCCTTCGCAAACACTGCTCATCAGACATATGAATGTAGGAGAGCTGGTCACGATATACCCTGGGAGGGTAAGCTCTCCTGTACAGATGCCTGTTGGCCCTCCTCCGTCTGGCCATCATTGCCACTCTCTCTCTGCGTCTCTGTGTCCTCCGATTCAGCTGGCGCAGGACGACGCCCCCAATCAGTGCAGCCCCCATAGTCTCTTAGCAAGCAAAGTTATGAAGGCCAAAAACCAAAGTACCAGCGAAGTTATGATCAGTAGCCAAAACTACCTCACACAGCGTTGACTCAATGCAGAAGTCTCTCTTTCTCTCTCTCCGAATCTCTCTCTCTCTCTCAAACGAGTGGTGCAAAAATGTCAACCACAGAGAAAGACAGGAAGAGGCCCCCTTAAATAGCGCCCCCCCCCCAGCCCCACAGCGATTGATAGCGTTCCAGTCTTCCGGTCGTTGGATTCGCCAGGCGTAAGGATGGGGGGCGCCACTCAATTTCTGCTCCGGGGCGCCACAAGGGCGTTGCACCCTCGTATGACGTCAGAATCTGCGTGCGCAGGAGATCGCGGCGATTAAGTTTAGCGCCGCCGCAAAATGTCTAGTTAAGTTCGCGAGCGGCGCAAACTTCGGCGCGCCTGCGCGCTAGCTGCTTTGCGCCCCATTAGCGCCCTCTTAAGGCGCTAACGGGGGGCGCAACCAACTGAATTTTTAGCCCAAAGGGTTTTCACAATTTAATAGGTAAGTTAACTTCTTTTCAAAAGAAGACAAACCCAGATACCATTTAAAACTCGTCAATAAAAAAACTGTTACTTTTGCAAAATCTTTGTGCCTTTAAAACTTGCAAAGATTCCGATCAATTCAATTCAGCAGGTAAAAACATCAGACGTCATTAGTAACACCACCACAAACATTTTGTGAAACAACTCCACACACAAAAATAGCATTTCATTTTTTTCCTAGTCACACATACTTGAAATTGGTCAGAAATTTCAAAAAAATACCAATTGTTGGTGTGATTGCCTCATTTCCGGAACTAGAGGCTTTCACACAATTTACACCAACCAAATTTCACCGTGGCCACATAAAAGTCTGGTTTAAACAGGTTAATTAACCTCATTAACTCTAAATCAATTCAAACCAATATCTTAAACTAACCAGTACCACTTGAAAGCAAAAGAGGGAGGAGATACCCTCAGCTTGTAGTTTCGAAACATTCATACAAGTTTTTTTCAGACATCACGATACTGAAAGTAGAAAAGGGACAGAACCTTTCCTTTTCTCCTAACTTTATTTCACTGCAGGCTACTTGTTAAAAACTTAGAAAGTGAGCGTCTCGGACCTTGCAGTAACCAATTTAAGAAGACAGTGCCTTGTAAATGTTCAAATTGATTTAAAATAAAATCAAACAATAGCAAGTTTTTAATCCAATTAAAACAAAGTACTTACAAAAAAAGTCCAGACTCATTTTCTACTAGACACGATCAAAACCTTGGCAACCGTAACTTCAAGGCTGAAGCTTATCTTTTGTAAAACAAACTGCCTCTGATTTAGTTTGCTGTACAAGCCATCCCAGTCAAAAAAATCCACAGCTGTGTCCTTAACTTTAAAAAAATGCAAATCACAAAGTTTCTCCCACTTCTAGATGCAAATTCTTAAATTGAAATGAACAAATTTAACACAAGAGAAGATGATGAAACAAAAAAAGAGGGGGTTTGATGAATGTCGGGTGAATTCTTCAAGGAGAACCAGACCCAAATACAATGGGGGAGAAATTCAGTATCGCCCCATTTGGGGTGCAATTATCGGCTGGGCGCAAAGATTAGCGCCTGGCGCTAATTATCGCCTCCGACTGCAAACTTGGCTTTTATTCGCCCCTGGAGGTGATTGGCGCGCTAAATCAGGTGCTTCACAACTGTCTTAAGGCACAAGAGCCGAGGAGCGAGGCGCTAACTCAGAGCGCTGGCGAAGCTCATGTGATGTCAGTCAGCAATGGAACACAGACACAATGGCCCGGCCAGTTCTTAAAGGGAGGGTTGATCTTGCTCTCCATCCACATCCTTCTCATTACAGCCTGTGAAATCTCAGCCTGGAGAGACCTGTACATCAAATCTGCTGGAAAGAACATGGAGAGGCCCAGGGAAAGAGCTCAGAGTGCAGCCCCCACTGTCTCTTCTAAATCGTTACAAGGGAAGGGCAAATCAAAATGAACCTGCAAAGTGCTGCTCAGTACCCAAAAACTCCTTCACACAGCGTTGAATCTCTCCAGAAGTCTCTCTCTCTCTCTCTCTCATCAGAATGCGTGGTGCAAAAATGTCAGCAACAAAAAAAGTCAGGAAGCGGTCGCCTTAAATAGCGCTCCCCAGTCCCTTCCTGACTGCAAAAACGCTCCCCTCAACCTGTCGTTGCTAGCGGCAGGCGGTAAGGCAGGGGGCGCCACTCAGTATCCGGTCCGGGGCGTTGCGCACTCGACAGACGTCACGATCTGCCGGCGCAGGAGATCGTGGCAGTAGTGTTTAGCGCCGTCCGCCAAAATGTCTAGTTAATTTCGTGAGGCGGCGCAAACATCGCCGCGCCCGGGCACTAGTTGCTTTGCGCCCCATTAGCGCCCTCTTAAGGCGCTAATGGGAGGTGCAAACCAACTGAATTTTTCCCCCAATAAGTTGAGAGGGGATATGAAGATGAAAATAAGATTGGCAAAGAGAGAATATGAAAGTAGAATGGCGGTTAACATAAAAAGGAACCCATAAATCTAAACAGTAAGCGGGTAGTAAGAGGCGGGGTGGAGCCTATTAGGGACAAATAAGGTGATGTATGCTTAGAGGCGCAGGCAAGGCTAGAATACTCAATGAGTACTTTGTATCGGTGTTTACTAAGGAGGTGGATGCTGACAAAATATCGTAGAAGTGGAAAAGGTAGAAGCAATGGAAGGGGTGAAAATTGATAGACAGGATGTACTAGAAAGGCTGGGTATGCTTAGAGTGGATAAGTCGCCTGGTCGAGATGGCTTGCATCCCAGGTTGCTAAGGGAATTGGTGGAGGAGATAGCGGAAGGGCTTGCCATAATTTGCCAATGTTTTTTACAACAACTTTTATACCTTAAACTTGGCAACCCTCCCACTGGTGTACGTGTCTCTAACTATATGGCATAATGGTCATCAGTCGTTTTTCAGTTCTTCTTATCATAGTTCATTGAGCATCTGTTGGTTTCAAGGCTGGGTACATTCCATAGTCTGAAGATGTTTCTGTTTTTGCACTGATATCACAGTCAATAGTCTGTTCCCACAGGAACTTTAAAAGCTTGTTTTCCATATCTGTTGAAAGACAATTGGCAGCTTTCACAGCTTACAAGTCAAACAGTTTATTTTGCAAAGTTCTCACAGCAACCAGTCTTTGTCCTCGTGAAGCATGATGGTTCATAACATTTGGTCAAGTTACAGCAAAATTTACAGCAAATAGTGAGTTCTACAGGCTAATTGTAACATTGCTACTGTCACCATGGCTGGGATCATCTAGAGGAGGCACTCATAAGAGCATAAAAAAAGAAAGACTTGCATTTCTATAGCACCTTTCACGACTTCAGGACATCCCAAAGTGCTTTACAGCCAATTAAGTACTTGTGAAGTGTAGTCACTGTTGTAATGTAGGAAACTGACACAGCATCACTTTCCACATGTACGCTGACGACACCCAGCTCTACCTCACCAGCAGTTTTCTCGAAACCTCCACAGTCTCTAAATTGTCAGACTGCTTGTCCGACATCCAGTACTGGATGAGCATAAATTTTCTCCAATTAAATATTGGAAAGACCGAAGCCATTGTTTTTGGTCCCCACCACAAACTCCATTCTCTAGCCATCTATTCCATCTCTCTCCCGAACATCTGTCTGAGGCTAAACCAGACTGTTCGCAACCTTGGTGTCATATTTGACCCTAAAATGAGCTTCTGACCACATATCCGCAGCTTAACAAAGACCGCCTATTTCCACCTCCGGAACATCACCCATCTCCACCCTTGCCTCAGCTCATCCGCTGCTGAAACCCACATCCATGCCTTTGTTACCTCTAGACTTGACTATTCCAACGCACTCCTGGCCAGCCTCCCACATTCTACCCTACGTAAACTTGAGGTCATCCAAAACTCGGCTGCCCGTGTCCTAACTTGCACCATGTCCTGTTCACCCATCACCCCTGTGCTCGCTGACCTACATTGGCTCCCGGTTAAGCAACACCTGGATTTTAAAATTCTCATCCTTGTTTTCAAATCTTTCCATGGCCTCGCCCCTTCCTAGCTCTGTAAACCTTCTCCAGCCTCACAACCCTCTCAAAGCTCTGCGCTCCTCTAATTCTGCCCTCTTGCGCATCCATGATTTTTATTACTCCACCATTGGTGGCTGTGCCTTCTGTTGCCTGGGCCCTAAGCTCTGGAATTCCCTCCCTAAACCTCTCTGTCTCCCTACCTCTCTTTCCTCCTTTAAGACACTCCTTAAAACCAAGTCTTTGATCAAGCTTTTGGTCATTTGCCCTAATTTCTCCTTATGTGGCTCGGTGTCAAATTTTTTGTCTTACAACACTCCTGTGAAGCACCTTGGGACATTTTACTACATTAAAGGTGCTATATAAATACAAGTTGATGTTGCTGTTGTTGTTGAAACGCGGCAGCCAAATTGCACACAGCAAGCTCCCAAAAAGAACATAAGAAATTGTAAGAACACTGTTGCTGGAGGGTTCCAGTCTGAATAAATTACCCTAGAGTACTGAAGCACGCGGGCAATCTGTCTGCACCAAAATAAAGGTGGAACAAGGTCAGTTCTGAGAATGGTGTGAATGAAGAAATGGCCCACAGTTCCACAGCTGTGTCTAATTCAATTCCAGTACATTCAGGGTAGAAACTGTGAAGCGAATAATCCTCGTGGCTATCGCTGACTGGATAATATACATATCAATTGGAAGCAGAAAAGTGTAGTCTGTGTTCAAAGTATTAGCAATCTGAACATTACGGGGTTGTTAATGCAATGGGGACAGACGTACCATTAGGACGGAGGTCTTATATGATCCAAACACATGGGTCACACTGAAAAAACTCAAGCTTTATTTCTGACCATCGTGCATTGGATGCCAGCACATTGAACCAAACAGGAAACAGCTTATTTACAGCTTATTTATTAGACTTGAAACCAGCACAGCACTGTTATTTGATTTAATTCTTCGGAACTTCACTCTATTCAGCTCTTCCTATTTTTCATCTGTCAACTTTCTAATTGGCCCCAACATCTCCATCACAAGGAGCCTATATTGTCGATGAAGTAAGTCTAGATACAGAGGAGGAGGATACAGATCTCCTGTACTGTGAATCTCCACTTTGTTTAATGATTCCTTTCGTAGCCAAGAGTTTGACCAGGTTCCTCCTGAATTTCACCCCGATGAATGCGTATAAGATTGGGTTAATGCAGCTGTGCAGGAATCCGAAACTTTGGGTTGCAAACAGAGCCTCGTCGACATGATTGCGCCTGTCACAAGTCTCATCAATGAGTTTGCTCCTCATCAGCGTGTCGATGAACACAGTAATATTGTACGGCAGCCAACAAATGAGAAAAGCCAGCACAACCGCTATGATGACCTTCATGGCTTTCTGTTTCTGGAATCCCTTCGTTTGACACAGTTTATGGATCGTCACGCTGTAGCAGATGATCATGACAGCCAATGGGATGAGGAACCCAATAAAGTGCCGTAAAAACCTAGTGGTCACTCTCCACGTTTCAGCCGATTTACCTTCAAGTATCTCATAACACATCGTTCTGCTGAAACCGGGTGGAATATATTCACCCTTGTACAGAATCGGTAAAGACAGAAAAATGGCCAGCACCCAAACAGCAGCACAAACCAGCTTGATTAGAAATGGTCTCTTCTGCTTGTGAGCCTGTGTAGAGTAGACAATGGCCAGAAAGCGGTCGATACTGATACAGGCCAGCAACAGAATACCACTGTAAAAGTTAACTTCCTGTAACATGCTGATAATCTTACACATGGCATCACCAAACACCCACCCAGATATGGCATCCACTGCCCAAAAGGGCAAGGTCACGGCAAAGAGCAGATCAGCTACGGCCAGATGAAGCAGGTAGATGTCAGTGGATGATATTGTGCGTCGATTGTAAAGTATGACAATCATTACAACCATGTTCCCTGCCACAGCGAGGAAACACACCAGGCTATAGACAGCAGAAATTGCCATGTTAACTGAATGACTGTTAATTATTGGTGTACAAGGGGACGTCTCCCCATCATAAGAGTAGTCATTAATATTGGTGAAATTTTCAAAATTATCAAAGTTGATGTCTGATATCTTCATCTTCTGAAAGAAACAATAAGTAGATCAGGAAATGAGAATAAAACCAAGATATCAGATCTGTACTTTTATACCAAGCATAAACACTAAATATCGAGGGAGTTTTTAAAACAACAAATTATATAGTGCAAAATAACAACAGAAAACACTGGAAAAACTCAGCAGGCCAGGCAGCATCCGTGGAGAGAGAAACAGAATTAACATTTCAGGTCGAAGACCTTTCGTCAGAACTGGAAAAAAGCAGGAAATGAAATAGATTTTAAAGCAAGTTTAGGGCTGGGAAAAGGGGGAGGGGATGAAAGAACAAAAGGGAAGGTCAGTGATAGGATAGAAAGCAGGAGAGATTAAGAGACATTAAGAGACATTAAGAGATATTCAAGGCAAGAGGAGGTGGAAATGGGACAGGTTGAGAAACAATGGATGGCTCTAGATGAAGTGTGAATTGCGCTGGCAGAATGAAGGACAGCTGCCAGCTTCTGGGAGGGAAGAAAAAAAGTCCCCTCGGGACTCAACATAGAGTTCAACAATTTCAGATCATAACCCCGGCCCCCCATCACATATATATATATATATATTTATTTAATTTTTTATCCACACTTTTGTTTGGCCTTTTTTTCTTCCCTCCCAGAAGCTGGCAGCTGTCCTTCATTCTGCCAGCGCAATTCACACTTCATCTAGAGCCATCCTTTGTTCCTCAACCTGTCCCTTTCCATCTTCTCTTGCCTTGAATATCTCTTAATGTCTCTCAATGTCTCTTACTCTCTCCTGCTTTCTATCCTATCACTGACCTTCCCTTTTGTTCTTTCATCCCCTCCCCCTTTTCCCAGCCCTAAACTTGCTTTAAAATCTATTTCATTTCCTGCTTTTTTCCAGTTCTGATAAAAGGTCTTCGACCTGAAACATCAACTCTGTTTCTCTCTCCACGGATGCTGCCTGGCCTGCTGAGTTTTTCCAGCATTTTCTGTTGTTATTTCGGATTTCCAGCATCCGCAGTATTTTGCTATCAAATTATACAGTGCCTTTGACACTTAAAGCTAAAGGCACTATATTTGAATGTGCAAAGCATTCGTAACAAGATAGATGAATTAATAGTGCAGATAGAAATTAACAGGTTTGATCTAATAGCCATAACGGAGACGTGGTTGCAAAGTGGCCAAGATTGGGAACTAAATATTCCAGGATACTTAACTTTTAGAAGAGATAGGCAAAATGGAAAAGGAGGAGGGGAACCCTGATATAAAAGGATGGGTCAAGACAGTAGAGAGAAAGGATCTTAGCTCTGAAAATCAAGAAGTAGAATCAGTTTTGGTGGAGCGAAGAAACAGCAAGGGGCAGAAAACATTGGTGGAAGTTGTTTATAGGCCCCCAAACAATAGTTGTAATGTAGGGCAGAGTATAAATCAGGAAATTAAAGGAGCATGTAACAAGGATAATACAGTAATCATGGGGGTCTTTAATCTACATATAGACTGGGCAAACCCAATTTGCAGTAATAGTGTGGAGGATGAATTCATGGAATGTATGCAAGATAGTTTTCTAGATCAGTATGTTGAGGAACCAACTAGGGAACAGGCTATTTTAGATCTAGTATTGTGCAATGAGAAAGGGTTAATTAATAACCTTGTAGTAAAGGGACCTTTAGGGAAGAGTGACCATAATATGATAGAATTTTATATTGAGTTTGAAAGTGATTTAGTTAAATCTGAAACTAGGGTCTTAAATCTAAACAAAGCAAACTACATAGGTCTAGGGGGCGAGTTGGCTATGGTAGATTGGGAAACTACATTAAAAGATATGACAGTAGACAAAGAATTAATACATAATTTACAACAAATATACATTCCTTTAAGGCACAAAAACCCCACAGGAAAAGTGGTCCAATCGTGGTTAACAAGAGAAGTTAAAGATAGTATTATATCAAAGGAAGAGGCTTACAATGTTGCCAAAAGAGTAGTTAGCCTGAGGATTGGGAGGATTTTAGCATTCAGCAAAGGAAGACCAAGAAATTGATAAAGAAAGGGAAAATAGAATATGAGAGTAAACTAGCGAGAGACATAAAAACAGACTGTACAAGCTTCTATAGGTATGTAAAAAGGAAAAGATTAGCGAAAGTAAATGTGGGTCCCTTACAGGCTGAGACAGGAGAAATTATATTGGGGAATAAGGAAATCGCCGAGAAATTAAACAAATACTTTGGGCTGGATTTTCTGAATGGAGATGTGTTGGAGGCGAGACTGCTGCTTGCCGGATCTCAGTCCCGCCTCCATCATCTTCTGGTCAACAAGCGGGATTTTCCCCTGATTGACCTGGTTAAGCCCGCTCTGTGGGCTCAGCAGGCCAATTAGGGGGAAGTCACTGACAGGGCACGTCTATGTCTGACGTGCCATCTGTCAAGATTTCTTGAAAGAAGAAATGTCAGCGTTTGACAACTCTGTGAATCTGTCAAACACTGACATTCTGTATAGTTTGATAAGCCCTTGTGTGCAGGACTCATCAAACCTTTCTACTTTGTAGAAATCAGATGACTGTTGGTTTGGAGGATCCAACAGCCAGTCTGTGAAATCTACAAAGAAGATGTCGGGACTCCGGATCCAGAGCGGCTGAAGGCTGTAGGCAGAAACAAAGGTAAGTTAACATTTTCTAACACTTTACACTCACCTCACATACTTACCACTCCACACTTGCACCCATCACTCACCTCTACATTGCACTTTCAGAACCCTCCGACCACCGCGGACCTCCTACTCACCTCCACCACCCCGGTGGGGTTCTCTGAGGTCGGGAAGCCCGCACTTGAAAAGGTAAAATGGGACTAATCCTTTTTTCTGCCTGTTAACTACCTGTTAACAGGCAGTTAAAAGGGTTTAATTCCTTTCCCGCCTCGAGGAGATGGGACCCGGGTCAGGACGGCTTCCCGCCTCCTGGAAAAAGGGCACGGAGGTGGGATGGGGGCGGCTTTGCCTGCCGCCCTCACTTTCTGCAACTTTACCGGCAGTCCCGCCTCCATACCCACCTCCTCGGGGCTGGCAAAATCCAGCCCTTTGTGTCTGTCTTCATGGAAGAAGACGCAAAAAACTTCCTGGAAATAGTGGAGTACCAAGGCTCTAGCAAGAATGAGGAGCTGAAAGAAATTAGTATTAGTAAAAAAATAGTACTGGTGAAATTAATGGGACTGAAAGCCGATAAATCCCTTGGACCCAATGGCCTATATCCTAGGGTTTTGAAAGAGGTGGCTATAGAGATAGTGGATGCATTGATTGTCATTGTCCAAAATTCCATAGCTTCTGGAACGGTTCCCGCGGATTGGAAGGTGGCAAATGTAACCCCACTATTGAAGGAATGAAGGGAGAGAGAAAACGGGGAACTACACATCAGTTAGCCTGACATCAGTAGTAGGGAAAATGCTAGAATCTATTATTAAGGACGTGGTAACAGGGCACTTAGAAAATAATAATAGGATTGGGCAGACTCAACACGGATTTATGAACGGGAAATCGTGTTTGACAAATCTGTTAGAATGTTTTGAGGTTGTAACTAGCAGAATAGATAAGGGGGAACCAGTGGATGTGGTGTATTTGGATTTTCAGAAGGTATTCGATAAGGTGCCACACAAGAGGTTATTAAACAAAATTAGGCTCATGGGATTGGGGGTAATATACTAGCATGGATTGAGGATTGGTTAATGGACAGAAAACAGAGAGTAGGAATAAATGGATCATTTTCGGGTTGGCAGGCTGTAACTAGTGGGGTACCGCACAGATCAGTGCTTGGGCCTCAGCTATTCACAATCTTCATCAATGATTTGGATGAGGGGACCAAATGTAATATATCCAAGTTTGCTGATGATACAAAGCTGGGTGGGAATGTAAGTTGTGAGGAGGATGCAAGGAGGCTTCAAGGGGATATAGACAGGCTAAGTGAGTGGGCAAGAACATGGCAAATGGGATATAATCTGGAGAAATGTGAAGTTATCCACTTTGGTAGGAAAAATAGAAAAGCAGAGTATTTTTTAAATGGTGAGAGATTGGGAAATGTTGGTGTTCAGAGGGACCTGGGTGTCCTTGTACAAGAATCACTGAAGGTTAACATGCAGGTGCAGCAAGCAATTAGGAAAGCAAATGGTATGTTGGCCTTTATTACAAGAGGATTTGAGTATAAGTGTAAGATGTCTTACTGCAATTATATAGGGCCCTGGTGAGACCACACCCGGAGTATTGTGTACAATTTTGGTCTCCTTACCTAAGGAAGGATATACTTGCCATAGAGGGAGTGCAACGAAGGTTCACCAGACTGGTTCCTGGGATGGGGGGATTGTCCTATGAGGAGAGATTGAGTAGACTCGGCCTATATTCTCTACAGTTTAGAAGAATGAGAGGTGATCTCATTAAAACATACAAAAATTTTACAGGGCTTGACAGAGTAGATGCAGGGAGGATGTTTCCCCTGGCTGGGGAGTCTAGAACCAAGGCCCTCAGAGGTAACAGTCTCAGAATAAGGGGTCGGCCATTTAGGACTGAGATGAGGAGAAATTTCTTCACTCAGAGGGTGGTGAATCTTTGGAATTCTCTACCCCAGAGGGTTGTGGAGGCTCAGTCGTTGAGTATATTCAAGACAGAGATCGATAGATTTTTGAATATTAAGGGAATCAAGGGATATGGGGATAGTGCAGGAAAGTGGAGGTGAGGTAGAAGATCAGCCATGATCTTATTGAATGGCGGAGCAGGCTCGAAAGGCCAAATGGCCTACTTATGTTCCTATTTCTTATGTTCTTAAACCACAAATGAAATGAATGACCACTTTGTCTATTTTTAGTGATGTTGGTTGAGACATGAATGTTAGCCAGGACACAAGGTGATAAACATTGGGTAGCGGCCCCTCCTTCTTGGGGCGCTACCTTCGCCGGGGCACTAAAAAGTTAGTGCCCCCGCGGCCGATTTTCCCAGGTAACGCCCCGAGATGGAGGAGGGGCGCTACTGGAAGCACGCTGCATCCCTCCTGCAACGCTGCAAGGCAATATCAGCTGCGGGGTGCTAACTTATTAAAGGGGAGGGGCCTGGCGCAGCGGGTCCCGGTGCCCAGCTGGGCCACCAGGGATCGAGAGTGCCAGCAAACGAGCCCGGCACTCAAGAGGAGTGCCGGGCTCACGGACAGCAGCCGGCACCCCGCGGGGGTCTTCACGGGGGCCGGGGACAGCAACGGGGGCAGGTGCTGGTAGGCAGTGAGCAACAAAAATGGCCGCCCGCCACCTCCCCTTTAACTAGCGCTGCCCCGTTTGGTGAGTGAGGGAGTAAATCTTAAAGGTTAATCTCTTATTTTTATAAATTCTAGTCTTGTGTGCTTGCAATTAGCATTTACATTTACTCTTTCAAGTTTTAAGTTTCTTCCAGGCTTGGGCAGGGCTAAGCAAGCTCTGTGCTGGAGAGCAGGTGAGAGTAATTAATTAATTAACTGGTCTAATCTGGTTCTGTAACTGCCAGAGAGCTCACTTATTTAAATCTCAGCAGTATCAATAAGGGAGACTAGAGTGCAGTTTGTCATGGAGTGCAGATTGGAACAGAGTGTTAAGCTGTGAGTTTGGTGAGTGAGGGAGTAAACCTTAAAGGTTAATCGCTTATTTTTATAAATTCTAGTCTTGTGTGCTTGCAATTAGCATTTAAATTTACTGTTTCAAGTTTTAAGTTTCTTCCAGGCTTGGGCAAGGCGAAGCAAGCTCTGTGCTGGAGAGCAGGTGAGAGTAATTAATTAATTAACTGGTCTAATCTGGTTCTGTAACTGCCGGAGAGCTCACTTATTTAAATCTCAGCAGTATAAATAAGGGAGACTAGAGTGCAGTTTGTCATGGAGTGCAGATTGGAACAGAGTGTTAAGCTACGAGTTTGGTGAGTGAGGGAGTTCGGGGAGGGAGGTGTTCCTTCCGTTTTCCATTTTTGTCAGCTTCCTGGTGCGGCGGCGGACCTGCGTGAGGAGAGGCGGCGGCAGAGGGTTTAAAAGGCTCCAGAGACCAGGTAAGGCGGGACTAGTCTCTGAACTCGGAGGGAGGGAGAAAGGTAAAAAATAATCGAGGTGTGACATCACCAGAAAGCAGGTAAGTAATTGGTTGGTGAGTATTTCTCTCTTTTTAAACTTAAACTCTGTGGTTTATAATTTCTAAGGTGTGATATTCATCAGGCGGGGCAGAGGGTATTTAAAAAATATTAATAAATGTAATTAATTACTTAGAATGGGAGAGCAGTTGATGTGTTACTGCTGCAATATGTGGGAGCTGGTGGACACCATTGATGCTCACGGTGATCACATTTGCAGTAAGTGTTGGCTGCTCGAGGAACTCCGGCTCCGTGTTGATGAGCTGGAGTCCGAGCTTCAAACACTGCGACACATCAGGGAGGGGGAGAGTTACCTGGACTCTGTGTTCTAGGAAGTAGTCACACCAATTAGATTAACTAATTCAGATGTCGTCTGTGGTCAGGGACAGGAGGGTGTGACTATGAGTGAGGCAGGTACAGGGATCCAGGAGGTAGTGTTGGAGGAGCCGCAGCCCTTGCTCTTGTCCAACAGGTTCGAGGCTCTTACTCCCTGTGAGGATGGGAGCAGGGACTGCAGGGAGGATGAGCAACCTGGCCACAGCACCGTGGAACGGGGGGCCATTCAAGTGGGGGGAGTAAAAAGAAATGTTGTAGTGGTAGGGGATAGTATCATAAGGGGGATAGATAGGGTTCTTTGCAGCCGAGAGCGAGAGTCCCGAAGGTTGTGTTGCCTGCCCGGTGCCAGGGTTAAGGACATCTCCTCTGGGCTGGAGAGAAACTTGGAGTGGGAGGGGGAGGGGGAGGATCCAGTTGTCGTGGTCCATGTTGGTACCAACGACATAGATAGGACAAGGAAAGAGGTTCTGCTGAGGGAGTATGAGCAGCTAGGGGCCAAATTAAAAAGCAGAACCACAAGGGTAATAATCTCTGGATTACTACCTGAGTCATGAGCAAATTTGGCTAGGGTAAATAAAATCAGAGAGTTAAATGCGTGGCTCAAAGACTGGTGTGGGAGAAATGGGTTTTGCTTCTTGGGTCACTGGCACCAGTACTGGGACGGGAGAGAGCTGTTCCATTGGGACGGGAGAGAGCTGTTCCATTGGGACGGACTTCACTTGGCCAGTGCTGGGACTAGAATCCTGGCGAATCAAATAACTAGGGCTGTAGAGAGGGCTTTAAACTAATTACTGGGGGGGAGGTTTCAAGAGAGCGAAGAATAAAAATGTCAGCGGAGAAGCCAATAGAGCAAATTAGCAGTGGGGAAATTAAAAACAAGAGCGTGTCAGGAAGGGACAGAATATATAAAGATAAAGGTAAAGTAGTAAAGGGGGTAAAAGCAGGAATAAATTGTCACAAAACATGTTTAAAAGTTCTTTATCTGAATGCACGCAGCATTCGTAACAAAATAGACGAGTTGACGGTACAAATAACTACACATGGGTATGATCTGGTGGCCATTACAGAAACATGGCTGCGAGGTGACCCTGACTGGGAACTAAACATCCAGGGGTATTTGACTATTAGGAAGGACAGACAGGAAGGAAAGGGAGGTGGGGTGGCTATGTTAATAAAGGATGGAATCACTGCAATAGTGAGAAATGATATTGGGTCAAAGGATCAGGATAGTGAAACAGTTTGGGTGGAGATAAGGAATAATAAGGGGAAAATGTCACTAGTGGGCGTAGTCTATAGGCCTCCTAACAGTTGTAACTCTATTGGTCGGAGTATAAATCAGGAACTAGTTGGGGCTTGTAATAAGGGAACAGCTATAATCATGGGAGATTTTAACTTTCATATTGACTGGACAAATCAAATTGGGCAGGGCAGCCTTGAGGAAGAGTGCATTAGGGACAGGTTCCTTGAGCAGTATGTGACTGAACCAACCAGGGGGCAGGCAATCTTAGATCTGGTCCTGTGTAATGAGACAGGATTAATAAAAAATGTCCTAGTAAAGGATCCCCTTGGAATGAGTGACCATAACATGGTTGAATTCCAAATTCAGTTGGAGGGTGAGAGAGTTGGATCTCAAACCAGCGTACTAAGCTTAAATAAAGGAGACTATGAAGGTATGAGAGCAGAGTTGACTAAAGTGGACTGGGAAAATAGATTAAGGTGTAAGACGGTACAGGAGCAGTGGTGTACATTCAAGGAGGTATTTCACAACTCTCAAGAAAAATATATTCCACTGAGGAAAAAGGGGCGTAAAAGAAAAGACAGCTATCCGTGGCTAAGTAAAGTAATAAAGGATAGTATCCGACTGAAAACAAGGGCATATAAAGTAGCCAAATCTAGTGGGAGGATAGAAGATTGGGAAGCATTTAAAAGCCAGCAAAGAATAACTAAAAGATTAATTAAGAAGGGGAAGATAGATTATGAAAGTAAACTAGCAAAAAATATAAAAACAGATAGCAAGAGTTTCTACAGTTATATAAAAAGAAAAAGGGTGGCTAAAGTGAATGTTGGTCCCTTAGAGGACGAGACCGGGAAATTAGTAGTGGGGAACATGGAGATGGCAAATACGCTGAACAAATATTTTGTATCAGTCTTTACAGTAGAGGATACTAAAAATATCCCAACACTGGACAAACGGGGGGCTATGGGGGGGAGGAGCTAAACACGATTAAAATCACTAAGGAGATGGTACTCGGTAAGATAATGGGATTTAAGGCGGATAAATCCCCTGGACCTGATGGCTTACATCCTAGGGTCTTGAGAGAAGCAGCGGTAGGGATTGCGGATGCATTGGTGGTAATTTTCCAAAACTCCCTGGATTAGGGTAAGGTCCCAGCAGATTGGAAAACTGCTAATGTAACGCCCTTATTTAAAAAGGGAGGTAGTCAAAAGGCTGGAAACTATAGACCAGTTAGCCTAACATCTGTGGTTGGTAAAATGTTGGAGTCCATTATTAAGGAAGCAGTAACAGGACATTTGGATCAGCATAATTTAATCGGACAGAGTCAGCATGGTTTTATGAAGGGGAAATCATGCTTGACAAATTTGCTCGAATTCTTTGAGGACGTAACAAACAGGGCGGATAAAGGGGAACCAGTGGATGTGGTGTATTTGGACTTCCAAAAGGCATTTGATAAGGTGCCACACAAGATTACTGCACAAGATAAAAAATCACGGGATTGGGGGTAATATACTGGCATGGGTGGAAGATTGGCTATCTAACAGAAAACAGAGAGTTGGGATAAATGGTTCATTCTCGGGTTGGCAATCAGTAACTAGTGGTGTTCCGCAAGGGTCAGTGCTGGGACCCCAACTCTTTACAATCTATATTAACGATTTGGAGGAGGGGACCAAGTGCAACGTGTCCAAGTTTGCTGACGATACAAAGATGGGAGGAAAAGCAGTGAGTGAGGAGGACATAAAAAACCTGCAAAAGGACATAGACAAGCTAAGTGAGTGGGCGGAAATTTGGCAGATGGAATATAATGTTGGAAAGTGTGAGGTTATGCACTTTGGCAGAAAAAAATTAAAGAGCAAGTTATTATCTAAATGGAAAGAAACTGCAAAGTGCTACAGTACAAAGGGATCTGGGGGTCCTGGTGCATGAAACACAGAAGGTTAGTATGCAGGTACAGCAGGTGATCAGGAAGGCCAATGGAATCTTGGCTTTTATTGCAAGGGAGATGGAGTATAAAAGCAGGGAAGTCTTGCTTCAGTTATACAAGGTACTGGTGAGGCCACACCTGGAATACTGCATACAGTTTTGGTTTCCATATTTAAGAAAATATATACTTGCTCTCGAGGCAGTTCAGAGAAGGTTCACTCGGTTGATTCTGGAGATGAGGGGGTTGACTTATGAGGAAAGGTTGAGTAGGTTGGGCCTCTACTCATTGGAATTCAGAAGAATGAGAGGCGATCTTATCGAAACATATAAGATTGTGAGAGGGCTTGATCGGGTGGGGGCGGGGAGGATGTTTCCACTGATGGGTGAGACTAGAACTAGGGGGCATAATCTTGGAATAAGGGGCTGCCATTTCAAAACTGAGATGAGGAGAAACTTCTTCAATCAGAGGGTAGTAAATCTATGGAATTTGCTACCTCAGAGAGCTGTGGAAGCTGCGACATTAAATAAATTTAAAACGGAGATAGACACTTTCCTAACTGATAAGGGAATTAAGGGTTATGGGGAGCGGGCAGGGAAGTGGACGTGAGTCTAGGTTCGGATCAGCCATGATCCTATTGAATGGCGGAGCAGGCCCAAGGGGCCATATGGCCTACTCCTGCTCCTACTTCTTATGTTCTTATGTTCTTATCGCCGGTGGCGCAGCGCCGCGCGGTGCTAACAGTTAGCATGCCGCTAACCTCCTGCTGAATTTCTTAGGGCACTAACGGGAGGCGCAAATCAACTGAATTTAGCTCCCAAGGAGAATTCCCTGCTCTTCTTTCAGTAGTGCCATGGGAATCTTTAGCATCCACTCAAACAGGCAGATGGGAGCCTTGGTTGAACATCTCAGTTAAGAGGTGGCACCTGCAACAATGGAGCACGCCGTGTCAGCCTGGACTGTGTGTTGGTGTCCTGGGAGTACTATAAAAGTCCCCAGTTATTGTCTTTAACTGATAAAATCGGACAAATATTTGATAAAATCAGATTTACCTACTCCAAAAGCAAAATTGTAATGTTGTAATTTATGTTGAAAACAATAATAAAACATGAAAACATTGCACTAATTCTGTTTTCCATAAAAAATTGATACTAGCTGGATGAGGAGTACATTTTGTATTGAAAGCCATCCCATTCTACTTACCAACTTCTATACTACCTGCACAAAACAACATTTTGCTTTGTTTTTCTTATCATTATTTTTGTTGATTCCATCTGTAAACGACATGACCCTCTGAGCGTTGAGTACCAGGGGGCAGCAAATAAATAAATGTCAGTGTTTGCCAATATTCACGGAAAGCCTCCTTACATTGGGCAAAAATTGCTGAAATGATCAAATCAATTGAACTTCAGAATAAATTCTACATACCTTCACAAAAAGTGTCTTTAAGCTGATTAAATTATTTTCTTGACCCATGTTGAAGAGACAAAATCAGGAGGGCACAAAATCAGGTGGCTGCTATAATGTTTAGTGGCATGAACACAGCTTTATATCTCAGAAATGTGAGGGGCGTGTCCTGTCAAATAGAACTGGGTGTTCTGTAAAGTGGGAAGAGTGCTGCAATACATTAAGTAATTTAAAGACAGAATGCGCAGTGCCTCTGAGAAGTGACTCAAGTCCGTATTAGCAAAATCCCGCAGATTGTCGTAGCTCTGAGAACATGTTATATGTCATAGCTGGGAAGCCAGGGTGTGATCAAAAATGTCACAACTGGAGTTGTACGTCTCAACCTTCAATGTGCTAAAAGGTGCCATTAGAGTCAGTAGCTGGAGTGGAAGCAGGTTCACCAGGATGTTGCCTGGTATAAGGAAATACAAATACGAAAAAAACTTGAAAAATGTTGTTTTATGCACCCTGATACAGACGCTCCCTACCCGCCCGAGACCAAGTCATTTCCTGGAAGAGACAAAGAAACGATAAAAAGCAAGGCCATATTAGGGGGAAAATATCAGGAGAATTCTTCTCCAATCCCGTTAGGCGATCAAAACTATTCCAGGAAATTGCATTGACCCTGATTTATGTTACAGGACACCTATCTCTTTTACAAAGTGATCTCCGCTCCAGCCGGAATCAGGTCCATCTCCCTCTTGGAGGTATACAGTGAATCGCACGAGTCGGCAACCTATTCCACAGCTCTGCTATTCTCTGGGAAAAGAAGAACAGCCTAACATCCAACCTAGTTCTGCCTTACATTACCTGTAAGCGTGACCTCTGGTCCTCTCTAACCTATCCAGTTAAAATAATTTGTCCACGTAAAAACAATCTAGTCCTTTCATTATTTTATATATTACCCATATTCACGGCCACCCCTTGACCTTGTGGCCTTGCTTCTCCCATCGTGTTAATCAGCGATAAGGCCACCTCTGACCACTTCCTTGTATCTCTCTCCACCCACATCCCACTTCCCCCCAACCCCGCCCGCCAACCCTACTTCCTTCTGTGTCCGCTTCTAGAAAAAAACTCCCTCCCAACTCTCTGACAACTGCACGTACGAAATCCCAACTGTCCAGCAAATGACCCTCCATTCACCATAACATTTCTGCAGCTACTGATATGCTTAGCCATACCCTCACCACCACCTTTGATGCCCTCGTCCCTACTAAATCAATTACTCTCTCTCAACCTGGCCATTCCCACTGGTACGGCCCTCATCTCCATTCCCTTAAGTCCAAGGCACGCAGACTTGAATGGATATGGCAGATAACTGGTTTAGTCATTCACCGCCAGATCTGGCTGGACCACATAAAGCTCTCATTGCCAAAACCGTTCACTATTGCAGGATCATTCTGGAATGCAAAGATAACCCTAGACTGTAACTCTACTGCAAACCATCTTCTTAAACTCTTCTCCCCTGTCTCTTCCACCCTCACCTCCAATAGCAAGCGTGAGGAGCTCATGGACTTCTTTGTCTCTAAGATTGAGACCATCCGATCCACTGCCTCTGCCACTTCCCTTCCTTCGCCTAGCCCACTGGGCCAAACTTCCTCTAAGGTTCCTCCCTGCCCTAGCCCTGAACTCACATCTTTCTCCAGTTTCTCTCCTATCTCCCGTTATGCCCTCTCCCGCTCATCTTGTCCATGAGACCCACATCCTGCTCCCTCGACCCTATTCCCACCAAACTGCTGACCACCCAACTTCCTTTTCTGGCTCCCATGTTAGCTGATATTGTTAACGGTTCTCTCTCCTCAGGTACTGTCCCCCTCTCCTTCAAATCTGCCGTCATCACCCCTCTCAAAAAACCAACCCTTGACCCCTCCGTCCTTGCAAACTACCGCCCCATCTCCAACCTCCCTTTCCTCTCCAAAGTCCTTGAACATATTGTCACCTCCCAAATCTATGCCCATCTTTCCCAGAACTCCATGTTTTAATCCCTCTAATCAGGTTTCTGCCCGTGCCACAGTACCGAAATGGCTCTCATCAAAGTCACAAATGACATCCTTTGTGACTGTGACAAAGGTAAACTATCCCTCCTCAACTTTCTTGACTTGTCTGCAGCCTTTGACACGGTTGACCACTCCATCCTTCTCCAATGCCTCTCCACCGTTGTCCAGCTGGGTGGGATTCCACACACCTGGTTCCATTCTTATCTATCGAATCGTAGCCAGAGAATCACCTGTAACAGCTTCTCTTCCCGCTCCCGCATCGTTACCTCTGGTGTCCCCCAAGGATCTATCCTTGGCCCCCTCCTATTTCTCATCTACATTCTGCCCCTCGGCGACATCAGCTGAAAACACAGCGTCAGTTTCCACATGTACGCTGACGACAACCAGCTCTACCTCACCACCACTTCTCTCGACCCCTCCACAGTCTCTCAATTGTCAGACTGCTTGTCAGACATCCAGTACTGGATGAGCAGAAATTTCCTCCAACTAAATATTGGGAAGACCGAAGCCATTGTCTTTGGTCCCCGCCACAAACTCTGTTTCTAGCCACTGACTCCATCCCTCTCCCTTACATCTGTCTGAGGCTGAACCACACTGTTCGCAACCTTGGTGTCATATTTGACTCTGAAATAAGCTTCCGACCACATATCCACAGCATAACAAAGACCGCCTATTTCCACCTCCGTAACATCTCCCATCTCCATCCATGCCTCAGCTCATCTGCTGCTGAAACCCTCATCCATGCCTTTGTTACCTCTAGACTTGACTATTCCAACGCACTCCTGGCCGGCCTCCCACATTCCACCCTGTGTAAACTTGAGGCCGTCCAAAACTCTGCTGCCTGTGTCCTAACTCGCACCAAGTCCCGTTCACCCATCACCCCTGTGATCGCTGACCTACATTGGCTCCGGTTAAGCAACGCCTCGATTTTAAAACTCTCATGCTAGTTGTCAAATCCTCCATGGCCTCGCCCCTCCTTATCACTGTAACCTCCTCCAGCCCTACAACCCCCCGAGAGGTCTGCACTCCCCTAATTCTGCCCTCTTCAGCATCCCTGATTTTAATCACTCAACCATCGGTGGCCGTGTCTTCTGTTGCCTGGGCCCTAAGCTCTGGAATTCCCTACCTAAACCTCTCCACCTCTCTCCCCCTCTCTACCTCTCTCACCTCCTTTAAGATGCTGCTTAACACCTACCTCTTTGATCAAGCTTTTGGTCATCTGTCCTAATTTGTCCCTATGTGGCTCGGTGTCAAATTTTGTTTGATAATCGCTCCTTTGCAGCACCTTGGGACGTTTAACTATGTTAAAGGCGCTATATAAATACAACTTGTTGTTGTTGTTATAGACCTCTATAGAGTCTATGGGGCAAAAAGAGGGCATCCACTGCTGCTGAGGGCCGGGAATGTGGATCGTGTCCTGCTGCAGCACTAGAAGGGAGGAGCCCATTTAAAGGAAGTAGAACAGCCCCAAAGATCAGAAGATTGAGGGCGCTAACGGGACGCAAAGCAACTAGCGCCCAGGCGCGGTGCCACCCATGCCTCCTGCGAAATTCAGCGGGAGGTTAGCGGCGGCGCTAACCGGTAGCGTACCGCGGCACTGCGCCACCAGCGATGACATCATTGCCGTGTGCAGCGCCCCGCTCGCGCCCCGGCTGCGATCTTCGGGAGCGCCCCCTGACTTACCGCCGGACGCTATGTCCGACGGGGTCATGGGGGGCCTACCTGCAGCCGGGGAGGCGCAATTTAAAGGCGAGATGGGGCGGCCATTTTTGTTGCTAGCCGCCTGCCAGCACCTGCCTGCGCTCCCGTCCCCAGCCTCCTGAACGGCCCCCCCACCCGCGGAGTGCCGGCTGCGCTCCAAGAGCCCGGCACTTCTCTTGAGTGCCGGGCTCTTTTGCCGGCACTTCCGATCCCTGGGGGCCCAGCTGGGCCCCGGGTCACGCTGTGCAAGGCCCCTCCCCTTTAAGAAGGGGAGGAAGGCCTGCAATACCGCGGCGCGATGCTGCCCTCTTGGGGTGTAACAACTCAATTTCTGGCGCGGGGGCGCTAATGTTTCCGGGAAGCTTAAAGTAGCGCCCTGGTGAAGTTAGCTCCCCAAATGGGGTGCTGCTCAATTTTTAGCCCTTTGCTTCTTTAAAGTATACAGAGCCAGCTCTTTAAGCCTATTTGGGTATCTGAGGTGTTTTAACCTGGGGAACCATCTGAACCTGGGGTACCTTTTCCAATGCCTCAATATCCCCCACCATGCGAGGGGTTCAAAACTGGACGTAGTATTCTAAATGAGGCCTAACCAAGGTCTTGTACAAGGACAAAATGGTGTGCTTTGTTTTGTAGTGGTTCCTGTGAATGTAACCTAGTGCCTGTTTGCTTTAGATCCCAATGCGTGAGGTGGGGATTGGCAACCTGGCAAGTTTCCCTCTCATTCTACGGCTGATCCCGCTAACCCAGGGACCACCAAGAGAGGGGAGGCATTAGTCTCTGAGGCAGCAGTGGAAGGCCCACCAATGCTTCTTTTGGAGGTAGGGGGTCAATAGTGAGTATCTCTCCCTTCCTCAGGTGCTAAAGATTATCTAGTTTTAGGCCATGGCTCAGACAAGGCCTCAAAAAAAAATCAATCTTCTGATCTTTGGGGCTGTTCTACCTCCTTTAAATGGGCTCCTCCCTTCTAGTGCTGCAGCAGGACACGATCCACAATCCCGGCCCTCAGCAGCAGTGGATGCCCTCTTCATGGCAGAAATCCCACCAGGTAGATAAGGTGGTTAAGAAGGCCTTAGCCTTCCTTTATTTTCCTTTATTAGCCGAGGCACAGAATACAAGAGCAGGGAGGTTATGCTTGAACTGTGTAAAACACTAGTTAGGCCGCAGCTAGAGTACTGCGTGCAGTTCTGGTTACCACATTACAGGAAGGATGTGATTGCACTAGAGAGGGTGCAGAGGAGATTTATGAGGATGTTGTCAGGACTGGAGAATTTTAGCTATGAGGAAAGATTAGATAGGCTGGGTTTGTTTTCTTTGGAACAGAGGAGACTGAGGGGAGATTTAATTGAGGTGTATAAAATGATGAGGGGCCTAGATAGAGTGGAGAGGAAGGACCTATTTCCCTTAGCAGAAGGGTCAATCACCAGGGGGCATAGATTTAAAGTAATTGGTAGAAGGATTAGAGGGGAGTTGAGGAGAAATGTTTTCACCCAGAGGGAGGTGGACCCATGACCTTCTGATTCAGAGGCAAGGGTGCTACCAACTGAGCCACAGCTGACATCTACCTACCAGCACTGTGGGAGTACCTTCACCACACGGACTGCAGCGGTTCAAGAAGGCGGTTCACCACCACCTTCTCAAGGGCAATTAGGGATGGGCAATAAATGTCGGCCTTGCCAGCGACGCACACATCCCATGAACGAATAAAAAACAAATCTGAGTCTCTGCTACTTAAATAGAGCCCAAAAATCAAGTGAGGAAACATCTCTCTCTCTGCTGCCCTATTGAATAATTAAGTTCTCATTAATTCAGATCTCTCTTTGCCTGATTAGACAACTGAGATTAAATCAGTCAGACAGCTGACATGCTGACTTGGGCTGTTTGGAGTCTTCATGTAACACAAAATACAAAGAAAAAAAGTGAAAATGAACCTCATTGTTTGTGATGGCCAGGGTTTTCATCCATTTTCCTGTGAAAAGCCACAAAAAAGAGCCCTCCACCTCGATTGTATGGCAGGATTCTTGCAAGCACAAAGCATAATTTACCACATTCATATTGCTCAATGTACCCCCTTCCTTCAAGCAACTCCATTCTTGAATGGGAGGACTGCCAGTCCATAAGTCCGCAGGTGGTCTGCAACCATCGGAACAGAATTGTGCACATCAATGTTCATTACCCTGGCTGCTCCTATGATTCCTTCATCTTGTGACGGTCAATGGTGACAGCTTTATTTGAAGGACATTAGAGGACCAAGGATATTCACTGTGCTCACGGCTCATGGTGCCTTCAACATCGTTAAACAGCAATGCAATTGCTTCAACAGATCCAGCGGAGTACTAGAGTACAGCCCAGCCAAGGCCTCCAAAATGAGTGCTTGGAACATAAGAACATAAGAAATAGGAGCAGGAATAGGCCATTCGGCCCTTCGCGCCTGCTCCGCCATTCAATGAGATCATGGCTGATCTTCTGCCTCAACTCCATTCACCGGCCCTATCGCCATATCCCTTGATGCCCTGACTAGTCAGAAATCTATCGACTTCTGTTTTGAATATACCCAATGACTGAGCCTCCACAGCCCTCTGGGGTAGAGAATTCCAAAGATTCACCACCCTCTGTGTGAAGAAATTTCTTCTCATCTCAGTCCTGAATGGCCTACCCTTTATCTTGAGGCTGTGGTCCCTGGTTCTGGAGTCCCCAGCCAAGGGAAACATTTTCCCAGCATCCATCCTATCAAGCCCTGTAATAATTATGTATGCTCCAATGAGATCCCCTCTCATTCTTCTGAATTCAAGAAAATACAGGCCTAGTTTACTCAATCTCTTCTCATACAACAGTCCCGCCATCCCAGGAATCAATCTCGTGAACCTTCGTTGCACTCCCTCTATGGCAAGTATATCCTTCCTTAGGTAAGGAGACCAAAATTGTACACAGTACTCCAGGTGTGGTCACACCAAGGCCCTATATAATTGGAGTAAGACTTCTTTACTCCTGTACTCAAATCCTCTTGTAATGAAGGCCAGCGTACCATTTGCCTTCCTCATGGCTTGCTGCACCTGCACATTCACTTTCAGTGACTCATGTACAAGGACACCCAGGTCCCTTTGAGCATCTGCATTCCTCAATCTTTCACCATTTAGGAAATACTCTGCCTTTCTGTTTTTTCTACCAAAGTGGATAACTTCACATTTATCCACATGTTCTCACCCACTCACTGAGCCTGTCGAGATCCCCTTGAAGCCTCTTCACAACTGACACTGACACCTAGCTTTGTATCATCAGCAAATTTGGAAATGTTACATTTAGTCCCCTCATCCAAATCATTGATATAGATTGTGAATAGCTAGGGCCCAAGCACCGATCCTTGCGGTACCCCCACTAGTCACAGCCTGCCATCCTGAAAAAAACCCGTTTATCCCTACTCTTTGTTTTCTGTCTGTTAACCAATTCTCAATCCATGCTAATATATTACCGCCAATTCCATGTGCCCTAAATTTGTTCACCAACCTCTTGTGTGGGACCTTATCGAAGGCCATCTGAAAATCCAGATACACCACATCTACCGGTTCCCCTTTGTCGACTCCACTAGTTACATCCTCAAAGAACTCCAACAGGTTTGTCAAAATTCTATAGACTCTGGAACAGTTCCCATGGATTGGAGGGTAGCTAATGTAACCCCACTATTTAAAAAAGGTGGTAGAGAGAAAACGGGGAATTATAGACCGGTAAGCCTGACATCGGTAGTGGGGAAAATGCAAGAGTCCATTATAAAAGATGTAATAGCAGAACACTTGGAAAACAGTGACAGGATCGGACAAAGTCAACATGGATTTACAAAAAGTAAATCATGCTTGACTAATCTACTGGAATTTTTTGAGGATGTAACTGGTAGAATAGATAAGGGAGAAACAATGGATGTGGTGTATTTGGACTTTCAGAAGGCTTTTGATAAGGTCCCGCATAAGAGATTGGCGTGCAAAGTTAAAGCACATGGGATTGGGAGTAAGGTAATGACTTGGATAGAGAACTGGTTGGCAGACAGGAAGCAAAGAGTTGGAATAAACGGGTCTTTTTCCGAGTGGTAGGCAGTGACTAGTGGGGTACCGCAGGGATCGGTGCTAGGACCCCAGCTATTCACAATATATATTAATGATCTAGACGAGGGAACAATATGTAATATCTCCAAGTTTGCAGACGACACAAAGCTGGGTGGGCGTGTGTGCTGTGAGAAGGATGGAGAGAAACTCCAGTATGATTTGGACAGGTTGGGTGATTGAGCAGATGCATGGCAGATGCAGTATAATGTGGATAAATGCGAGGTTATCCACTTTGGTGGCAAAAACAGGAAGACAGATTATTATCTGAATGGCAATAGATTGGGAAAAGGGGAAGTGCAACGAGATCCGGGAGTCCTTGTGCACCAGTCGCTGAAGGTAAGCATGCAGGTGCAGCAGGCGGTTAAGAAGACAATTGGTATGTTGGCCTTCATAGCGAGAGGATTCGAGTACAGGAGCAAGGATGTCTTGCTGCAGTTGTACAAGGCCTTGGTGAGACCACAGCTTGAGTATTGTGTGCAGTTTTGGTCGCCTTATCTAAGGAAGGATGTTCTTGCCATGGAGGGAGTGCAGCGAAGATTTACCAGACTGATACCTGGGATGGCAGGAATGACGTATGAAGAGAGATTTGGTCGATTAGGCTTATATTCGCTAGAGTTTAGAAGAGTGAGAGGGGATCTCATTGAAACTTATAAAATTCTAACAGGACTAGACAGACTAGATGCAGGAAGGATGTTCCCGATGGCGGGGGAGTCCAGAACCAGGGGTCACAGTCTAAGGATAAGGGGTAAGCCATTTAGGAATGAGATGAGGAGGAATTTCTTCACCCAGAGAATGGTAAACCTGTGGAATTCTCTACCACAGAAGGCAGTTGACGCCAATTCATTAAATATATTCAAGAAGGAGATAGATATATTTCTTAAGGCTAAAGGGATCAAGGGATATGGGGAGAAAGCAGGGACAGGGTACTGAATTTGGATGATCAGCCATGATCTCATTAAATGGCGGAGCAGGCTTGAGGGGCCGAATGGCCTACTCCTGCTCCTATCTTCTATGCTTCTATGCTAAAGCACTATGAGGACCTGGTCTCCTCGACCAAAACTTCTCATTGTTCCAGGATCATCGTGGAATGCAAAGATAACCCCCGGCTTCTCTTCTCCACCACAATCCGTCTCCTGAAACCCCTCTCCCCGACCTGTGTGCAGCCTTTGACACAGTTGAACTTCTCCACCTCTGTCATCCAGCTGGATGGGACTGCCCTCGCCCGGTTCCATTCTTATCTATCCAGTCGTAGCCAGAGAATCATCTGCAATTGCTTCTCATCCGCTCCCACACCGTTACCTCTGGAATCCCCCAGGGATCTATCCTTGAACCCCTCCTATTTCTCATCTACATGCTGCCCTTCGGCGACGTTATCCGAAAACACATCAGGTTCCACATGTACGCTGATGACACCCAGCTCTACCTCACCGCCACCTCTCTCGACCCCTCCACTGTCTCTGATTTGTCAGACTGCTTGTCCGACATCCAGTTCTGAATGAGCAGAAACTTCCTCCAACTAAATATTGGGAAGACCGAAGCCATTGTCTTCGGTCCCCGCCACAAACTCCATTCCCTAGCCACCGACTCTATCCCTCTCCCTGGTCATTGTCAGAGGTTGAACCAGACATATTTGACCCTGAAATGAGTTTCCGACCACATATCCGCCCCATCGCCAAGACTGACTACTTCCACCTCCGTAACATCGCCCGTCTCCACCCCTGCCTCAGCTCATTTGCTGCTGAAACCCTCATCCATGCCTTTATTACCTCTAGACTTGACTATTCCAATGCTCTCCTGGCTGGCTTCCCTTCTTCCACCCTCTAGAGACTTGAGCTCATCCAAAACTCTGCTGCCCATGTCCTAAATCGCACCAAGTCCCGTTCACCCATCACTCCTGTGCTCGCTGACCTACATTGGCTCCAGGTCCGGCAACGCCTCGATTTCAAAATTCTCATCCTTGATTTCAAATCTCTCCATGGCATCGCCCCCCTCCCTGTCCCTGAAACCTCCCCCAGCCCTACAACCCTCTGAGATCACTGCGCTCCTCCAATTATGGCCTCTTGTGCATCCCCGATTTTAATCGCTCCACCATTCAGCTGTCTGGTCCCTAAGCTCTGGAATTCCCTCCTTAAACCTCTCCACCTCTCTCTCCTTTAAGACGCTCCTTAAAACCTACCTCTTTGACAAAGCTTTTTGTCACCTGTCCTAATATCTCCTTATGTGGTTCGGTGTCAAATCTTGTTTGATAATCGCTCCTGTGAAGCGCCCTGGGCCATTTTACTACCTCTTTCTCCCCATCTTCTGAGTGCAGCTTAGGGAGTTAACATCTTCCCCTTGTTATATCTGATTCCCAGCACCAACATAGCTCGCCTTGCTGAGCACAAAAATGTTTTTTTACAAAATCAATTCAATTAAAGTGCTGATTAATATCCACGTACCTTCTCAAAAGGTGGTCGATGTTTCTTGCCTGTCTGTAAGTTGAGACAATGATTTTCTTGAACATCTAATGTGCCAGACACAAACAGGAGGACGGCTCAGAGGCTCATGCAATGTTTGGTGACATGAACACAGCTTTGTATCTCAGCAGAGTGACAGGGCTGTCCAGTGTGTGTCCTCTTAAATAGAAGTGGGTGTTGCAATACATTCTGTAATTCAAAGAGAAAATGCAGAGAAGTGGCTCAAATGTTCTGAGTAAAATCCCACAGAATGCCGCAACTTACAATTTGCAACACATATTCGTAAAGTCAGCATGGAACAGCAATGTCACAATTAGAGTGGCAGCTCCCAGCCTGGAATGTGTTGAATTGGGGTCAGTAATTGTTTGGGAGCTCAGTATCCTGCAGAACTGTCAAAAATGCTAATATTCCACTCAGGGGTCTTAGGGCTCGATTTTGCCAGGCCCGAGGAGGCGGGATTGGAGGTGTGTGAGTTGTAAAAATCGCAAAAAATGGCGGGCAGCCCCGATCCCGCCTCCATCCCGCCTCCGACCAATTTTCCCACATTCGTGATTTCAGACCCCGTTTCCATCCCGCCTCCAAGAGGCAGGATAGGCCCTTAAGGCCCTTAACTACCAGTTAATTGCCTCTATAATCCCATTTTGAGAGGCATTTCTGAATTTAAGATATTTCCCCCGTGCTGCACGTCTCCTCTGGAACATGCCAGTTAATCCTGGCGGCCTCACAAGTGGATTGCTTACTAACAGCTGCAGCTCCACCATTAAAAAGGAGTTTTCACCGATGATCATTTGCAGGTGGCAGAACTTTGTTATCTCAGGTCTACGGGAACTTTTAGCAGGCCTACTCATTGTTGTGGAAGTTTTGAGCCTGACACCCATCTCCAGTGTGACTCCTGGGAAACCCCTCTCCCCACCTTGACTGAGCGCTTCCTCAACTGAGGTATATACCAGAAACATGGGAACCATTTATTTCCTTTCCTCCTGGACATCAGAATCGGACGAAGACCAACAGCAGCAGAACCCTGAACATCAGCAGCACCAACTGCAGGAGCAACAACAGGAGCTCCAAGCTGATGCTCACCCACCTGAAGCTGCACAGGCCAGAAGGCACCAGCGCATGGAAGCACGTCGGCGCAGGAGATACCCCCAAAACAGGGTCTACAGACAGAGGATCAGCTACCTCAACATGACTGAGCAGCAGTGCCAAAGGAGGCTGAGACTTTTGCGAGAGGTAGTGGGTGACATCTGCGCAATGCTGCAGCAAGACCTGGAGCCCAGAGGAGCGGGTGGACACCCCTTACCAGTGGCTGTCAAAGTCACCACCGCACTCAACTTTTTTGCTTCAGGCTCATTCCAGGGATCAGCAGCAGACATCAGCGGTGTCTCCCAGGCGGCCACACACACTTGCATCACGCAGGTAACCGATGCCCTCTTTGCCATCGCGCACAATTACATCAATTTCTCCAAGGATCAAGCAAGTGTAACGCGCGTGCAGTTGGGTTTGCCAATCTGGCAGGCTTTCCAAGGGTGCAGGGCGTTGTTGACTGCACACATGTGGCCCTTAAGCCACCCCATCACAATCCAGATATTTTTGTCAACCGCAAGGGCTTCCACTCCCTCAAAGTACAGCTGGTGTGTGACTACAAGAAGGAAATTTTGCATGTTTGCGCCAAGTACCCTGGCAGTTGCCATGACTCCTTCATCCTGTGCCAGTCCAGTGTGCCTCCGCTCTTCAGTCCACCAGACCAACTTTTTGGATGGCTACTTGGAGACAAGGGCTATCCCCTGAAGACGTGACTAATGACGCCGTTGAAGACTCCTTCCAACGACGCTGAGGAGCGCTACAACTCCAGCCACTTTTCCACCAGATCCATAATCGAGCAAACCATCAGCTTGCTGAAGATGCGATTCAGATGCCTTGATAGATCAGGTGGGGCCCTGCAGTACTCAGCAGCCAGGGTCTTCAGAATCATCATGGTCTGCTGTGCACTTCAAAACATGGCACAGCATCGTGGCTTGCAGCTGTCTGAGGTATAAGTGGCTGATCACATAGCCTCCTCAGATGAGGAGGAGGAGGAGGAGGAGGACACCGACAACGAACAGGTTGTGGAGGCGCATCAACCAGCGGCACCAGCACGTGAGCACATTGCTGCCCGGGATGCAAGGGATGCACTCACCTTGGCCAGATTTGCTTAGCCTGCACAATCAAACACTTTTGCCTCTCACCTTCTTACCAGAGCATTGACAATGGACAAGAACCTGCGGATTCCTATCACTCTGACCTCCATACTGACAATTGCAAGTCGTCCTAAGGCCTCAATGTGGAAGTCCCATTTTCAAAATGATACAGGCCACAACTTCAACAGTTTGTTATCAAATTTGTTATCATCACAATTCACGGGTGGCTTTTCAAAAATAAACACAACAGAACACCCAAGTGACTACCCTTATGACTACTTGTGCTTTATCTTCCTCTTACATGTGCTCCTACGTGGTGCTTCCCCTGTGGCTTCAGCAGATGTGGAAGCCCCTTGCTCACTTTCTTGCTGCTCCTGCCTCAACACCTTTGGCGGGCGTCCTCTGGGGTTGCGAGCCTGTCAGGGCTCGGCAACAGTCTGCTGCTCCTGAGGCTGTACAGGGGCTTAGATGGCCATCTCAGTTGGGTGAGGACTTTGGTGGGGCTCTGACCGAGGGCTTTGCAGTGGCATGGTCGTGTGAGCGCTTGGAGAGGAGCCCCCACTTCCTTGTTCTCTGCCACCAACATCCCTCTCATGGGTCAGCCCCACTTCAGAGCTAGCAAGTGGCTTGACAGCACCTTGCTGCACTTCAGGGGGGCCATGAGGACCCATTTCTGCACTGGAAGTCCTACTCCAGAGGACTTCCATGAAGGTCTGGTTTCTATGCTCAATAGCTGACCATCACTCCTTGTTGGAGTAAAAGTGAGATGGTTACCTGGAACAAAATGGACTCTGTGGAACAAAATGGACTCTGTGGAACAAAATGGACCCTGTGGAAAGACATTAAAATGTGCTGACTTAGGTATAGACATTCCACAACGAACTAACCTTGAGCTACAGCCTGTTATTGTATGAAACTACAGAACAGACAAAAACCAGACCGCCGAGGTCCAGATAACGGTTGTTCTTAAACGAATGTAATTGGAGGTCAATTGTTGCTAGGGGGGAATAATTGGCTAATGTGTAACTAACCAAGGCTGCTGTACTTGTTGACTCTTTGGAATGTATAAAAGCAGCCCAGCGGCCATTTTAAAATTGAGAAGGTGACTGCGTGCACTGCGGGGTGCCAAGCACTTCTCCCAAAGCTTTGTTCAATAAACTGCATGTTGAATCTTTAAGTCTGACTCCGAGTGGTGATTTCCCACAACACTCCTCAAGAGATGTCAGTCTATTCTGAACAATCACCATGTTTTCAATACCCTGGCGACTAAGCTCCTCCATGGCCATAGTCCTCCTCTCCTCTACCATAGCCATCCTTTCCACGGAGGTTGCCATCCTTTCTGTGGTGATGCGTTCATGCGCCAATGCCTCCACAAAGGCTCTGCTCATGTTCGCGATGGACTCCTCCATTCGCTCCACACTCGCAGCGACCCTGGAGACAAAACCTGCCAGAGACTCCTGCACCTGTTCCTGGAGTTCCAGCACCCCTCTACTTCTGGATGGACCCAGAGGCACAGGGTCCACATGCAGCTGAACTGAGCTGGGAGAGTCCTGCGCCCTCCGACGAGGACTCTCCACTGCTGTCGCTGTCTCCACCATCTGCTGATGCTCACTTGTGAGCTGTGATACGGCAGGTGACAACACTACACTATCTCGTGAAGGTTCCACCGAGGTGTTAGTGTCTGCGCTGGTGTTGGGTGCGCAGAATTCTGCTGACGCTGTGCCCTCAGAGGTTGCAGCTTCCTCTGAGGAGTCTTCAGGCTCAGACTGTTCCTCCTGGACAGTAGGGACAGGGGCTCTCGATGGTCCTGTGGGGGAGGAAAGGAAAGAGTTAGAGATGTGAGATAAAGGTTGCATGCACATTGAATTGTGCAGATGATCATAAGTCAATCTGTTAGAGCATCAGAATCATTATCAGTCACTCATGTAATGTCAATGAGAGAGATGCCAAACTATTCTGTCATCAGCTTGCGCATCCTCCTCCACTCCCACGATCTCCAGGGCCGCCTCCTCTGCATCGTTGAGCTGGGCTATTGAGGGTGGCCTTCCTCCTGTCCTCGCCCTTTCCCTCATATTGTGGGCTCTCTTTTCCTGCAATGAGGGAGACAAGTGGAGTTTGAGTGAGAACGAAGGAGTGAGTGTAGAGAATCCATAGCATAGATGCTTAGAAGGAGACAAAAATGGAGTGAGGAGCCAAGATCAAGGGCCCTCCCTGTGTGTTGTAAGTTGTTGGCATTGCATCACAGTGGTAGGGAGTGTGAGGGCTGCATAGTCGAATAGTTCAGTGAATGTGAACATAGAGAGAGAGGGAATGGGTAAAGGTGCAGGGATGTAATGATGAAGTGGGATGTGCAGGAGGAGGATGACAAAGCAGAGTGCTGGTGATGAGAGGCAATGGGGATCAGATTGAGGGTGATGGGAATGTAATACTCACTTTTCCTGTGCGGAGAAGTTCCTGAAACCTCTTTCTGCACTGCAGTCAGGTTCTGCTGCACATTGAATTAGCATTGACCTCCTGTGCCACTTGCAACCACACAGCTTTAGTCTGTTGTGGAGGCTTTTTCCTGCCTGAGGAAGGAAAGAGCACCTCCTTGTTTGCTCTTGCTCCCTCCACCAGAGCTTGGAGGGAGGCCTCATCAGATCTAGGCGCACACTTTGGTCAAGAGCTGGACATACTTGCAGAAGGAATCACTCAGAACAATGGTCACAAAGTTGAAAGGCTGAAAAAGAAGCAAGGCTGCTTGCAGGCCTTAAATCCAGCAGCATTGATGACGCCATCAGAGGCGAGTTTCTGTATGAAAAGACTCATTGGGCCAGGGGTTCCCACACGCTGGAAATCAAGTGCCCAATTACAGCAAAATCGCACTTTTTTCCCACTTTACATCGGAGTCGGGATCCTGACACGATGACCACCTGACACGCCCCCAGCCCGCCCCCAATGACAAAATCCAGCCCTTAGTCATCGAGTCATATGGGGGGAAAATTCAGTTGATTTGCGCCTCCCATTAGCGCCCCAAGAGGGCACGGTGCCGCTAACACCTCCTGCGAAATTCAGCGGGAGGTTAGCAGTGGCGGTAGCCTCTAGCGCCCCGCAGCGCTGCGCCTCCGGCGATGACATTATCGCCGTGCGCAGCAACCCGCTCGCACCCCGGCCGCGATCTTCAGTAGCACCCCCTGACTTACCGCCGGATGCTAAGTCCGACAGGGTCAGGGGGACGTACGTGCGGCGGAGATTCGAAAATTAAAGGGGAGGTGCCAGACGGCCATTTTTGTTGCTGGCTGCCTGCCAGCACCTGCCCTCATTGCCATCCCCGGCTTTCTGTGAAGCCCCCCGCGGGGTGCCGGCTGCGCTCCGTGAGCCCAGCACTTCTCTTGAGTGCCGGGCTCTTTTGCCGGCACTCCGATTCCTCGTGGCCCAGCTGGCCCCCGGGTAACGCTGCGCTAGGGCCTCCCCTTTAAGAAGGGGAGAAAGGCCTGCAGTACTGCGGCGCTTCCAGTAGCACCCCGCCCCCCTCTTGGAGCACTGTCGGTGAATATTGATTGCCCTGGGGCGCTAACTTTTTCGGGGCTCTACTTTTAGGGGTGCGACCCAATTTTGCTCCCATAGAGTCATAACGACACAGAAGGAGGCCATTCGGCCCATCAAGTCCGTGCCGGCTCTCTGCAGAGCAATCCAGTCAGTCCCATTCCCCCGCTCTATCCCCGTAGCCCTGCAAGTTTATTTCCCTCAAGTGCCTATCCAGTCTCCCCTTGAAAACATTGAGTGTCTCCGCTTCCACCACTTCCGTCGGCAGCGAGTTCCAGGTCCTCACCACTCACTGCGTAAAAAAGTTTTTCCTCACGTTCCCCCCTGTATCTCTTGCCCAAAACCTTAAATCTCTGTCCCCTAGTCCTTGTACCATCAACTAGTGGGAACAGCCTTTCTCCGTCTAGCCTATCCAAACCCTTCATAATCTTGTACACCTCGACAAATCACCCCTCAACCTCCATTGCTCTAATGAAAACAAATTCAACTTCTCCAACCTGTCCTTGTAGCTAAGATCGCCAGTTGTGGCCTAACCAGAGCTTTATAAAGGTTCAGCATAACTTCTCTACTTTTGTACTCAATACCTCTACTTAGGAAGCCCAAGATCCCATATGCTTTGCTAACCACTCTCTCAATATGTCCCGCCACCTTCAGGGACCTATGCACATTAACTCACTCCCAGGTCCCTCTGTCCCTGCACACTCCCTAAAACTGTGCCATTAGGTGTATATTGCCTCCCCCTGTTCCTTCTGCCAAAATGCATCGCCTCACACTTCTCTATATTAAATTCCATCTGCCACTTGTCTGCCCATTCTGCTCGCCTTTCTATGTCCTGTTGCAGTCGCTTGATATCATCATCACTGTTTTCCACACCCCCAGTTTGGTGTCATCGGCAAATTTAGAAATTCTGCTCTGTATTCCAATGTCAAGATCATTTATATATATCAAAAAAAGCAGTGGCCCCAGCACTGACCCTTGGGGAACACCACTGTCTACCATCTTCCAATCTGAAAAACAGCCATTTACCACAACTCGCTGTTTTCTATCCTTAAGCCAATTCCTTATCCAAGCTGCCACTGACCCACCTATTCCATGAGGCCTCAATCTTGTTAACTTGTCCACTCTAAGCATACCCAGCCTTTCTAGTACATCCTGTCTATCAAATTTCACCCCTTCCATTGCTTCTACCTTTTCCACTTCTACCGATATTTTGTCAGCATCCACCTCCTTAGTAAAGACCGATACAAAGTACTCATTGAGTATTCTAGCCTTGCCCTGCGCCACTGAGCATATATCACCTTTTTTCCTGTGAGAAGTTGCACAACACCAGGTTATAGTCCAACAGCTTTATTTGAAATCACAAGCTTTCGGAGCACTGCTCCTTCGTCAGGTGAAGTGAAGAGATGCATATAGGCACAGCATATATAGTCAGAGAACACTGCCAGATGATTACAGTTAATCTTTCTAACTGCCCTTTATCACACCTCGGCAGAGGGATAATCACGGCAATCAAAGGTGTGGATGGTTCCAAACAGGTCAGTCAGGAAAACATTACATCAAAGACAATGAGGTGGGGTCACAAGGGGTCAAATGTGGCAGATGCTGGGGCCTGTATGGAAAACAAAAAACTTTTTTTGCTGGAAATCACAGCAGGTCCGGCCGCATCTGTGTAGAGAGAACAAGCCAACGACGACTCGAGTCTGGATGACTCTACGTCAGGTGGGGTTACATGTAGCGTGACATGAACCCAAGCTCCCGGTTGAGGCCGTCCTCATGGGTGCGGAACTTGGCTATCAGTTTCTGCTCGACGATTTTGCGTTGTCATGTGTCTCGAAGGCCGCCTTGGAGAACGTTCCGGAGGGCCGCTGCCCTAAGCTTGACATGTATGCTCAAGCTGTCAGGAGATGCATCAACGCCAGATTCATCAGCCGCACTCACAAGACAGTCCAGAGTGTCACCCGAGCACAACGCAACGCCATCCACGCTCTCAAGACCAACCGCAAAATCGTCATTAAACCAGCGGACAAAGGAGGAGCCATCGTCATACAGAACAGAATGGACTATTGCAAAGAAGCATACCGACAACTGGACAACCAGGAACACTACAGACAGTTACCCGCAGATCTGACGAAAGAACACACCCGCCAACTCAATAGACTGATCAAGACCTTCGATCCAGACCTTCAAAGCATCCTACGCGCTCTCATCCCACATACTCCCCGCGTGGGAGACTTCTACTGCCTCCCAAAGATGCACAAAGCCAACACACCCGGACGTCCTATCGTATCAGGCAACGGAACCCTGTGTGAGAACCTCTCTGGGTACGTCGAGGGCATTCTGAAACCCATCGTACAGGGAACCCCCAGCTTCTGTCGCGACACTACAGACTTCTTACAGAAACTCAGCACCCACGGACCAGTTGAACCAGGAACACTCCTCGCCACGATGGACGTCTCGGCACTCTACACCAGTATCCCCCACGATGACGGCATCACTGCGACAGCCTCAGTACTCAACACCAACAACAGCCAATCTCCAGACACCATCCTACAACTCATCTGCTTCATCCTTGACCACAATGTCTTCACCTTCGACAACCAGTTTTTTACCCAAACACACGGAACAGCCATGGGGACCAAATTCGCACCCCAATACGCCAACATCTTCATGCACAAGTTCGAGCAAGACTTCTTCGCTGCACAGGACCTCCAACCAATGCTATACACCAGATACATCGATGACATTTTCTTCCTATGGACCCACGGCGAAGAATCACTGAAAAGACTACACGATAACATAAACAAGTTCCATCCCACCATCAAACTCACCATGGACTACTCCTCAGAATCGATTTTATTCTTGGACACACGAATCTCCATCAAAGACAGACACCTCAGCACTTCACTCTACCGCAAGCCCACGGACAACCTCACGATGCTCCACTTCTCCAGCTTCCACCCTAACCATGTTAAAGAAGCCATCCCCTATGGACAAGCCCTGCGAATACACAGGATCTGCTCAGACGAGGAGGAACGCGATGGACACCTACAGACACTAAAAGACGCCCTCGTAAGAACGGGATATGACGCTTGACTCGTCGATCGACAGTTCCGACGGGCCACAGCGAAAAATCGCATAGACCTCCTCAGAAGACAAACACGGGACACAACCAACAGAGTACCCTACGTCGTCCAGTACTTCCCCGGAGCGGAGAAACTACGCCATGTTCTTCGCAGCCTTCAACATGTCATCAATGACGACGAACACCTCTCTAAGGCCATCCCCATGCCCCCACTACTCGCCTTCAAACAGCCGCCTAACCTCAAACAGACCATCGTTCACAGCAAATTACCCAGCTTTCAGGAGAACAGCAACCACGACACCACACAACCCTGCCACGGCAACTCTGCAAGACATGCCAGATCATCAACACAGATACCATTATCACACGTGAGGACACCACCCACCAGGTACATGGTACATACTCATATGACTCGGCCAACGTTGTCTACCTCATACATTGCAGGAAAGGATGCCCCGGAGCATGGTACATCAGCGAGACCATGCAGGCACTGCGACAATGTATGAATGGACACCGCTCAACAATCGCCAGGCAGGAGTGTTCCCTCCCAGTCGGGGAACACTTCAGCAGTCAAGGACATTCAGCCTCCGATCTTCGGGTAAGCGTTCTCCAAGGCGGCCTTCGAGACACACGACAACGCAAAATCGTCGAGCAGAAACTGATAGCCAAGTTCCGCACCCATGAGGACGGCCTCAACCGGGAGCTTGGGTTCATGTCGCCCTACATGTAACCCCACCTGACGTAGAGTCATCCAGACTCGAGTCGTCGTTGGCTTGTTCTCTCTACACAGATGCGGCCGGACCTGCTGTGATTTCCAGCAAAAAAAGTTTTTTGTTTTCCATACAGGCCCCAGCATCTGCCACATTTGACCCCTTGTGACCCCACCTCATTGTCTTTGTTGTAATGTTTTCCTGACTGACCTGTTTGGACACCATCCACACCTTTGATTGCCGTATTATCTCTCTGCCGAGGTGTGATAAAGGGCAATTAGAAAGATTAACTGTAATCATCTGGCAGTGTTCTCTGACTATATATGCTGTGCCTATATGCATCTCTTCACTTCACCTGACGAAGGAGCAGCGCTCCGAAAGCTTGTGATTTCAAATAAAGCTGTTGGACTATAACCTGGTGTTGTGTGACTTCTCACATTTATCCACCCCAGTCCAACACCGGCATCTCCACATCATTCTTTTTCCCTATTAGACCCCACCCCGCCTCTTACTACCCGCTTACTGTTTGCATGCCGGTAGAAGATTTTTGGGTTCCCTTTTTTGTTAACTGCCATTCTACTTTCATATTCTCTCTTTGCCAATCTTATTTTCATCTTCACTTCCCCTCTCAACTTATTGTACTTGATCTGGTTCTCCCTTGAAGAATTCACCTGACATGCATCATACTCCCTCTTTTTTTGTTTCATCAAATTCTCTATCTCCCTCGTCAGCCAAGGAGCCCTTGCTTTGGTTCCCTTGTGTAAAGTTGCGACTTTCCACAGCGTTGCTGATTAATTGGGACGTCCTGGTTATACTGGGACGCCTGAGAGATGTGATTGGAGTGTTTAAAGTAAGATGTGGATTATTTTTTCCCTCTGTCCTAAGCCATATACTAGATTCCATTAAGAAAAGAAAGCTGCTCTCAGTGACACCCCGTTGCAGATATAAATAGTTTGTGAGATGGTACGTCTCCATCTCTCACCCAGTCCTCAGCACTTCTCATGGTGGAGACGATCCCTATGTTCTGCGACCTGAGGTCAGCTGTAGCAGTCGAGAGCCAGGTGCTTCTTGGCTTTCCAGGGGGGCATCTCCATGTCTTCGGAGAACAGGCTCTGAGTGCCCTGGACGTGTTGTGTGACCGGTCAAGCCTGGTCGCGTGCCCAAACAGTGATAAGCACGTTTTGGCAATTGTAACACTTAGGGGATGTTGGATCTTTCTGACCTGACTATTGGTGACACAATTACACGACTAAATGCGGTGAAGACAGCGCTGGTTTGCTGTATCAATTTTACTTGCAAAACAGTTCGGCTGCAAAATTCAGCTCCGTAGCGCCTGTTGTTTGGGCGCTACGGGTGCTGGTTTGGTTCCAAAATGGCGTCCACGGCACGTGCTCACTTCTGGTGTGGGCCGCGCCGGATGCCATCTTGAGTAGGGTGTTAGCAGAAGTTTGCAGAGCAGGCAGATCGTGAAGTCAAGCAGCGTGCACCCCTGATTTGACGCCAGCGCTGCCATTTTGGAGCTCAGCGCTCCAGCTAACGCCCTCTTTTAAGTTCGCACAGCTGAACACACGTTCAGCAGCAGGAAGTACCCCCCACCAGCGCTATTTAAAGGGATCATCAGCTATCATAGATCATAGAAAGTTACAGCACGGAAGGAGGACATTTCGGCCCATCGTGTCTGCGCCGGCCAACAACGAGCTATCCAGTCTAATCCTACTTCCCAGCTCTTGGTCCATAGCCCTGCAGGTTAGAGCATCCCAAGTGCACATCCAAGTACTTTTTAAATGTGGTTAGGTTTCCTGCCTCTACCACCCTTTCAGGCAGTGAGTTGCAGACCCCCACAACCCTCTGTGTGAATAAATTTCCCCTCAAATCCCCTCTAAACCTTCCACCAATCACTTTAAATCTGTGCCCCCTAGTTTTTGACCCCTCTGCTAAGGGAAATAGGTCCTTTCTATCCACTTTATCCATGCCCCTCATAATTTTATACACCTCAATAAGGTCTCCCCTCAGCCTCCTCTGTTCCAAGGAAAACAGACCCAGCCTATCCAATCTTTCCTCATAGCTAAGATTCTCTACTCCCGGCAACATCCTTGTAAATCTCCTCTGTACCCTCTCTAGTGAAATCGCATCTTTCCTGTAATGTGGTGACCAGAACTGCACGCAGTACTCTAGCTGAGGCCTAACTAGTGTTTTATACAGTTGAAGCATAACCCCCCTGCTCTTGTATTCTATGCCACGACTAATAAAGGCAAGCATTCCGTAGGCCTTCTTAACCACCTTATCTACCTGGCCTGCTACTTGCAGGTTAGTTGCTGATTGATTTCTACTGGCTCTTGCTGAGTTTGTAGAAGTGTTTGGTGGTTTGTACAGTTATTTCAAGTTGCTAAAGTCTACAGGGAGTGGTGTGGCAGGTGCTGAAGGGCTTTATCCTAACTTCAAGGATTCTGCACAGACCACTTGCTCCAAGACATGGGCGCTCTTGTCGGCATTCTACTTGGCCTACAGCATGACAGGGAGAATGAGCAGAGGTGACAGTGGGTGAATGATGGGGGTGTGGTGCATTGAGCAGTGTGTGAGGCTAGTGGTGCAGATGGTGGGATATGGCATTTGAAGATGAATTCACTGACTTTGTCCACTCACGTGAGGTCAATCAACTTTTTGCGGCACTGAATCCAGGTCCTCGGGGTTTGACTTCTTGCATTGACCACCACGGCTACCTTCTCCCAAACTGCAGAGTTTGTCTGGAGGGCTTCCTGGCCCCCTGTGGATGGAGGACCTCTCTCCTCCTGTCCACCTCCTCCACCAAGGCCTCCAGTGCCGCGACTGAGAACCTTGGAACATGCTCTCTCCCCTATTGCGCCATTAGTCGGTGTTCTTACAGGCCAGACTCTCTTCCCCAGTCACTTCTAGCACCTGCTGCAGCCAGAATGTACCTCCCCTTGAGGAGCTGCAGGCTGGCTTTAAGAGGTACTAGCCTCGCACAAACTTGGGCCCCCTGCTGAGGCACTGAGCCATTCAACAGTGCGTTTAGCGCTGCCTCAACGCAGCAATCATTTAAATTAGCAGGCAGCACAAAGTTTACATGCTGCCTGAATTAGAAGCAACAGGCGCCGGTTAATCGCGCATTGCGATACCCACGCCTGTTTTCGGGGGCTATTGAATTTAGCCCCCTTCAAGTCTCCAATACATACATGGAGTGACGCATGTATTATACAGGCAAAGTTTTGTTGGAAGTGAAAGATACAATGTTCTTGCCCAGGTCTATCATTACCTGGCGCGTTAGTGCAGTTCTGCATCGTATTTCTGGGGTGTTTCGAGATGACTCGTGGATCACTGATCCCAGATATAGTCATTCATCTGTCCATCAATCATAACAGACACAAGATAAAGTATGGGCCACTGTATAGTCTGAAGGCGGCTTCCAAGTTGGGGGCAGTGGAATAGCTTGGGCGAAACCCGGAAGTCAAGTCAGTGGGTCAGAATCTGCGATCGCAACTCATTTAAAGCAGTAAATTTTGACTTTCGGGTTTCGTGTCTCCAAGCTGCAGAGGCGATCTCAGTTCTAGTTAAAGGGACAATATACAAATGGAAATTGGGGGAGCCAGGAGGTGTTCAGGATGGATGCTGCGCATAGAGCGAGGGCAGCACCCAGATTTAATGATGCATCACTGGAATTACTGCTGGGTGCAGTCAGGAGCAGGAGGGATGTGCATTTCCCCAGCAATGGGGGAAGAAACCTACGGCTCCCACCAAGAAGGCGTGGTTGGAGGTGGCTGAGGAGGAGAGCTGCAGGAGCTTGGTGCAGGAAGTGATTTTATGGCCTAATCAGGTCAGGAAAAGTGAGTACATTTGCTGTTTCACCTACATCCTGTGGTTTGAGCCACCCAGCCCCCCTTTCACTCTGTCTTGCCCAGCGTACTCCATCACATCACTCCTCACACCCACTCAACTTTCAGCAGCATCCAGCCTTCACTTTTTATGTACTTCATCACTTCTCCATTTACCCATCCACCGTTGCCACCCACTCCAATCCTTACGCAATGTGATGCATCTGTCTGATAGTTACCCTCACCGAATGCACTGCACCCATCGGGTGAATACCTCACCTTCACTCACGCACAGGTCTGGTTTTTTTCGCTCCTTGTAGGAGAAGAGAGCACAAAACACAAGGGAGAGGGGCAGGACTGGAGGTGGGCCTCCTCAAATAATCCAGCTCACAGATGAAGAGGAAGCCCTCAAGATAAGTGACACATCTGCGTCCCTCTCAGTCGGAGATGGAGAGAAAGCGAGCTCGCAGATAGCTGGTAACAGGATTACAGATATCTCTGACAGCAAATGCTGGCTTTATTTCATCAATGACTGAACTATGAGACGACTGAGTATGGTGATTGTCAAGATTATGACTTTGCCGCGACTACATCATATCCCTTTCTTTTGTCTTCCAGGGCCTTCACACGTGCAGCAGGAGTCGCAGGACATCCACGAGGACGATTCCTCAGAGGACCTCGTTCCTTCTGAGGGTGCACTGTCACAGGACGTACCGCCATGCACCAGTGCAAATACTCCCACTTCACTGGGTCCATTTAGACAGTTAGTTGGATTCACAACTCACAAGTGAGCACGAGCAGACACTGGTGACAGGGACAGCTGTGGAGAGTCCACATCGGAGGGCGCAGTCCTCTCCAAGCTATGCTCAGCTGGACACAGAGCTGAACCCAGGGGCTATCGATGAGAAGGAGAATACTAGAGGTGCATCAGCAACTTAGCCAGGTGCTGACAGACGTGCCATAGCGGAGAGGATGGTAGAGTCCAACTCGATCACCAGTGGATTGGTAGGGCAGGGAATTGCGAGAATGTCTGCCATGGAGAGAGTGGCCGCCTCCTCAGAGCTTCAAGCATGGCTCTCAAATGAGTCCATGCAGACCATGACCATGGCCGTGCAGGAGATGTTTGCCACATTAAACAGGATGATAGATACAATATCTGTGACTTTACAACTCTTCACTGGTCTCCACCAAGCTGATCTGCAGGTCAAGGATGATGGCGAAAGGGGATATGGAAGTCATAGAGTCATAGGGCTGGATTTTGATACTGGGGCGGGTTGGGGTCGTGTCATCCACTTTTTGTGTTATCCACCCGACTGCAATTGGATGTGGGAGATTGATGCGATTTTCACCTAATTGGGTAATTGAGTTCCAGCATGTGGGAACCCATGACCCAATTAGTGTTTTCAGTCTGAAAGTTGCCTCTGATGATGTCATCATTGCTGCTGCATTGAAGGCCTGCAAAGACTGCCTGGCCTTTGCTGTGAGAGGACCTGGATGCAAAATGAGCAGCAGCAGCCCTGAGTCTGCTCCCAGATATTTTTGCACCACCACTCCCAGATATGTCTCCCATCCACCACCACTCCCAGATATGTCATCCATCCATCCATCCAGCCAGCCAGCCTGCCTGCCTGCCTGCCTGCTAGTCAGCTATCCAAATGTGCTCCCGCCAGGTTTAACATTCGTGGTTCAGAACAGACGTGCTTCACGTAGAAAAAGGGTTAAAATCACAAAGGCCTTTCAAAATGGCATTATAAAGGCAATTTAGTGCTTGTTAAGGGCCTTAACAGCCTATCCCGCCTCTTAGAGGCGGGACGGAGTCGGGACCAGCAGACACAATTTAATGAAAATTGCGTGGAGGCGGGATGGAGGCGGGCTTGTGACCGCCCGCCAGTTTTCGCAATTTTAACCCCCCACACGCCTCCAAACCCACCTCCACGGGTCAATGAAAATCCAGCCCACAGAGTCATAACGGCACAGAAGGAGGCCATTTGGCCCATCGAGTCCGTGCCGGCTCTCTGTAGAGCAATCTAGTCAGTCCCATTCCCCCACTCGTTGCGTAAAAAAGTTTTTCCTCACATCCCCCCGTATCTCTTGTCCAAAACCTTAAATCTGTGTCCCCTAGTCCTTGTACCATCAACTAGTGGGAACAGCCTTTCCCCGTCTAGCCTATCCAAACCCGTCATAATTTTGTACACCTCGACAAATCATACCTCAACCTTCTTTGCTCTAATGAAAACAAATCCAGCTTCTCCAACCTGTCCTTGTAGCTAAGATCCCCCATCCCCGGAACCATTCTGGTAAATCTCCTCTGCACCCTCTCAAGTGCCTTTACATCCTTCCTAAAGTGTGGTGACCAGAACTGGACGCAATACTGCAGTTGTGGCCTAACCAGCACTTTATAAAGGTTCAGCATAACTTCTCTACTTTTGTACTCAATACCTCTATTTATGAAGCCCAAGATCCCATATGCTTTGCTAACCACTCTCTCAATATGTCCTGCCACCTTCAGGGACCTATGCACATTAACTCCCAGGTCCCTCTGCCCCCGCACACTCTTTAAGACTGTGCCATTAAGTGTACATTGCCTCTCCCTGTTCCTTCTGCCAAAATGCATCACCTCACATTTCTCTGTATTAAAGTCCATCTGCCACTTGTCTGCCCATTCTGCTAGCCTTTCTATGTACTTTTGCAGTCGATTGGTATCATCCTCACTGTTTGCCACACCCCCAAGTTTGGTGTCATCGGAAACTCCCGGTGGAAACTCCCCTCATAGCACTCCTACTTCTCACCCCTTGTACCCTCCCCTCAGCCAGTTTCCGACATGCTGCCTCATCACCTGCACTCTGCCCCTGCACAGGTGCAGGTGGAGCAGTCTTTGGCGGGGTCCTCAGGGGCTCTGAAACCCAGAGGGCATCGGCCAAAAGCATCTCAGCAGTCAGGGCAGGGATCTGAGCAGCCTGCCTCTACCTCTGCTGAAGACATATGGGATGCACCACGTAGGAAGCGTAAGTTAAAACAATTATATTTCACCAAGGGTATGCACATGTGTGTTTGGCAAAATGTTATGTTGTTAAGTTTCCTTTCTTTATAACACCACATAAAATTTATTGATGAGCTCCACTTCCACATCTTGTCCATTATTGCGTCCTGAGTGCCAACTCTCCCTTAAATTTTTTTCAAGGTGAATGTCAATACATTATGGGACCCATTGGGCGGATGTGCAATGGGTGGATGCATGTCTGAAGGACAGTTTAGTGCAAGGGGAGTAGGGGTGGTGCTGGTGGTTGGAGCAGGCCGGAGGATTTCATTTGTATGTTTTCCTGTGTGAGTCACCACTAGCTGAACCTTCATGCTATTCGGGCAGCCCTGGCATCCAGGGCAGCAATGTAAGCGACTACCCCATCTGCATCCTCCTCCAAAGATGAGTGATGAGCCCCTTCGTCCTCCTCCACCTGTATTCCTCACCACTCTGCAATGTTGTGCAGGAGGCAGCACACCACTATTATTCTGGACACCCTCACTGGCAAGTACTGAAGGGCGGCCCCCTGAAGCGCATCTTCAACATCCGATAGCTTGCTCTGTGACACACCTGGTGGCTCTCGTTATAGCGCTCCTGCGTCTCATTGGTGAGGTTCCTCACAGGTGTCATGAGCCAAGTTTAAAGGGGTTATCCCTTGTCTCCTAAGAACCAGCCCTTAAGTGTGCTTCCTGGAACGAAAAGGTCTGGAATAGTGGACTGCTGCAGCATTAATGCACCATGACAGCTTCCAGGGAATCTGGCGCACACCTGCATGAACCTCTTCTTGTGATTGCACACCGGCTGCGCATTGATGGAAGAATATCCCCTGCGGTTTATAAAAACTCCTGGTTGCTGTGGTGGTGCTCGGATTGCCACGTGTGTGCAGTCAATGGCACCCTGCACCTGTGGAAATTCAACCAGAGAGGTGAATTCGATTATCGCTCATTCTGGCTACTGTCATCACAGGGGAAGGTTACATAACTCCCAGCCCTGGCAAACAATCCAGCCGTCACCTGCATTATGCATTTATGTGCAGCAGACTGGGAGATCCTGGATATTGAGGGCCATGATGCCTTTCACAGCCACTGGTACTGTGTGTCCAGCAGGTAGCAGGTCTTCTTCTAGGAGGCTGCAGATGTCTGCCACCACCTGATGTGGCAATCTCAGCCTGCGGAAGCACTGCTCTTCCGCAAGATTGAGGAAGCTGAGCATCTGTCTGTAAACACTGTTATAGGAAAGGAGCGGTCACGTTGTTAGGAGTTTTCTACAGGCCCCCAAATAGTAATAAAGATGTGGAGGAAGAAATTGCAAAGCAGATTATGAATAGGTGTGGAGGTCACAGAGTAGTTGTCATGGGTGACTTCAACTTTCCAAATATTGATTGGAACCTTTATAGGTCAAACAGTTCGGATGGGATAGTTTTTGCACAGTGTGTGCAGGAGGGTTTCCTGACACAATATGTGGATAGGCCGACAAGAGGTGGGGCCACGTTGGATTTGGTACTGGGTAATGAACCGGGCCAAGTGTTTGATTTGTATGTGGGAGAGCACTTTGGAGATAGTGACCACAATTCGGTAACTTTCACTATTGCAATGGAGAGGAATAAGGCCATACGGCAGGGCAGGGTTTATAATTGGGGGAGGGGTAATTATGATGCGATTAGGCAAGAATTAGGGAGTATAAGATGGGAACAGAAACTATCAGGGAAAGGCACAAACGAAAAGTGGAGCTTTTTCATGGAGCAATTACTGCGTGTCCTTGATAGGTATGTCCCTGTCAGGCAGGGAGGAAATGGCCGAGTGAGAGAACCATGGTTCACAAAAGAGGTTGAATGTCTAGTCAAGAGGAAAAAGGAAGCGTATGTAAGGATGAGAAAACAAGGTTCAGTTGGGTCGATTGAGGGGTACAAGGTAACAAGGAATGAGCTAAAAAAAGAGCTTAGGAGAGCTAGGAGGGGGCATGAGAAGTCCTTGGCGGGTCGGATCAAGAAAAACCCCAAGGCTTTTTACTCTTATGTGAGAAATAAAAGAATGACCAGGGTGAGGGTAGGGCCGGTCAAGGACAGTAGTGGGAACTTGTGCATGGAGTCAGAAGAGATAGGAGAGGTGATGAATGAATACTTTTCGTCAGTGTTCACCGAGGAGAGGGGCCATGTTCTTGAGGATGAGAATGTGATAAAGGTGGATAGGCTGGAGATGGTAGATGTTCTGAGGGAAGATGTTTTAGCAATTTTGAAGAACCTGAGGGTCGATAAGTCCCCTGGGCCAGATGGGATATATCCTAGGATTCTTTGGGAGGCAAGGGAGGAGATTGCAGAGCCTCTGGCTTTGATCTTTGGGTCCTCACTGTCCACGGGGATGGTGCCAGAGGACTGGAGAGTGGCGAATGTTGTTCCTCTCTTCAAGAAAGGAAATAGGAATGACCCTGGTAATTATAGGCCGGTTAGTCTTACTTCGGTGGTTGGTAAGATAATGGAAAAGGTCCTGAGGGATAGGATTTATGACCATTTGGAAAGGGGCAACTTAATCAGGGATAGTCAACACGGATTCGTGAAGGGTAAGTCTTGCCTAACAAATTTGATTGAATTCTTTGAGGAGGTAACTAAGTGTGTAGATGAAGGTAGAGCAGTTGATGTCGTATACATGGATTTTAGTAAGGCGTTTGATAAGGTTCCCCATGGTCGTCTCATGAAGAAAGTAAGGAGTTGTGGGATAGAGGGAAATTTGGCCGATTGGATAAGTAACTGGCTATCTCATAGAAGGCAGTGGGTGGTGGTGGATGGAACATTTTCGGACTGGAGACCAGTTCCAGCGGTGTGCCACAGGGGTCGGTGCTGGGTCCTCTGCTGTTTGTGATTTTTATCAATGACTTGGAGGAGGGGACTGAAGGGTGGATCAGTAAATTTGCTGATGACACCAAGATTGGTGGAGTAGTGGATGAGGTGGAGGGCAGTTGTAGGCTGCAAAGAGACATTGATAGGATGCAGAGCTGGGCCGAAAAATGGCAGATGGAATTTAACCCTGATAAGTGCGAGGTGATTCATTTTGGTAGGGCAAATTTGAATAAGGATTACAGGGTCAACGGCAGGGTTCTGAGGAACGTGGAGGAGCAGAGGGATCTGGGGGTTCATATCCACAGATCTCTGAAGGTTGCCACTCAAGTGGATAGAGCAGTAAAGAAGGCCTATGGTGTGTTGGCGTTTATTAACAGAGGGTTTGAGTTTAAGAACCGTGAGGTTATGCTGCAACTGTACAGGACCTTGGTGAGTCCACATTTGGAATATTGTGTGCAGTTCTGGTCACCTCACTATAGGAAGGACGTGGAAGCATTGGAAAGAGTGCAAAGGAGATTTACCAGGATGCTGCCTGGTTTGCGGGGGAGGTCTTATGAGGAAAGATTGAGGGAGTTGGGGCTTTTCTCTTTAGAGCGGAGGAGGATGAGAGGCGACTTAATAGAGGTTTATAAGATGATGAGGGGGATAGATAGAGTGGATGTTCAGAGACTATTTCCTCGGGTAGAGGCAGCTGTTACAAGGGGGCATAACTATAAGGTGCATGGGGGGAGATATAGAAGGGATGTCCGAGGTAGATTCTTTACTCAGAGAGTGGTTGGGGTGTGGAATGGACTGCCTGCTGTGATAGTGGAGTTGGACACTTTAGGAACTTTCAAGCGGTTATTGGATAAGCACATGGAGCACACCAGAGTGATAGGGAGTGTGATAGCTTGATCTTGGTCTCGGACAATGCTCGGCACAACATCGAGGGCCGAAGGGCCTGTACTGTGCTGTACTGTTCTATGTTCTATGTACTGTTCTATATGGGTAGTGTCTCTTGCGACCTCAGCCCCTGTCCTGTGTACCTCTCTCCTGTGCAACTCACTCTCCTGTGCCCCCCTCTCCTGTGCACCTCTCTCCTGTGCCCCCCTCTCCTGTGCCCCTCCCTCCTGTGCCCTTCTCCCCTGTGCACCTCCCTCTTGTGCCCCTCCCTCCTGCCCACCTCCCTCCTGTGCCCCTCCCTCCTGTGCCCCTCTCCCCTGTGCCCCTCCCTCCTGTGCCCCTCTCCCCTGTGCACCTCCCTCCTGTGCCCCGCTCCCCTGGTCCCCTCTCCCCTGGTCCCCTCTCCCCTGTGCCCCTCCCGTTTGTACTGGTCCCACCTCCCCCAGAACCGGTTCCAATGTCCAAGGAATTTGAATCCCTCCCCCTTACACCATTCCTCTAGCCACGTATTCATTTGAAATATCCTCTTATTTCTACTCTGACTAGCATGTGGCACTGGTAGCAATCCTGAAATTACTACGATAGCAAAATACTGCAGATGCTGGAAATCCGAAATAACAACAGAAAACGCTGGAAAAACTCAGCAGGCCAGGCAGCATCCGTGGAGAGAGAAAGAGAGTTGACGTTTCAGGTCGATGACCTTTCATCAGTTCTGATGAAAGGTCATCGACCTGAAACGTCAACTCTCTTTCTCTCTCCACGGATGCTGCCTGGCCTGCTGAGTTTTTCCAGCGTTTTCTGTTGTTATTCCTGAGATTACTACCTTTGAGGTCCTATTTTTTAATTTACCTCCTAACTCCCTATATTCTGCTTTTAGGACCTCATCCCGTTTTTTACCTATATCGTTGATGCTTATGTGCACCACGACAACTGGCTGTTCGCCCTCCCCCTCCAAAATGTTCTGTAGCCGCTCCGAGACGTCCTTGACCCTTGCACCAGGGAGGCAACACACCATCCTGGAGTCTCGTTTGCGGCCGCAGAAACGCCTATCTATTCCCCTTACAATTGAGTCCCCTATCACTATAGCTCTTCCACACTTTTTCCTCCCAGCCTGTGCAGCAGAGCCACCCATGGTGCCAGGAAGTTGGCTGCTGCTGCCTTCCCCTGATAAGTCATCCCCCCCAACAGTATCCAAAGTGGTATATCTGTTTGAGAGGGGGATGGCCACAGGGGACCCTTGCACTACCTGCCTGCACCTCTTACTCTGCCTGGTGGTCACCCATTCACTTCCTGCCTGTACACCCTTTACCTGCGGTGTGACCAACTCGCTAAACGTGCTATCCACGACGTTCTCAGCATCGCGAATGCTCCAATATGCATCCATCTGCAGCTCCAGCGCCGCAATGCGGTCTATCAGCAGCTGCAGCTGGATACACTTCCCACACACATGGTCGTCAGGGACACAGAAAGCGTCCCTGATTTCCCACATATAGCAGGAGGAGCATATCACGGGGTGGAGCTCTCCTGCCATGACTTACCCCTTAATTAATTAATTAAAATTAAATTAAATGAATCCCACCAATTTCACTTCAATTAAATGATATACTCAAGGGCCCTTTCCCGACACTGGCCTCTGTAAAAAGCCCACGAAAGTGAGTTTAACTATTCACTGTGCTGCTGCTCTCTCCGCTCCTGACACTGGCCTCTGTAAAAAAGCCCGCAAAAGTGAGTTTAACTACTCACAATGCTGCTGCTCTCTCTGCTCCCGACACTGGCCCCTGTAAAAAAGCCCGCGAAAGTGAGTTTAAAAACTTAACAAAAACACTCACCTGCAACTCACCAATGAGCGCTCTCCCTCTAGTAATGGGCTATGAACTACTCAGCAGAAATACACTTAAAACTGAACAAAAAACTTAACAGAAAATACCCACCAGCTACTCACCAATCAGCTCCCCTCACTTCTGAATTCTGACGTCACTCCTGTGCTGAGTTCCTCTCGCTGACTCTGTGCCTCTCACAGGTCCGCCACTCACAAAAACGACAAACGCTACTCCTTTCGCTTATGGCAGAACGAATGGTGACCGTGGACACTAGCTTATAACTTTACACTAAAATACCCACCCTGTTGGTTACGCCAAACCAACCCCTTCCCAGAATCTAAGCCTAGATAATGGAAAAAAAAAACCTTCTAACTAAACCCTTCTCCCGGTTTGGTCAGAACCCACACTTGGAAGCCTCCTCACACACACACACGTGCTAGCCTGCGTCTTGGACACTTGCAGTTCCTCAGCAGCCAAACACGCGGGCGGTCCTGGAGATTTCTAGAGGTGTATGCTGGATAAAATTACCAGCCCTTGTCATTGATTCACGTGGTCCCGGCTCCGTTCGACTCCAGACTCAAAACCGTGCCTAACAGAGGCATGCGATGAGGCCTAGAGAGTTACGTTCAGGCGGTACGATGAGGCACTCACTTCGGGCGTTCCTGGGAAGTTGACGGACGCGTAGTTACGCGGAGAACCCCGTTAAAGATGGCAGAGGAAAAGCAAGCAAGCAACAGTCCTGCATCCCCAAATTTCTGCATGTTTATACCTCGTATAATATACTCAACTTGCTGGGTGATTCCTGGTTACCATGGTCGCAGAGATGCTAATTGGTTTACCTGGTGATGTCTCTGTCTTGGATTGGTCATCTTGAAGAAAACAAAGGTAGGCCATTACTGTAGATGAGCAGTACTCGAATTGCTAACTGTTTGTTAAGTTCTTGACTGCTCCTTCATTGAAAGAGTTCAGAGGTGTTACTTTTGGCCTCCAAACCTCATTGTCCATCTAAACATCCTGGCTCCATGGACAAAAGGTTGTTTTCCCCAAATCACACAAGTTTAAATATGAAAAGGCTCCTGCCTTTCATGACGTCAGCATTGAGACAGATCCCATGGCAACCCAAAAGACAGACAGTACCTGCTATCTTCACAGAAATCAACAGGCAGTCCCTTTTAAAGTCCAAGGGGTAAAAATTCAGTTGGTTGCGCCTCCCGTTAGCGCCTTAAGAGGGCGCTAATGGGGCGCAAAGCCGCTAACGCCCGGGCGCAGCGATGTTTGCGCCGCTCGAGAACTTAACTTGAGATTGTGCGGCGGCGCTAAAACTTACCGCTGCGACCACCTGCGTGCGCAGATTGTGACGTCATTCCATGGTGCAACGCCCTTGTGGTGCCCCGGAGCAGAAATTGAGTGGCGCCCCCTGCCTTACCGCCTGGCGCATCCAACGACCAGAAGGCTGGAACGCTATCAATCGCTGTGGGGCTGGGGGGGGCGCTATTTAAAGGGGGCCTCTTCCTGTCTTTTATTGTTGGTGGCATTTTTGAACTACGCATTCTGAGAGAGAGAGGGAGAGACTTCTGGAGAGATTCAACGTTGTGGGAAGGAGTTTTGGGTACTGAGCAGCACTTTGCAGGTTCATTTTGATTTGCCATTCCTTGTATCGATTTAGCAGAGACTGTGGGAGCTGCACTCTGAGCTCTTTGCCTGGTACTCTCCATTGTTCTTTCCAGCACATTTGATGTGCAAGTCTCTCCAGGCCGAGATTCAAGGCTGCAATGAACAGGATGTGGATGGAAAGCAAGATTAACCATCCCCTTTAAGAACTGGCCCGTGCCATTGTGTGTGTGTTCCATTGCTGACTGACGTTACATGAGCTTCGCCAGCGCTCTGAGTTAGCGCCTCATTCCTTGGCCTTTGGGCCTTAAGACAGGTGTGCAGCGCCTGCTTTAGCGCTCCACTCACCTCCCGGGGCGGTAAAAGTGAAGTTTCCAGTCAGTGCCGATAATTAGCGCCAGGCGCTAATATTTGCGTCCAGACGATATTTGCGCCCCAAATGGGGCGCGACCTAATTTCTACCCCCAAAAGTCCAAACTCCATTTTTAAAATGCAGCCCAAGTGCGTCTCCATTTTAAAAGTTCAAAAATCCTTCAGGCACATGCACCCACTGATGTTGGCACCGGCCAAACCCTACAACAGTGTCTAAATTGTCAGACTGCTTGTCCGACATACAGTTCTGGATGAGCAAAAGTTTTCTCCAATTAAATATTGGGAAAAACAAAGCCATTTTTTTCGGTCCCCGCCACAAACTCCATTCCCCAGCCATAGACTCCATCCCTCTCCCTAACATCTGTCTGAGACTGAACCACACTGTTCATAACCTTGGTGTCATATTTGACCCTGAAATGAGCACCCGACCACATATCCGCAGCATAACAAAGACCGCCTACTTCCACCTCCGTAACATCGCCCGTCTCCGCCCTTGCCTCAGCTCATCCGCTGCTGAAACACTTATCTATGCCTTTGTTACCTCTAGACTCGACTATTCCAACGCACTCCTGACTGGCCTCTTACATTCTACCCTACGTAAACCTGAGGTCATCCAAAACTCAGCCGCCCGTGTCCTAACTCGCACCAAGTCCCGTTCGCCCATCACCCCTGTCCTCGCTGACCTACATTGGCTCCCGGTTAAGCAGCATCTCGATTTCAAAATTATCATCCTTGTTTTCAAATCCCTCCATGGCCTCGCCCCTTCCTATCTCTGTAATCTCCTCCAGCCCCACAAGCCCCCGAGATATCTGCACTCCTCTAATTCTGGCCTCTTGAGGATCCCTGATTATAATCGCTCAACCATTGCCGGCCGTGCCTTCTGTTGCCTCGCCCCCAAGCTCTGGAATTCCCTGCCTAAACCTCTCAGCCTCTCTCCTCCTTTAAGACGCGCCTTAAAACCTGCCTCTTTGACCAAGCTTTTGGTCACCTGCCCTAATTTATCCTTATGTGGATCGGTGTCAAATTTTCTGTCTTAAAATACTCCTGTGCAGTGCCTTGGGACGTTTTACTACATTAAAGGCGCTATATAAATACAAGTTGTTGTTGTTGTTAGGAGGCTCCGCTTCACCAAGGAGGCAGTCACGGAACTCTGCCACCTCCTGCAACCAGACCTGCTGCCTCCCAGCAGGGCGACCACGGCTCTCCCAGTGGCCCTCAAGGTCACCATGGCCCTCAATTTCTTCACCAGCGGATCCTTCCAGTCTGGAGCAGGTGACATCTTCCAGTTCGGCATCCATCGCTGCATCCGGGAGGTCGCAGAGGCTCTCTACTCCAGGAGAAGGGACTACATTGTTTTCTCTCTGAACAGAGAGAAGCAGGAAGAGCGCGCATGTGGCTTTGCCAGGATAGCGGGCTTCCCCATGGTGCAGGGCGCCATCGACTGCACACACATGGCTTTGTGGGCACTGTATTCCAATCCTGAGATGTTCCGTAACCGCAAAGGCTACCACTTACTTAATGTGACCATGCCCAGCGCATTCCCTTATTGCCTGTCGTTCTATGCAGTGCTCCCCCAGTGACTGCAGCATGGCTGGTGGAAGGCTGCTTTTAAGAAAGGTACCGGTATAATCATGGGAGATTTTAATCTTCATATTGATTGGACAAAGCAAATTGGCTAAAGTAGACTTGAGGAAGCGTTCTTAGATTGTTTACGTGATGGTTTCTTGGAACAATACATTGTGGATCAAACCAGGGAGAAGACTATTTTAGATCTGGTAATGTGTAACGAGGCTGGATTAATTAATGATCTCAAAGTGAAGGATCCTCTTGGGAAGAGTGATCATAGCATGGTAGAATTTCAAATTCAGTTTGAGGGTGAGAAAGCTAGGTCTCAAACTAATGTCCTGAACTTAAATAAAGGTAATTACAACGGTATGAAGGCAGACTTGGTTAAAGTGGACTGGGAAAATATATTACAGGATAAGACTGTAGAAAAGCAATGGCAAACATTTAAGGCGATATTTCATAACTCTCAGCAAAGATATATTCCAGTGAAAAAGAAAGACTCTAAGAGAAGGATGAACCATATGTGGCTAACTAAGGAGGTAAAGGATGGTATCAAATTGAAAACAAAAGCATACAATGTTGCGAAGAATAGTGGAAGGCCAGAGGATTGGGAAATTTTTTTTAAAAAGCAAAGGACGACCACAAAAATGATAATGAGAGAGAATATGGCTTATGAGAGTAAGCTAGCAAGAAATATAAAAACAGACAGTAAGAGCTTCTACAGGTATATACTTCTACAGGTCGAACTCCAAACCATCGTCAACACCTTCACTGAAACGTACGAGAGCATGGGGCTTACACTAATCACCCGTAAGACAAAGGTCCTCTACCAACCTGCCCCCGCCACACAGTACTGCTCCCCGATTATCAAAATCCATGACGAGGCCTTGGACAACGTGGACCACTTTTCATACCTCAGGAGCCTACTGTCAACAAGGGCAGACGTCGATGACGAAGTCCAACACTGCCTTCAGTGTGCCAGTGCAGCCTTCGGTCGCCTGAGGAAGAGAGTGTTTGAAGACCAGGACCTCAAACCTGGCACCAAGCTCATGGTCGACAGAGCAGTCGTGATACCCGCCCTCCTGTATGCTTCAGAGACATGAACCATATACAGCAGGCACCTCAAAGCACTGAAGAGGTACCACCAACGCTGCCTCCGCAAGATCCTGCAAATCCATTGGTAGGATAGGCGCACCAATGTCAGTGTTCTTGCTCAGGCCAACATCCCCAGTATCGAAGCTTTGACCACGATCGATCAGCTCTGATGGACGGGCCACATCGTCCGTAAGCCCGATACGAGACTCCCAAAACAAGCGCTCTACTCGGAGCTCCAACACGACAAGAGAGCCCCAGGTGGGCAGAGGAAACACTTCAAGGACACCCTCAAAGCCTCCTTGAAAAAGTGCAACATCCCCACCGACACCTGGGAATCCCTGGCCCAAGACCGTACAAAGTGGAGGAGAAGCATCCGGGAAGGCGCCGAACACCTCGAGTCTCTTCGCCGGGAGCAAGCGGAAGCCAAGCGCAAACAGCAGAAGGAGCGC